>CM044964.1:25836316-25870117 GCA_024516035.1 Bactericera cockerelli | reverse complement strand
TCTTCTCATTTTTCTCTCTGTATTATCTCATTTACATTTATTTATTTGACTAGAAATGCCTACATAGATGGATAACCAGATAAATAGATATATGGCTAGAGTTAAAGGTTGTTAAACAGAGGCCACTAGAGTTACATGAAGACTCACTTTGTTATTTTTCGTTCGCAATAAAGAGAGAAAGAGAAAAGGAGTAGGGAAAAAGAGAGAGAGAGAGAGAGAAGAAGAATAGCTTTTCAAAGTCCTCAAAATTTTGATTTGGTTTGTTCGGAAAATCCTTATCAATTACGAATGCTCTTATCCCTTACAAATTTGAATTCCCTCTGAAAGGTAAGCTGAGGTAAGATTCTTGCTCTGATAGCATTTTGAAAGCTTATTCACTGGCGAGGCTTAGGCAATATTCGAAGGGAATCAAAATGTAATAGGTATCCTACCTAAAACGACCTCAACTTTCTTACAAGTAAGAAAATGTATTTGCAAGTTTATTTTATAAATTGAAAAGCCAAACCTTTGTTTGTACCTCTTTTTTGTAAAAGTTAAATCAAACAGTATTATAGATAGTCATTAATTTCTAGGTAGGTATCTATATGCATTCAACAAAATTTTGTGTTAATAAAAATTAAATTTTATTATAGTTGAGATTTTGTTTCGAGTTTGACAGTCTAACATTTTTCTTATATACTACAGTAATGGCTGAACAGAGTATATAGCTTTCAGATAGGAAAGTCACCCAATATGATCCGATTTTACAGCACTGATTTTCAATTTGAATGCTTTTCGAGAGTATACCTACCTCTTCATCAAACTGCTATCTTTAGATTGTCATGCATAATTGCATTTGATGATTTGAACGAGTTACTTTGAATGTCTCGCATAGGATTGTCATCTATTGAATTGTAGTGAATGTCATGCCATTAATTTTAGTGAATGTCACGTAATTAATTATTGTAGTGATTGCACATATCCCTCTTCAAATTGAATTGAATTAAGAACATTAAAAAAATATAATATCACAACTACTTTTTATTTTCAAACATTGATATAATTAATAAAAAAAGTAACAATATTTTGAAAAGGTACTCCTGCTCCATCTTCGATTAATCCATAACTGCCTGGGTAGTATCTGGATCCCCGTAGCCTCAAAGATACAGTATTTTATAGAATTCAGTATTTTGGAAAGATAAAATTTATTTTAGTTTTTATACGAGGAAAGGTAAGGATGGTTAAAAAGAATATGTGACCATGATAAGAAAGATCAAAATAAGGAAAATCATGGTCAGAGTATTATTAACAAAAGGCAATGTCTTCAAATTTAAGAATTTGATAGACTTGTATCGTTGGTTATAATTTTTTTAATAAAATACATGAGGTATAAAAATTGTGAAAGGAAAAAAGATATTTTATAGCATGATGATAATTTGATAAAATATGAGACTAGGATTTTTTTGGGAGTAAGAAAAATAAGAGTTTAAAAAAACGTCTTATCACATCATGACAGGGAAAGGAATAGATAATGAGAGAAAAACACCGAAATTGAGGAAAAACCAGAAATGTTATCAGCTCGATTTCGAAAAAAAAACCGACCAAAATCAATACTTTCTATACCTTATAGTATGCATGGACACTTGGACAGAGAAAGAGGTTATTGCCGTCCAGAAGTAGTTTTGGGAAAAGGCAAAGTTGAAGAAGAAAAGAGATAGATAAAGAGAAAAAAACACAGATGTTAAATAATCTGCATACTTTCAATTATGAATATAAATAGATAGACAAAGTGAGAGAGTCTGGCTGTATGGAATAGCCTTGCTTACCAATGCCAAAAAAAGTGAGAGAGTGAAAGAGACAGTAAGATGAGTGGGATGAGGAGTAAAGATATAAGGATAGAACATCAATAGAAGGAGATGATGAACAGGGATGATAAATAGGCAGAAACGGGAAGTCCAGGAAGGATTCATAAATTTAAACTTGAGATAAGCCCTTGTGTAGGAAGATGATTTGAGATAAGCCCTTTTGTAGAAGCATACTAAGAGGAAAACACACTGCACGGATGAAAGTCTGTGAAGCACAGAAATGATATGGGAAGGAATTGAAAGCAAAGAGTAGAGAAGATAGTCTGTGATTCAGGGATGATATAGGACGGATCAAGATTTGTTAGATAGAGATGAAGACAAAACGATGGGATTAAGAATTTGGAATGCATTGGAAAGGAGATTAGAGAGAACAGCAGATTTGTAGATAATGTAGCTGTCAGATTTAGAATCAAATTTGTAGAGATTAGGCGCGAAATTATTAGACAAAATTGAGATCAAGTTTGAGCTTACAGTTCCCCTTACAAAACAATGCGAAAGGTCTAGATTTAAGCTCACAGAGGTTGTTGTTGTTGTTGTTGAAATGTTACAGTCGAACTTGGATGTGTGAAACATGTATAATTGTACACGTGGAATACCTCGATATGAGGAACTAAAGTGCTGGTCCTGACCCCTGGAAGACCAATCAAATCTCTGGATATGTGCAATACTTGGACATGTGAAATAAAAGGGTTGGTCCACGGCGATTCCAAATATCCATATTCAAGGTATAGGTAAATTTGCACAAAGATAGAGAAATTAAAATCCTTAATGTTAAACAGAGACTTAAGAAAAAAAAATGACAATGGTATAACCAAATATCTATTGATTATAGATATTTTGGTACAGGTCATTTGATATGCTGGCTCTTAGCACAAAGTGAGCAGGTAGGTACACTATTTACCTAGTTATTGTGAAATGAAGATTTTTGATGTGAATTAAATAATCACATCGTATTTATGCAATCATCAAATCCATATTGTGTTTATGTACTTATCGCTTTTCATTCATAATAATTTGAAAATTAGCAAATCTCATCATGCTTGTAGGCTATGAATCAATCCCACGTAAATTTTCCATATCAAAACATGTATAATGAACTTCTCTTTCACCCTTTATTTGACATATCCTCTGCTCTCTGAAATTTATTTGACCCATACTCTACTCCCCCAACTTCATTGGGCTCCTATGAACCCACTCAACTCATTTGACAACCTCTCTCGCTCCACGATTTATCTGTTCCCCGAAACACAGATCCCTCAAGTTCAGTGGTCTCCCTGCCCTAATCTGTACCCTATTACCCAAATTAACATATAATCCTGCCTTCCTATCGCTCAACTCAATCTCCCTCTCCCATCTCCGAAACTAACACTCAACCTCACCCCTACCCCTGGACAACCTACCCCACTACAACTCCAGGGCTTAAGCAGAACCTACAACACTACCCTGCAGTCCCCCGCCATATTTTGTCGATTTAGACAAACGAATGCCCCGTCCATTGTCTGGACATGTTTTGTGTATATTTCAAATGCGCTGACGGCGCTTGCCTGTCATTAGCCGGAATAGCCGGGCAGTTTTGACAGCCGCTACTTACCCCGTGTCATAGGCTTTGTCCACGTCTATAATGGTCAGTTTTTTGCTAAAAGCCGTTGAACACGTTTAACGAATAGTCCTTGTGAGATTGATGAGGTTAAATAATGTTTAGGAAAGTGGCTCAATCTAGGCTGAGTGAGGTTTAAAGTGGCTCAATCCGGGCTAGATGAGGTTTATGTGGGTAGCAGGTTTTTAACATACCTGTCAATTGAGGTTTAAAACCTCGTCTTTTTTAGAATTCAGACAGATTCCTCTATTTCTACCTCTTGAACCAGATTGTGTTGTGCTTATAATTATACATAGGTACTTGTTTACTTACACTAGTTTACCATCTGAATGTAACGAATAATTTTATACGGTCAAATGGTCGAGTCCATTCTATATTAATTTTATGTAATATATCAAGAGCTTTGTTTTTCACTATGTAGTATTAAGCTATTCACTATTCACTTCATTGTCCACTGAATTTTGATACCGTGCTATTTTCAGTGAATGAAAAGCATCGCTATTGTTTTATTGTTCCGTTGAAATGTCGAGTTTTCTATGCATTGTGGCGTATAAACCGTTCCAAGTCTTTTGTGCTGACACGTGTTATTTTAGTATTACCAATAGTATTATCATTTTTACTTCCGAGCAAATCTATAGATCGCGGAAATATTTTTTCAAGTTATCATAATTTGTGTTTATCATGATCTTGATGTCAATCACTTAAGACGCTTTAAATTTTACTGCCATGGATTTCCACATTCAGACTACTCCTAACTATAAACCTAGTCTACTCTGTTTGTACTAGTTTGTAGTATCCCAGCCAGGCTATTAGACTACTCACTAAAGACTCCCAGCCAGACTACAGACTACTGGTACACTCTCTGTATTCTCGAGTGCAGTGTTTTTTAAGCTGTGTTTTTTTTTTTCTTCAAAATATGCACCAGAATCTTTTTGCAAGGGATCGTACAGTAAAAAAAATTGAAAAACACTTGTCTAGTCTATTCTTGGTACTTTTCTAACCAAGAGATGGTCGTAAAAAAGGTCTTATTCTATTTGCAAAGAGAGTGAAAGCAATGGACCTTTTATTCAGAAAGACACAAAAAATCCTTTGACAGAACATTTTGATGTTACAAATTTCGCCCACAACATTTTGATATTACAAATTTTAATACCAAATTTCACAAACTTTTAAATAGACAGGTGAACAAGTACTTTGTACTTCTGGAGAATTTTTTTCAGAGGGATTTTCTGGGGGAATGGATTTTCTTCGTACTTCTATTGCTTCATTGAACTTTTTCTCAATTCCCCTGAACGTTTTATTTGACTTTTTTGTCTTTTTTCTTCTTTTTGATTTTCTTTTGTCATGGAAATGAAGTCTCACTTCTGCTGTGAGTTCTTTGCGAGTTTAGAATCTTTAGATCTTACTAATAGAGAAGCTCAAGAGAATAATTCGACTAGTCAATCTTCAATTTTCAATTTCTAAGTAGGTAAGAGAATGTTGACCCAGCACCTAAATAGGACGTATTCTGTCACTTCTCGCCCATCAGAGGGGAGGCCTACTACGGGATGGACAATCTACCACTCAGACCACAAGCGTCTCCAGTAGCTCCTGTTTCATGGCTACGAAATATAAAAGACTGTGAAAAACTCATCTTTAAAAATAACTTGCTCGCTGGAGATGGAGAATGTTGAACAGATAACCTCTGTACCAGCCATGTCAGACCAAAAGACAAAATAAAATAACAAAAATCACTATTGCCCTTAACACGGTTGGCCCTAACACATCTATTATATCTGTATAATTAATATGGACGCGGTTGACCAATGCCAACCTCAACACCGCAAGACAAAGTTAAAGAATATGAATGTATTTTTTTAAAAACCACGGTCAGCAATTTCCATCCTGAGAACCCTACGTTTAAATGTGTGTCACTAAAATTATTATTGACGAGTGCGGTAACACAAAAATTTCATAAAAATAGCTCTGATCCCAATATTTAACACCTCTGTCCCTGCTCCCTCTCTTTCTCATTCTCCCTCGCTCTCTCTCTTTTGCTCTTTCTTCCTCTCTCTCTCTTTTGCTCTTTCTTCCTCTCCCTTCTTTCTCATTCTTCCTCGCTCTCTCTCTCTCTCTTTTGTTCTTTCTTCCTTCTTTCTCATTCTTCTTCGCTCTCTCTCTTTCTCTTTTACTCTTTCTTCCTTCTTTCTCATTCTTCCTCGCTCTCTCTTTCTCTCTTTATACCTCCTTTTCATTCTCTCTCTCTTTTTTCTATATTTCCCAATCTACTTTTACCTTTTTTCTCTTTCTCCTTTTACCGATATATTTTCATCCCTCATTATCTTTCTTTCCTCCTTCTCTCTATAGTTTTATCTTCACCCTTGTATCACCCTTCTTATTCATTCTCCGTTCTCTCTCTCTCACTCTCTATCTCTCACTCTCTATCTCTCTCTCTTTCTCTCTCCCTTTCTCTCTCTCTCTCTATCTGCCCCCCCTTGTATTTCCCTCTCTATTTTTATTTCGATTCTGTTCATTTCCGACGGATTATTATGATCCTTGTCATTCACGTGGGAGTGCGTCAGAGAGAAGAAGATGGAGAGAGAAATAGAGAGAGAGAGAGAGAGAGAAAGGTTTGGTTAGGTTTGGATATCTCTCTAAATTGTTGTCAGAAGAGAGGGAAATGGAGAAAGGAGGAAACAGAGAGAGAGAGAGAGAGAAAGAGAGAGAGAGAGAGAGAGAGAGAGAGAGAGAGAGAGGTATAGGTATGGATGGCTCACTAAATTGTTGTTTAATATGTTTGAAAATTGAATTACAAAGTTCGAGTTTCATGCCAAGAACGTATCATCGTTTTGAGGAGGGAGCGTCAAGCAGGGAGAGATGTGCTTACCCTGACTATAATTTACAAAGAGAGCTTTGCATGTCACCGCGGTCAAATGGTTTGCGCACTCGGCTAGTACGCAGGTAACCTGTATTCGATTCCTGGTGAGTTCATTTTCCCTCTAGTACCCGGGTCATTTTTTCACGGGTATAGAAAGTACTGCAATCGGTCAATTTATATAATAAATGAGTAACTGTGGTATTTCTCTACAAATTTATGTAATTTTTATATCTTATTTTTTTATTATTATATTATTTCGCTAAATTTTTTGCCTTTTATTTAAAATCAGTTTTTCTTCACTCATTTCCATATTGAGCTTGTCCTTGAAACGCTTTCTTTGGATGTCATGTCTTCCTAGAATTTTGACTTGAAATTTTGATGCTTAAAATTTTAAAATTCTAGCAGGACTTTATGCAGGACTTACGGCTAGTTTGTTTGTTTTTTTTTTTTTTTTTTTTTTTCTTTTTTTTTTCATATAGAAAGAAATGTGCTCTACGGTGCACTAGCCGATGCTGATTTTTTTTTTTCGCACTTCTGGTGAACTCAACACTCGAGTGAAATGGAAAATCCTCTGTGGACTTGATGATTGGTCCAGTGGGGAGGACGGGGGGCGGGAGGGGGTGGAGAGAGGGGAGGGAGAGAGGACTCTGATGATTGGTACAAGGGGAAGGCAGGGGGTTTGAGGGAGGGGAGGGAGAGAGGACTCTGGTGATTGGTACAAGGGGAAGGGAGGGGGGTGTCAGGGAGGGGAGGGAGAGAGGACTCTGGTGATTGGTACAAGGGGAAGGGAGGAGGTGTGAGGGAGGGGAGGGAGGGAGGACTCTGGTGATTGGTACAAGGGGAAGGGAGGAGGTGTGGAGGGAGGGAGGGAGAGAGGACTCTGGTGATTGGTACAAGGGGAAGGGAGGAGGTGTGAGGGAGGGGAGGGAGAGAGGACTCTGGTGATTGGTACAAGGGGAAGGGAGGAGGTGTGAGGGAGGGGAGGGAGAGAGGACTCTGGTGATTGGTACAAAGGGGAAGGAGGAGGTGTGAGGGAGGGGAGGGAGAGAGGACTCTGGTGATTGGTACAAGGGGAAGGGAGGGGGTGTCAGGGAGGGGAGGGGAGAGAGGGACTGTGGTGATTGGTACAAGGGGAGAGGGAGGGGAGGGAGAGAGGACTCTGGTGATTGGTACAAGGGGAAGGGAGGGGGTGTGAGGGAGGGGAGGGGAGAGGGAGGGGACATGGGAGGGGGGAGAGAGGATTGGTGATTGGTACAAGGGAAGGGAGGGGGTGTCAGGGAGGGGGGGAGAGAGGACTGTGGTGATTGGTACAAGGGGAGAAGGGAGGGGGTGTGCAGGGAGGGGAGGGAGAGAGGACTGTGGTGATTGGTACAAGGGGAAGGAGGGGTGAGGGAGGGGAGGAGGAGGATCTGATGATTGGTACAAGGGGAAGGGAGGAGGTGTAGGGAGGGGAGGGAGAGAGGACTCTGTGATTGGTACAAGGGGAAGGGAGGGGTGGGGAGGGGAGGGAGAGAGGACTTGGTGATTGGTACAAGGGGAAGGGAGGGGGGGAGGGAGAGAGGACTCTGTGATTGGTACAAGGGAGGGAGGGGTGTGAGGGAGGGGAGGAGAGAGGAGGTGATTGGTACAAGGGGAAGGGAGGAGGTTGAAGAAAGGATGGGAGTGAGGAGGGAAGGTCTGAAGGGAGGTAGAGATATTATAAAGTAGGAGGAAAGGGAATAGGAGAGACGATTGGGCCAGAAAAATAGAGTTCAAAGACTAAGAGAGAGCAGAAGAGAGAGGAGAGAGAGAGAGAGAGAGAGAGAGAGAGAGAGAGAGAGAGGGAGATAGGGAGAAAAGAGATAGAGAGAGACAGAGGAGAAGAGAAAAAGATTGTGTGTGTGTGTGTCTGTGTATTCAAAGTATTCAAAAAGAAAATGTATTGTGTTCAAGTAATACGTCATTAATCTAAAAAAATGTATAAAAAAACCTCCCATAGGCCCATTATAGTATAAATTGGTTGAGTTATCACATATCTGTTAATCTGAATCAGAAAAGTAATGTCACAATATTAATGAAACACCCGTAATTTTTAATGCTGGGGTCTCGAACCCACGACCCCCACAAGTTACGAGTCCGTTGCCTTATAAACCTAGATTCTAACTAATTGGTATTGAGGTTGTTCTTTACTCTTATACTTAATTATTATAGTGGTATTTAATAATAATAATATCGCCTTATTTATACTGCCCGATTAGGACTATTAAAGTCCCATTATTCCAGCAGTAAGCCCAAGACATACCTATTATTATGTGGTAAAAATCCCAAATGGGAGGATAACTGGGTTTTGAACCCACGACCTCTAGAATCTCTGGATTCACAGAGTGCCGCCTTTACCACTGAGCTACCGGGACAGACTTTACCTTAATATGTAGGAATATTGTAGGTATAGCTAGCTACCTATACCTACAATTCCTACATATTAAGGTACTAAAACCCTTAATTACCTCAATTAATACAGAAGTTCGCAATAATTAAAATACCCTTAAGCAGATGGGACAGCTAAATGATAGTAAAGAAATAGCAGCAAAAAGTATAGGAGATATAGTCATTAAGAGAAGACAACCACCAAGTAATTTCAAGAACAAAATACCTAGGTCACATATTGAAATAAGCTGAAAATGTTTATGAGACGCTCAGTGAAGAAGAAAAAAGACATTTGAAAAAGTTTTTTAATAAAAGAAACCATTTTCTAAACATTTTGACAGTACATACGAACAAAGTTAAGGGTTTAAAAGTTAAGAAAATTCAAGGTATTAACACATCTCCGGCAAAAAAAAATAGGGGGGTATTAGAGTCTCGGGGTTTACATAGATAAGTATATAAAAACTTCTGGTACATACATAGGTACTAAACAGCCCTGTGTGGCTCCCAGGATTAGAACAATAGCGCGAGGACTGGCCATAGTGGTGGACGTCGATTGTTTTTGTCTTCAGGCCTGAGATAAAAATAATAATAATACTTTTTAGTGGAAGGTAACCCCCGGGGCGAAGGTTAATGCTCAAAGAATTTTCTACCACCAAAAACCTTAGAGTCTTATTATTGTGTGGTCCCCAACCTCAAATTAATGGGGAGAAAAAGGGAGGAGGAGGAGAAGAAGAAGGAGGAGGAGGAGGGGGGGAAGAAGGAGGAGGAGGAGAAGGAAGGAGGAGGAGGAGGAGAGAAGGAGGGGAGGAGGGGGAAGAAGGAGAAAATGAAAATAGGGGTCCACATTTGGGACTTTTTCCGGCAGTAAAGCAACCAAATTTATCTCACGTCTGACCTTGAAGAGTGTCGGAGATGAAAAATCCGCAAAACCCACATCATCGTTTTTTTTTATTATCATTGGGGATTTGATGGCCTCCAGGCCCGTACAGGGCGGCTTGGGCCAAAACATTGATTAAGGGCCGTATTAGGGAAAACATCGGGAAATTAATTTAAATTGTTTTACGCCCGACCCTGCCTAAGCGGGAAAAAGACAGAATAGAAGAAGAAGAATTTAAATGAGGACATTTTAAAGCAAGTCCAGAGAGATAAAGGGATTTCCCGTGATGCAGGAAATTCCGGCCCCCCAAGCGGGGTGAAGTCAATGGGGTAGGGGGGTTTTTGTAATTTTTCCTGGGGAATGGAGGTAAAACTCGTCGTGTACGACCATGCAGTTGAAAACGACTTTAAAAAACTTTTGTTTGTCTCTTTCAACTAGGTGATCACTGGTCATATCTCGAGACGGGATTTGTTTAACCCTCCATTTGCAGGAAACTCACAAACCTGCTAAAAAAACAGTTACCTCATCACCGGGGTTTTGCCCAGCATCACGAAACTTTTCTCCTCGCGGGACGTTGCTTAACTTCGGGATCCTCGGACCCGGTGTATTTCAACGACCCTTTCGACGCGAAGGTGACAACACAGACAGAGTCGGTAGATGATAAAAGCCACCTATACAATAAAATAAAAATAGGTTCATTGTATACTTTCTACCTATCCTGCAAGAATGTCTCTCATCTCATAGCCTAAACAAAGTCTCATAAAAGCCATAGGTAATGGGCGATTCTTGTGTTTTTAATTTTTAAAATAAAAATTATTTATTATTACAGGGTACCCTTCTTCTAATTCAGAATTTGGGCTATATTATTCCCCCAAACATTCGGGTCTCCAATGAATTCTATTTTCTCCCAAATTTTCTTACATTTTTTATAATTTGGTGTATAATAATAAAAAAGAAAAAAAATTCAAATGGTGTCTTTGGGTTTTGGGCACATCTCAAAAATTCATTCTTCGTTTTTGGTGGTTTTAAAAAAAAAGGTTTTAAACGCCACAAGCCGCACGATTGTTTTTATCTCGGGGAACACCTCTCCTGAAATTTCCACTGCCGGAACGGGGAAAACCAGGGGAGTTCCCGAAGTAATAACACTGCCACTTTGTCCCAGCTAGGCATTTTTCCCTTTAGGTGTCTAGTTTTGAGCATTTCCATGTGAAATTTTTTCAAGTGGGTGTGGTTCTTGGGTCGGAAAATAGACAGGGAAGTGGGTCAAGTTTAAATGGCCAATCTCCCTGGGGTATTTGGTTTTGACAACTGCCGGTGGTCCCGAGATCCTGAGTTCGTTTCCCCGAGGGTTCGCAGAATTTTTTACCAAAAAAAGTTGTTTCCAAGAAAACCAACATCGGGCATAACGGTTTGTAACTTAATGCTGGTGTCCCGAGATCCTGAGTTCGACCTCGGTTCCGCAGATTTTTTTATAAATAATGTTGTTAGTTGTTTTTCAAAACCAAACGGAGAACACAATTTAGTTTGCATTTCCGTTCCAAACCCGGCTGGGAAGAGGGCTGTGGGAAAAACACAAAAATGTTTTAATTGAATTATTTTATCACAATTTTAGTGGAGAGCTCAGAATTACGGAATCGATGTCTTTTCTTTCCCCAAAATAATATAAAAAAATAAGTAGTCATGTGGCCATAGGGACGTGAGTTAGCGCGCTAGGCATTGCACACATTGTGACCTGGGGTTTTGGATGAGTTGGATCCCCCAGCGGGGTAGAAATTTTTTTTGCTTGTACTAGGCGTTTTGGGGGGGCCCATCATACCTCGTGAGGAAAAATGAGTTGCTGGGTTTGATGGAAGCAGCGACGAATGGCAGAATCATAGACAAAAAAACAATACAAGATATTGTTTAAATTAAAGTGGTAAAAGTCCTATGGTTCTGCTTTACACACTAAATTTGTGACATAATAACACGAAGAAAAAGCATCATTATTGTTATTTATTAACTAGCGGGCTGCACCCGCTTCGCCAAGGCCATCACACACACCACACCCACACACCACATACACACACCTCACACACCCATCCACAACACACATCCACATCCACACACACCCACCCAAACACACCCACACACACACAACACACCCACATACACACACCCATCACACACACACACACACACACACACACACCCGCTCACCCACACACACCCACCCACCCTTACACACCCACACACACACACACACAACCCACACACAACACAACACAACACAACACAACACACCACACCACACACAAACCACACACACACATCACCACACACACACACACACACACACACACACACACACACACACCCACACACACACACACCACACACACATCACCACACACACACCACACACACACACATCACCACACACACACACACAACCACACACAACACAACAACACAAAAACCACCACATACACACACACATCACCACACACACACACACACAACACGCAGTCATCATCGCTGTAAATTTCAAAATCCCGAGCAAATCTATCATAGCGGATATTGATAATGTAGCAAACTGGCCCATATTTCGGAACGGTTTGTCATAATATGGCAAACAAAGGGCTCAAATAAAATCATGTGATGTTCTCAGACAGTTTTTACAATAAAAAAAATGGTCTCGCGATAACTTTAAGTTCCGTGCTGGAATCTGTAAAAAAAAACGTGAAAAGTCTGAAAAAAAATGGTCGAAATATTCGAACATTCTGGCTTCTATCTCGAGAACGGTACGTCAGAAAATGTGGCCTAATATGAATTAATGAAAGCAGTTTTGTCTAATGTGTATATTAAATAATAAAAAATATAGGTCCTCGCGACAATTTTAAGTTCCGCGCTGGAATCTGCTAAAAAAACGTGAAAAGTCTGAAAAAAAAGGTCGAAATTTCGACATTCTGGCTTATATCTCCAGAACGGTACGTCAGAATGTGGTCTAAATTGAATTAAATGAAAGCTAATTTTGTCTAATGTGTTATTTAAATAATAAAAAATATAGGTCCTCGAGATAGATTTCAAGTTCCAGGGCAAAGACTGTCTTAAAATCGGACCCCTTCCTCAAGGAAATACTTGAGGAAGGTCATAAACTCAAGGAGGGTTTTTGGAATTTTCGGACTTTTGATAATTTTTCCTGGTATTTCCGGCAATTTTACTTGGGGTCATCTCTCATCAATTTTTTCGCTATCTCTTACCGTTTCGCCTAAACAATTCCGGACACACAAAGATACAAGCCCCCATATTTCCCATTTATATATCGCACCCTCAGAATTAGATGGTGATATGTCAAAAACACCAACTTTTGGGAAATCGCAAAAGAAAGTTTGACTTATCGCTGTATAATACAATAAAAGCTACTGTTTTGATTTATATGTTCTTAAGTTGAGCATGTTCTTTTCTATAGTTCTATGTAAAAAAAATGTATTTTTCTTCAAAAGAACTTACCTTTGTAACCGTTCGAAAAAAAGGCATTTTGACTTAAAACTTCATTCTATGATTTTGCCTTTTTTTCGAGAAAAAATCAATTTTTAATAAGGTGATATCGTATTATATTACCCTTTTTTTCCATGAGAAGTGAACAAAAGTGGGTATTATCTCGAAAAAAATTCGAGATAGCACCATCTATTTACAATTTTGAAAAGATAGTACCTTGATAATTTAGTTTTATAGCACTATATTACCATATGAATCGAAGAATAAAAGACAATTTGAAAGGGGTACATTAAAATCTATGCTTTTGGTATTAAGTCAAAAAAAAAAGAAAACTCATTCAGTTTAAAAAAGTGAAATGTAAAATACCCAATTGTTTTATTGCTAAGCAGTTAAAAGGTAGAAAACAAGACAATGTGAGTATAAACTTTATTGTTTCTTGAGACTTAATCTCAAGTTTCTAAAAAGAAATAAAAATAAAAACAAATAATTAATTATGAATTTCAAAAAATTGCTTAGAAATGCACCAAAATAATAGAAAACAAAATAACAATCACATGGTCATCTTTTTCTTGGTTTTGCTTACAAAAAAGAAAAAATATAATAAATTATAAAATGTACTGTGGATGATTCTTTTTGTTTAGCTTTTGACCTATCAAATTTTCTAAATAAGACTAATTAAAAACAAAATATACTTCAAAAAATGTGTTAAAACTTAACAAAATAATAAAGCAAGAAATAATGATAATTATGAGATCTTTATCTTGGTACTAAAATATTTTTTTTTACAAATAAAGTCTTGGTTAAAAAAAAAGGCACATAGGTAAATAAACACTTCTTTCAACAATTTTTCAACCTCGACTGTGACCATCATCAATTTCTGTTCTCCTGATGATGGTCACAGTGCAGGTTCAAATATATTATGTTGAATCTCCTTCGTTTTACATTAATGAACCAGGTAAGTGAAAAGTCTGTTGTAGTCAAGTGAAGACCTGTTCTTTTTTTCATTAAAATTTAATACCTAGGTACTATTTTGTTTTTACTTGCAGATATCTATGTAGAAATCTTTGTTTTACATTTGGAATCTGTCCTCCTTTTACCAACTACATCAAATTTGTTTTCTCTTCTATCTTCTTCTGCACATCATCAGTCTTGTCGTCTTCTATTTTCTTCTGCACATCATCAGTCTTGTCGTCTTCTGTATTTTTCTGCACATCATAAGTGTTGTTGTCTTCTACCTTCTTTTTGCATATCATCAGTCTTGTCGTCTTCTATCTTCTTTGTACATCATCAGTCTTGTCGTCTTCTATCTTTTTCTGCACATCATCAGTCTTGTCGTCTTCTATCTTCTCCTGCACACCATCAACCATCACTCTTGTCATCTTCTATCTTCTTCTGCACATCATCAGTCTTGTCGTCTTCCATCTCCTTCTGCAGATCATCAGTCTTGTCGTTTCTACTTCTTCTGCACATCATCAGTCTTGTCGTCTTCTATCTTCTTCTGCACATCATCTGTCTTGTCGTCTTTTTGTATTTTTCTGCACATCAAAGTGTTGTTGTCTTCTATCTTCTTCTGCATATCATCAGTCTTGTCGTCTTCTATCTTCTTCTGTACATCATCAGTTTGTCGTCTTCTATCTTCTTCTGCACATCATCAGTCTTGTCGTCTTCTGTATTTTTCTGCACATCATAAGTGTTGTTTTTTCTTCTATCTTCTTCTGCATATCATCAGTCTTGTCGTCTTCTATCTTCTTCTGTACATCATCAGTCTTGTCGTCTTCTATCTCTCCTGCACACCATCACTCTTGTCATCTTCTATCTTTTCTGCACATCATCAGTTTGTCGTCTTCTATCTTTTTCTGCACATCTTCAGTATTGTCGTCTTCTATCTTCTTCTGCACATCATCAGTCCTGTTGTCCTCTATTTTTTTCTGTACATCATCAGTCTTGTTGTCTTCTATCTTTTTCTGCACACCATCAGTCTTGTCGTCTTCTATCTTCTCCTGTACATCATCTGTCTTGTTGTCTTCTATTCTTCTTCTGCACATCATCAGTCTTGTCGTCATTTATCTTCTTCTGCACATCGTGATCTGTCTTATTTCCTCTCTTCTTTTTGATATCAGCAGTATTGTCATCAGGGAAGAATAGTCTTATCGAAAATACCGGGCCAGATTATTTTTAAGTCCAAAAAAAAAAAATAATAATTTATAAAGAAAGTAATATAACATAATCTTTTGTATTAGTAATTTCTACCTTGACAAAACACAAAAAAAATGTTCGACAAAGAGAGTGATATTTCAAAAAATCATGCACAATTCAGTTTTTATGTCAATTACTGAAAATAAAATTTAATAAAGAGAGTGATAAATCAAAACTTACGCAAATATCACTATATTCCAAGAACTGTACGTCTCGATCCAAGGAGCTCTTGGTAACAACTGATCGTAATACCATCTTGTTCCAACCTCCCTCCACTTTTTCGACATAATCTATAAACAACACTAGCGCTATCTCGGGAACGGTAAGAGCTAGAATTATAATTCTTATACCAAAACGAAAGGTCTCGTTTCGCTTATTTCAATAGAGTAATAAAAAAAATTCATGATTTTTGACATAACCATCTAATTCTGAGGGTGCGATATAGAGATATCATATTTATATCTTTTTTTTCTTTTCTTTATACTGTGTCAACGGGAAATATCCAATTGCACATATTTTCAATCATTGGCTACTATGTACTCATATTATCAAAGGAGCTGTACTCGTTTTGCGTCTCAGTTCACACGGTATGGGTGGACCGCGTAACATACCAAGTACAGAGCTTAAATATTCCAATTCCACTGGGATTCGAACCCATTTGCCAGGGTGACTATCTTAATCTACTTAGAAAGTTAAATCTATTTTAACTTTCTGAAGTTAGTGCATGAATTTTTTCTCGTTAATTTGAGTTTGTGACCACATATAATAAGACTCTGAGGGTTAGGTAGGTGATAGAAAATGCGTTGACCATTAACCTCGTCAGGTGGTTATCTTCCACTAGAGACTGTTTTTATTATTATTTTAAAATATTTATTTATTTCGCAATCTAATTGCCTTTTAAATCTATTTAAATAGGCATGTACTATGACATTGGCTAACCCTTCCGTGCTGACGACGTCACAATCCACATGCAACGCCTTAAATACACTAAAGTCATTCAGAGATATAAATATGACACCTAGGATCACTATAAAACCCTTTAGCCTTAAAAAATGACGCCTTAAAACTCACTAAATCTTTTTCAGGGATATAAGTATGACGCCTTAGAACACACTGAAAGCCCTTCAGGGATATAAATATGACGCCCTGGAATTCAGTAAAGCCTTCAGGGGACATAAATATGACGCCCTGGAATTCAGTAAAGCCTTCAGGGATATAAATATGACGCCTTGAAATTCAGTAAAGCCTTCAGGGATATAAATATGACGCCCTGGAATTCAGTAAAGCCTTCAGGGATATAGGTATGACGCCTTAGAACACACTGAAGCCCTTCAGGGATATAAATATGACGCCTTAGAACACTCTGAAGCCCTTCAGGGATATAAATATGACGCCTGGAATTCAGTTAAAGCCTTCAGGGATATAGGTATGAGGCCTTAGAACACTCTGAAGCCCTTCAGGGATATAAAATATGACGCCTTAGAACACTCTGAAGTCCTTCAGGGATATAAATATGACGCCCTGGAATTCAGTAAAGCCTTCAGGGATATAAGTATGACGCCTTAGAACACTCTGAAGCCCTTCAGGGATATAAATATGACGCCTTGGAACGCTATTAAAACCATTTAGGTATATAAATATGACGCCTGGAATTCAGTAAAGCCTTCAGGGATATAAATATGACGCCTTCAATGAATGAATTGCGCCCGAAATGATGACATTTCCAGAAGCATCCGATTGCCCCATACAGCGCTCCACGTAGGCAGATGACAAATGAGACTTGAGAGAAGCAGAAAATATTTATAATACGAATATAAATAGAATTTTATCAGAGTCAGGGCAGGGGACATGTTGCCAAGAAGCGAACATGAATTCATACATTCTCGGCTAAACATAAACTCATTAATTCCTCATGATTGTCATCAGAAGCAACATTAAAATCAATGTCAATATCATTAACAAAAACAAAGATAATGATAACTTTTCTATGATAACTTTAATGCAGATTACCTCTAGGCATTATCAATACCCTTGATTATAGGGTTGGCTGGGGGACGTTAAACAGGTAGAAGACCATTGTCTCGCTAGAGGACTATAAAGAGAGAACAGACTAGCCAACCCTAACAAGCCAGCCTAGTTTGCAGTTTCCTAAGGGATTAATGGCTTATAAAGAAAAAGTTCAAGTCCCTACCATGCCAATGGTTGATACCACATTACCACATAGAAATATTATGTGGTTCAGGACGAGCCGACTTTGAAATAAAAGTTGGCTGGAGACCATCATTCCCCCTCAAACTGTAGCTATGCTTGGTACAACAACAACTACAATTGATTAAACTTTTTTATTGTTAATGTTATCTTACAATGTTACTGTTAATCTAACAATTTTTATGATATCTTCTTCTTCTTCTTTTACTCTGTCTCATCCCGCTCAAGCAGGGTCGACGTTGTTCAACCTCATGGTTTTTTTGAGGTTGATTGGTTTTGGCACATTTTTTACGGCTGGATCCCCTTCCTAACGCCAACGATTCTATTTGATTTAACGTCCTGGATTAGAATTTTTATGATATCTAACAGTGTTAATTTTATCTAACAATGTTAATGTTATCTAACACTGTTAATGTTATCTAACAATGTTGTCTAACGCTGTTAATGTTATCTAACACGTTTAATGTTATATATTTTTTTTTTTTTTGATGAGCGTTTCACAGCCTTTTTTATTTCGTAGACATGAAACAGGAGCTACTGTAGACGCTTGTGGTCTGTGTTGTAGCCTGCCCATCCCGTAGTATGCCTACCCTCTGATGGGCGAGAAGTGACACAATACTTCCCATTTATCTAACACTGTTAAAAGTTATCTCATAATGTTGATGTTATCTAACAATGTTAATGTTATCTAACCATGTTAATGTTATCTAACAATGTTAATGTTATCTAACCATGTTAATGTTATCTAACAATGTTCGCCTGGTGTGAACCCGCATTGATATTTTGAACTATCATTGTGTATTGTGTAGCCTCATCAGGGGGGTATTATATTTATATGTTGGTTGACTTGTAAGATACCCAACACAAGTGACAAGAGGGTCGAATGCCCTGTCATTGCCAGCTTAACATAGACACTACGAACAGAAGGGTGTTGAATATTTCTGAATTCTGACGTTCAACAAATTATCTTATTTTCACAAATTTCTCAAATTTGAATTCATTTTTCCGTATATTATTATATGTTCGTCTTTCTTATTGTTTTATTCTCGTTATGATATTTTTTAATTATTATTACCAGTATTATTATTATTATCTTTTATTTGAAAAATTACATCTTTCACCTCGTTTTGTATCGTGAAGAAGAAGAAGAATAATAATAATCAAGAAGAAGAAAAGAAAAATAGGTTAAAAAAAAACATGATTTTATAAAATGTTTACTCACTTCTTTAGCGTAGAAAGCTTAGAGCAGTGTTGATTTTGCTTGTGATTCCGTCAGGCAAAAAAAATTGTTTTTCTTTTACATACTTTAATTTTTTACCTACCCATTTTTTATGTACTTAAATAATAAGATGAACTACCTATGGACGTGGAAGTCGTATGTAAATCTGAAGATTATTATTATTATTAAACATTTTGGATCAAGTTTTATTTACAATAAGAAGGTAATAGAATATTTACATAGAAATTGAAAATTAATAAAGCAAAACTTGATCAAAAGCGGTGCTTATGCCAAAAAGATTGGAATGAAAAAGAAAAATGTGCCGTCTGTGGTAAGAAAAAGAAGAATCCGGCGATGCTGGCACATTGACTACACCATTTCTCGTTCTGCCACTGAAGTTAAGCAAACGTCAGCGAAGTCAAGAGTTGGATTGGTGACCATATTAATTCAAACTATCTTGATTCATGCTATTATCTACACCTGAGGCATGGCCTCAGGTGTACAGCTGTACACCCGAGGCATGGACATGTATTTTCCTAAGCCTACAACTTTTTGTCTATCAGCAGGAAAATCGAAGCATACCCTTCTGGCCTCAATTTTATTAGAGTCAACAAACGGCCAAAATAAATACATAGTATACCTATATATAACATATTGGTATCTACCTGGAATAAATATATATGTAGCTACCCGAGGTATATAAATCCCTGCTGGAGAGTAGAAAGAAAAAAGGTCGGCTGGAATATTATACCTTTCTCCCTGGAGGACCGAAAATCAGAAGGGTATGGACTGGTCAGAGAGAGAGGCATAGTGTGAGAGAGGAATATAAAAGAAAGCTATGGAGAGATATAGATGGATATTCAGAAAGAGAGAGAGAGAAAAAAAAAGAAAGAAAGAGAGAAAGAGAGAGAGAAAAAGAGAGAGAGAAAGAGACAGAGAGAGAGAGAGAGTGACAAAGAGAGAAAAAGAGAGAGAGAGAGAGAGAGAGAGATATAGAGGCATAGCCAGAAGGAGAGGGATGGAGAGATACATGGATAGGCAGAAAGAGAGAGATAGATAGAGAAAGAGGGAGGGAGAGAAAGAATGAAAGAAAGAAAGAGAGAGAAAGCGAGAGAAAGACAGAGAGAGAGAAAGAAAGAAAGAGAGAGAGAGGGGGGAATGCGAATAATTGGGAGAAAATAAATGAGAGAGAAGAGGCGAGGAACAAAAAATGGGTATACAACAGATAGGTCTCTAATACTCTCACAAAAGGTTGAATAAGCATTGGGAGATGGGAATTATTGAAAAACAGAAAGGGATGCAGACTGTCGGGGGAGAGAATGAGGAAGAGAGAAGGAGAGGTAGAAAGAGAGAAGAAGGCAGAGAGAAGGAGAGGTAGAAAGAGAGAAGGAGGAAGAGAGAAGGAGAGGTAGAAAGAGAGAGAAGGAGGAAGAGAGAAGGAGAGGTAGAAAGAGAGAAGGAGGAAGAGAGAAGGAGAGGTAGAAAGAGAGAAGAAGGCAGAGAGAAGGAGAGGTAGAAAGAGAGAAGAAGGAAGAGAGAAGGAGAGGTAGAAAGAGAGAAGGAGGAAGAGAGAAGGAGAGGTAGAAAGAGAGAAGGAGGAAGAGAGAAGGAGAGGTAGAAAGAGAGAAGGAGGAAGAGAGAAGGAGAGGTAGAAAGAGAGAAGGAGGAAGAGAGAAGGAGAGGTAGAAAGAGAGAAGAAGGCAGAGAGAAGGAGAGGTAGAAAGAGAGAAGGAGGAAGAGAGAAGGAGAGGTAGATTGAGAGAGGTAGAAAGAGAGAAGGAGAGGTAGAAAGAGAGAATGAGGAAGAGAGAAGGAGAGGTAGAAAGAGAGAAGGAGAGGTAGAAAGAGAGAAGGAGGAAGAGAGAAGGAGAGGTAGATTGAGAGAGGTAGAAAGAGAGAAGGAGGAAGAGAGAAGGAGGGGAGAGAAAGAGAGAAGGAGGGAGAGAGACAAAAAGGGATGAGAAAATCTTAGGAGAGAAAAAGATTTGATGCTAGAACTGATAAGATTGACAGTGAAGTTGCAAGGGCGTAAGAGATTAGGAGACTATTTTTGTCATTTACAAATTATGAACAGGATTACCTAATGTTACGATAATAATAATAATAATACTCTTTAGTGGAAGGTAACCATCAAGTGAGGTTAATGCTTCAAGCATTTTTTACCACCTAATAACCGTCAGAGTCTTATTATTATGTGGTCACAAAGTTAAACTAATGATGAAAAATTCATGCACTGGGTGAGATCCGAATCAACGGATCCCTACAGTACCTGGATTACCAGACTAGCGCGTTAACCACTTGACTACTAGTCTACGATAAATCAGACACGCACATAAGTCGGAGTTTCAACCAATCACAGCACACTATATCCCGAGTTGAGGGACAGTCTGGCTTATCTTAATTTTAATCCTGTTTTATAGTTCGGTACTGAAATATAAAACTAACTGTTTCTACCACACCAATTGACTTTTATTAAGCCTTCCGGTTTCTGGCGGCCGGTCTACTCCCTTCTCCATTGTCGACTTCCCTTTCTCTACTTCCCACTCTCGTTCATCAAGAAAATCTCTCCACCAAACTGAAACTACTCTTTCTTCCTTACGGTCTACTCACTCCTGACTTACTTACTCGTTCTCTAACCCTGCATATGCACATATACGTCAACTGCCTACTTCCCCTCTTCTCCGCGGCCTGTAAGTTATTTTTAAACTACTGCTTCCTCCTTACGGTCTACTTACTCCTGGTCTACTTCCCCCCTCTCCTCAGCCTACTTCCTCTCCTCTCCTCAGCCTACTTCCCCACCTCTCCGCGGCCTGTATCTTATTCTTAAACTACTGCTTCCTCCTTACGGTTTACTTACCCCTGCCCTACTTCCCCTTTTCTCCTCAGCCTACTTCCCCTCCTCTCCTGAGCCTACTTCCCCTCCTCTTCTCAGCCTACTTCCTCTCCTCCCCTTCTTCTATTTCCCCTCCTCTCCTCAGTCTTCTTCCTCTCCTCTTCTCAGCCTACTTCCCCTGCTTTCCTCAGCCTACTTCCCCTGCTCTTCTCAGCCTACTTCCCCTCCTCTCCTCAACCTACTTCCTCTCCTCTCCTCAGCCTACTTCCCCTCCTCTCCTTAGCCTTCTTCCTCTCCTCTCCTCAGCCTACTTCCCTCCTCTCCTCAGCCTACTTCCCCTTCTCTCCTCAGCCTACTTCCCCTCCTCTCCTCAGCCTACTTCCCCTTCTCTCCTCAGCCTACTTCCCCTCCTCTCCTCAGCCTACTTCCCCTTCTCTCCTCAGCTTACTTCCCCTCCTCTCCTCAGCCTACTTCCCCTTCTCTCCTCAGCTTACTTCCCCTCCTCTCCTCAGCCTACTTCCCTCCTCTCCTCAGCCTACTTCCGCTTATCTCCTCAGCCTACTTCCCCTCCTCTCCTCAGCCTACTTCCCCTCCTCTCCTCAGCCTACTTCCCCTCCTCTCCTCAATCTACTTCCCCTCCTCTCCTCAGCCTACTTCCCCTCCTCTCCTCAGCCTACTTCCCATTCTCATTCATCATGGAAATCTCTCCGATAAACTTAAATGTCAGTCAGGAAACGAGCCGACAGTCGGCCATCAATCACTGGATCCAATTGACAGGCCTGCCGGAAATTTATTGGTTTAGGAAATGATGAGGATGGAGAAAGAACAAGATTTTTAAATAATTATTCACCAAAAAACAAACACAGTATATCCGGACTTTTTACTATTATTATTACTTTATTTCCGTAGAATTTCTAATATCAGATATCAGAAGTATTGTGTTCGTTTTTAGATGTAGATGAATATCAGAACATATACCTAGACAGCTGTTTCGAGCTTTTTTGCCCTCTACATCATGCTAGTTGATGGAATAATAATAATATTTATTTGATAGTAATAATATTTATGTTCAAGTACCAACAAAACATCTTTCGACGAAAACATTCGTCCACCACAGAAAAGAAAATAGTAGCAAGGTAGAAAGTGTCTGAAAGAAAATTTACCTTTTTTCTGTTTTCCCCCCCCCCCCCCCCCCTCCCTTTTTTTTTCATATTCTCTTCTTATTCCTTAAATTTATAGTCAAAAGATTTAAAGAAAATTCTGAGAGGTTTGCGAATTTACGAAAACATCAAAACATTTTTTTATGCTAAGGTAAACTCTTTCTCTCTCTCTCTCCGCGTTTCTCTTTTTTTTACGTACAAGAAAAATTGAGATCAAGGGTAGAGGAAAGTATGAGAGTGAGAGAGATAGAGAGAGAGAGGAGGAGAAATTATTGTTGATAAATAAACATGGAGAAAAAATAAAATCAAACGTTTCATGTAGGAATGAGAAAAAAAGCAAGGCAGAGAGAGAAGAGAGGGGGAGGAAGTGAGAGAGAAGAGAAGGGGAGGGAGAGATAGGAAGGGAGAAAGAGAAGAGAGGGGGAGGGAGTGAGAGAGAGAGAGAGAAAAGATGTAGAAGAGAAGAGGGAGAGAAAAGAGACAGAAGAGAGAGAGAGAGAGAGAGTTGTATGTACATATTGTCCTTTTGTATCTAATTAAGAATTGTATAATAATAATAATAATCGTCCCTCCAAAGTCTCAAATAGGACTCTCAAAGTATTTTCTCCAGTACTCCAGATTTCCTGCCAACAAAAGTCCTGTTTATCCAGGTTCGTCTTTAATAACACAAAAAACCATCTTATTTATTATGTAAGTAAGTTTATCTTATTTTTGAATGTCACAGTTTATCTTATTTGTGGATGTAGGGGGGGTGTAACGTCAATTTCAACTCCATGGTCCTATTGCTTAACGTGTGACTAGAACCATCGACCTCCTGGTTACCAGTCCGCTGCCTTATCGATCAAGCTACTGAAGGTAAGGGTTAGGTGGAAGAGATTGCCTAAGGCAATAACCCCGGCGCCCTTTAGTTAAGACATATATTATGTATATATATTTATTTATTTTTTCTTTATTTTCTTCTTCTATTGTTTTGTATTTTAATTTGTAATCATTTATGTTGTATATAATATGTCCTATTAATGAAGTGTAAATAAATAAATAAGGTCCTAGTCTCGAGAAAAAAAAAAAAAAAAATCGTCGCATCACTATCCGTCAGCAAACGTCGCCAACGAGGCGCCGTCATTGTGTTTTGAGAACCGCCTTATTTATTCGAGACATCCTAATCAAGGCTACGGTCACATAGGCCAGTGGTCACGGGACGCTGTCTATTTTAAACACGCACACCACGTTGTTATGCACTTGTTATGTAATTGATACACATGGGTAACATAATGTTGTGTAGAATATCTACATCATTACCCAGTAGCTCGGTGCATAGTATAATATGACAAATTGTGATATCACTCATATCACCATTCTGATCAATACAAATACATAATTATTACAACAGCATATTATCGTAATTACATAAAGATTATGTAATTAAGTATTTATCTATAGTACCTATACAATCTATACATATATGTGCAAGAATTTTTCCTCATTAATCTGAGTTTGTGACCCCATAATAATAATACTCTGAGGGTTAGATGGTAGAAAATGCTTTGAGCATTAAGCTCGCCTGGTGGTTACCTTCCACTAAAGAGTATTATTATTATATGTATACTACGCAGTCACAATCACAAAAATATGTATACTAGCCAGCGTCGAAGGAACGTTGAATGCACCAGTTCTCGTTCTGTCACTGAAGGTAAGCAACGTCTAGCGTGGCAAGGATTTGGATGCTCGATCATTCAAATTCGAAGTCTCGTAATGCTTGCTATACTCGGCCCCACTCAGGCTGGGAAAGGTTAATTTAAAGTCCCAGTTGAAAGCGAAGCATAGTGGGTGAAGGATAAAAAGAAGGAGGTCCAAGCTTAGTGGGGAGATTAAGTAGAGGAGGATTTGAGAGAGAAGGGTTGGAAGAAGAAGGCCCCAGCTTAGGTGGAGAGATAAAGTAGAGGAGGATTTGAGAGAGAAGGGTTGGAAGAGAGAGGACGAAACATAGGTGGAGAGATAAAGTAGAGGAGGATTTGAGAGAGAAGGGTTGGAAGAAGGAGGCCCAAGCTTAGGTGGAGAGATAAAGTAGAGGAGGATTTGAGAGAGAAGGGTTGAAATGAAGAGGACGAAGATTAGATGGAGAGATAAAGTAGAGGAGTATTTGAGAGAGAAGGGTTGGAATAGAGAGAACGGAGCTTAGGTGGATAGATAAAGTAGAGGAGGATTTGAGAGAGAAGGGTTGGAAGAGGGAGGGCCAAGCTTAGGTGGAGAGATAAAGTAGAGGAGTATTTGAGAGAGATGGGTTGGAATGGAGAGGACGAAGTTTAGGTGGAGAAATAAAGTAGAGGAGGATTTGAGAGAGAAGGGTTGGAATAGAGAGAACGGAGCTTAGGTGGATAGATAAAGTAGAGGAAGACTTGGGAGAGAAGGGTTGAAAGAGGGAGAACGGAGCTTAGGTGGATAGATAATATAGAGGAGTATTTGAAGGGTTGGAAGAGGGAGGAAGCCCTAGACAAAAAGTGGAGAACAATATTTCTCCAAGCAACACTGACCACAAGTAGGTTTGGGAAAATGTAGAGTATAAGTGTATTTTCTGTACTTAATCTCCCCCAATCTCGCATCAGCTGATCACAGATTAAGGATTTCTCCTCACGGCTTGTTCTTATTTCTCCTCCAATCTTAACCCGACGTTTTCGTCAGATCGAGATCAACGCCATTTTGAAATCAATTTGACTTTGAGGTTGACCTTCAGCAGATCTTTATTATTTGTTTATGTTTTCATAAATTTACATTGAATAAACTTTTTTGATTTTCTATTGATGACTAGGTTACTTTAAACCAGTTTAGGTATTAGGTTCTAGTTTGAATTTTGAGCCAGATTTAAGATTAGGAATTGTACAGGTATCAAAGTTCATTGTTGATAATGAAAGTACCTTTTATTAACATCCTCAATTTACATATTTCGCCGAAAATGAATGCATAATGTACAGAATGCTAGCTCGAGTTTCTCTTTTGCATTACCTACCTTTATAAATCTCAAGTGTACATTATTTGTTCTACATCTGGAAAGCAAGACGCTGTGTAGTATAAGGATAATCACGTCTGAGAAATTCTCATGAAAAAAATCAAGGCAGTTTTCAATTTACAAAAGTGCACTGGTTCAAGCTGCAGTGATCGTTAACTCTGCTGTTTGTTGCATGCACCAAATTTTCTGAACAGTCTATGGAATAGTAACTTGATTTACATCAAAATTTGAGAAAAAGTAGGTAATGAAACTCTCGCAGAAATCTAAATAGTCATAATAAGGTATTCAGATAGTTCAAATTTCCAATTCTATGAAATATTCTTATCAATCCTTATCAGTAATCTTTATTTACATTTCACTGTGAGAAGCTAGCCCTTAATTGAAGCTAATGTCCTACCTTTTATAGAACTTTATTCGTTAGACATAGTACATCTCTTCCAAATCTTCGGAAATGGGGCAAGCACCAATAACGCTTGCCGCATTTCCCCTCTGAATTTCAATTGAGATTCTTTGAATAAAATAAGTTGCTGCAGCACTTGATCCAGTTTTTTCTATTAATCTTCTGCCAATTTCTTCCACTAAATCTCTTGCCTCTTCACACATCGTACCCATCGTCTCCACCGCAAAACCAACAAACTTGTAATCTTCACACAGTTCTTGATATTTTCTCCTTTTGTTTTTACAAGCCATTTCTGCTGCTGCTCCTTGCTCTTGTACTGTCCTGCTTAGGTTGGAAGGTGCTAATGTATCTGTGCACGTGACGTCCCACAGAATGTGTTTCCCATTAGACCAGGGTACTATTGATATTCCATCAGGTCTAATATTAGTATTGGCGGTGAGACCTGTTGGTTCTAACTGGCATGGGACATCGACAGATACAAGAGCTCGTTTGAGCACATTGTTGATAGAACTGTGTCTAGTAAATCTTCCTGAACTTTTAGCGCAACTGAGTGGGTGGATTCCTTTACTGTCGACAGAATCTGTGCCACAAATACAGGGATGAGGCCTACAAATGGTACATCCTAGCCTCAAACCCACACAAATGCGGAAGGTTCTGTTTTCAATTAAGGTTCCAATTTGCTTGGCAGGAACAACTTGTAACCAGGCACCAGATTCTTTGCACTGAAGGGCTTTAAACCTTGCAATATCTTCATTTTCTGTAAATATCATCTCATTCTGGAGTATATGGTTTACAATGATATCATCCCATTCTTTTTGTGAGGTTATGTTGGTCGCAATCCTATTGTACTTGGAGTCCCAAAGTATCATAGCATCATTTAAATGAGGTATATGAAAATTATCCTCCGCTTTGTTCAGAATAAGGGATACCAAAGGTTTTACACCATTTCCAGAAGATATGAAAGCAGGAAGGCTTATATCAAAAATCTTTCTTATACCTAATCCTCCAACTCGTACAGGCAAAGTGGATTGCGTCCATTGAGTGGGTGTTATTTGAGAGTTGAAAATTTTCTCCATTGTTGTTTTCATGATAGAGTCGATTCTCTCCAAACATTCAGGATACATCCACATTGGTGTTGTTCGAGTTGAATATGTCATCTTGGGTATGGTGGTACATGTTTTTAGAAGAAAATATGCAACATGAGTACTCAAACTTTTTATTCTTTCAAGCATGAACTCAGTTTTCACGAATCTTTCATTGAAATGAGACTCATATCCTTGTTCACAAATGGGACTACCCAAAATGCAAAGTTCTGTATTTTCAACAACCTTAACTCCAGGAAGTATACGTTGAAACGATGTGACCATCTCTTCATCTTTCATACCGGAACAGAAGTAAAGTTCACATTTACTGAAATTCAATTCCAATCCAACTTTTTTAGATTCTTTTCTTAAAAGAGCTAAATCTTCCAGAACAATGTTGGGATCACCTCCTATAATTCCATCATCCAAGTACCATACATTGAGGTTGGATTTCAATTGTTTCACTATAGGATGCAATGCAAGACTAAACAGCAAAGGCCCGGCCGGATCACCTTGCTGGGCCCCCACCTCAGATTTGATGACATTTTCTCCATATAACAAGTTAGAGTGGCTCTGGTAACATTGCTGCAAAAATGGTAGCATGCATGGTATTCTGATCTTTACTTCTTCAAGAATAACGTCTCTTTCAGCAGTATTAAAGGCATTTTTAAAATCAACTTTAAAAAGGATAAAATCTGAGGTCTGATTTGCGTTAACAAAAGATCTGACGGCATGTACAATACTTTCGCCTCCTTGCCTTGTAGCAAACCCCAGCTGTTGAGGCTGAAAATAGGTGCTGATTTCATCTCGCACATAGCTGCATCCAATTTTAGCTGACAAGCGACGAAATATGCAGCCAACAGCTATTGGGCGAATACCCCCATCTTTTTTTTGAAGAGCACATAGATTGGCACCGTATAAGAAAGGACAGAAACTTTCAATAATTTGACCACGAAACATGAGATTGCATAGGTTTGTTATAGACTGTAATAACAGAACACCGCCTTGACCAGCTGATTTGGAGATCAAATCTTTGAGAATCTGCGGGGATATCCCATCCATACCTGCTGCAGAACCTTTAGGAAAAGAAGAAATTCCTTTCCTGACGTTTTCCAAGGTCGCTACAATGTGATTTAGATCAGGAGGAAGATCTGGGAAAGATAAGGGTCGAGACGGACATGGATGCTTGTTCTCAAGTTCATTCAGTGTAGCAAGGTTTACAGGAGCAAGAATGTCGTCTGATTTTAGAAGCCTGATAGCCCCGCGTACGTCGAACTCTGACAATTTAGCTTCGATTCGTTTTGAGAGTGACAAGGGTTTCTTAGCGTGAGAGATTTCGACATCAACATTTTTGACAATTTGACTGGATAAATTTCTCTTTACAATAGAAGTCAGAGATTTCGATTTTTCTTTAGTTGGTACACGCAGGCCATTGAAAGAAAACAGAAAAAGATTTTGCCACGACTCTTGATTGTTGTTTCTAACACAGTTGTCAATTAAACCTGAGAGTTTGGTGGCTGCAAAGTTTCGCGCAGCTTTCGGAACATGTTTTAAAACTCTTACCTTAAGCTTCAAGGTAGAAATAATTTGCATAAAATCAATGTCAGGGTTAGGTGCATTATCTTCTTGTTCAATATGATCGGCAATAGATTGGCTGAATGTTGTTTGGTGAGAATTATTTTTATGTGATAAGCCGATGTGAATTTTTACACCACGTCCAGATTTGCACTTTTTATTGCAATAAGGACAGATATTAAGAGGAATGTCCTGAGAGCTGACCAAGTGTTGAACATTGTTTGAAGATAGTTCAGGAGCCGAGAAACTAGATGTTGATGACGAAGAATCAGCCACAGATGATGGAGCAGCCGCAGACAACAAAGAGGCAGCCGCATAAGATACTGGTGCATCTAGTGACAACAGTTGATCTACCGTTTCATTAATATGATCTTGTTCAAGGGTGGTCTGTACCTCAGAAGGAGAGGAAATTCTAAATTGGGGTCTCCAAAATTGCTCATCTCGGTTAGATGGTCTCGTCCGGAGATTATATGCATCACCATTGGACGGACCCGGAACTTGGGACATTTTAATTTTTGATTCACATTTTGATTTCAACCAGAAAAAGGGGGTACGATAATTTCAGGGTAAGAAAGTAATACCAGTATTAATGTGAAAGAAACTAGTGCATGTGAAAAAGTAACGTGAAAAAGTGGTGATGTATAATTTTAGAAAATTTGGGAAAAATTTAGAGAACTTTCAGGAGCAAAGTTGGGAGATGTTGCTGCATTGGTTACGTTGGTTTCTCTGATATTATCGCTAGAGCGCGTCGAGGCGTTCTGATCTCTACAGATCGAGATTGGGGGAGATTAAGTACAGAAAATACACTATATAAGAAGAAGAGGAAGGTAGTGTAGGTGGGTGTGTATGGTGTATATGTAAAGTGTATAACATAATGTTTTTATGTACAAACATTTTATACATACTCGTGTGAGTGCAGGTATGTATAACACAATGTTATGTACATGTGTATAACATATAATTAGTAGCATGTCTGAATTCCCACGCTCTGGTGTTTATAAATAAAACTTCCACATTTATTAGAACTAGCCCAAGCAAATGGTACAAAAAATGACGACACATTGTTCAAAGAAAAAAAAAAAAAAAAAAAAAAAAAAAAAAAAATGAGTGTACGATTAGCTCAGTGGTAAGATAGTCGCTTGACATGCGGAAAGTCCAGGGTTCGAACCTTCGAACTGAGAATTTTTTTCTCAAAACTTGGTTACATCAGTTGTTTGTAAGAGACAACTTCCGGTACGCTTGTGTTGACCCAGCACCTAATTGGGAAATATTGTGTCACTTCTCGCCCATCAGAGGGGAGGCATACTACGGGATGGGCAGGCTACAAGACAGACCACAAGCGTCTACTGTATAGCTACTGTTTCATGGCTAAGAAATAAGAAGGCTGTGAAACACTCAGCCTTAAAGAAAAAGAAACTTTCTGAAGAGATGGATTTTCTATTAGGCCTCTGAATCTACGGATCCCTACGCTACCTGGATCACCAGACTTAACACCACTCTTAATCACTAGAGACTAGAAAGACTAGACTAGACCAATACAAGAACAAATTTTTTTCTTTAGAAATACTTCCCAAGTGGAAGCAAAACATGAGGGAAAAAACGTTCAATTTTTTTACAGGGATTTTTACCTTTCGAAAAATAAGATCAATCAAATAAGGGAGTTTCTAGAATTTTTTACCCTTCTGAGTAAAATTAGCGAAGCAAAAAAATAGATCCCTCTCGTGATGAATGCATCGTTGCATCTATAAATATCTTTATCCTCAATTAGCATGCTTTAAATAACATTAACCACAACTCTGTACAGGGTACGAATTACGGATTAGTGTTTAAAAAATCACTGAAGTTAAGAAACGCCCAGCGAGGTGAAGATTTCGTGATGCTTGATTTAATGTGAATAGCAGGTTTGTGGGTTTCCTGCGTAGTGATATGACCATGCAGTTGAAAGCGACGTTAAACCCAAATTAAAAAAAATAACAATAAAGAAAACCAATTGTTTTGATATGAGTATGAAAATCTGGCCTAGTGTTTACCAAATTATCTTCCTAAAAGACGAGGGGCCAAATTATGAAACAGGAATAAATATCTAGGATTTGTTATTTCAAGCCACTTCAATAAATAGCTGGTATAAAGAATAGTGGCTAAAGAACATAAGTGATAGTAGTTTGATAATTACTTAAAAATTTAAGTTAGTAAGTAAAAGTACGTAACAACTTAAGTAAAAGTACTTAACAACTTAAGTAAATAAGTAAAAGTAACAACTGATAGAAATGCGCTATGATTGATTGAAATTCTCACCAGAGGGTGTGTTAAGGGATAGTGTATAGGATTAGTTAATTTAATCCTTTTTCATAAGTCGTAAAGGGTTATTTATTATTTATTAATGTTTTGCTGCCAGTAATATCAATATTGGTAGTAGTAAGTAACTTAGTGTAGGTGGTCAAGACGCTAGTCTGGTAATTAAAGTGGTATTATTGCACTTTGAGGGTCGCAGGTGGTAGAAAATACTTTGGGCATCAAGTTTGCCAAGTGGTTACTCTCCATTAAAATGTCTATTAAGTATGTTGTTACTTATGTATAATTATGTATGAATGTTATATCTATCGATTGGTACAAAAAAAGTAAATTTAAAAATAAATAAATTGTGTCATGTTTCTAAAAAAATCTAAAAAAAATTGTGAATTCTCATATAGTTTATGGAAAAGAAAACTGTCACTATGACATTAAGGGCGAAATTAGTAGACAATTTATAAATCACAAGTCATTGCTAAGTGCCGGTTTTTCCTTTCTTACACATTACGCAATTCGTGACTTGCAAAAACGTCTATTAATTTCACCCTAAATACTAGGCCCTTACATTTATGTGAGTTTTAGCAGATCTGATGTCGTAGTTTTTAAGACGATCCTGTATAATTGCATTGCAACTAGGAGCAATATTATGGCAAGTGTTCTTGACATTGCATGGCAAACGCATTATGCACGGTAAGTGCATAGGGCGAGAGAGAGAGATAGAGAGAAAGAGAGAGAGAGAGAGAGAGAGAGAGAGAGAGAGAGAGAGATGGGGAGAGAGAGATGGAGAGAGAGAGAAGATAGAAAGATAATGAGAAGGAGAGATGGGGAAAGAGAAAAGTAAGAGAGAGAGAGGGAGATAGATATAGATTGAGAGAGAGGGAGGGAGATGCGGGGAGGGAGAGAGAGAGAGAAAGGGGAAGGGAGAATAAGGAGGAGAGAGAAAGAATGACGCCCTAATGCATTACATCAAGAGACAGAATATAATATGAATGAGAGATTGAGAGAAAGACATAGACTACCAACCTCTGTAGCTGGAGAGATAAGACGGCTCTCTCATAACCTGGAGGTTGGTGGTTCAAGTCTCACAAGTCCGGAATTAACGAAGTTCTGTCATCGGGATTTTCAACCAAATTTGCACTTCAACTCTGCCCTTAGATTAATATAATCCTGTGTCATAATTCGGTCCTTAGGGATGAACGATTTAGGGCTAAATTATAAAACAGGATTAAGTTTGAGATTAGCCAGACATTCCACTGTTTTTTTTTTTTTTTTTTTTTTTTTTTAAAGACAAGTTTTTCACAGCCGTTTTCATTTCGTAGCCTTAAAACAGGAGCTACTGTAGACGTATCCCGTAGAATGCCTCCCCTCTGATGGGCGAGAAGTGACACAATACTTCACATTTAGGTGCTGGGTCAACACGAGCGCACCGGAAGTTATCCTTTACAAACAACTGTAACCAAATTTTAAATACAAATAATTGTCGGCGCGGGGGTTCAAACCCGGGATCTTCCGCATGGCAAGCGAGCGCTAAACCACTGAGCTATTCGTGCGCTCTTGTTTTAACCAATCTCAGGGCACTTTAGGCCGACTTGAGTCTTAATCCTGTTTTTTAATTTTGGCCCTTGGTAATTAAATTGGGTAATTCATTAAATGAATTAAAGTTTCTAAATCTAATAATAAAATTATATGCACTTATTTCTAATGCTACTTTGAAGTCTTGAAGGCGTAAATATTATTTATTCGTCACTCGTAAATTTAATCATGAAGCTGATTCATATAATAAACTCATGAAATTATGCATACATTAATTAATTTCTCTCTTATATGTCAATTTAGAGACGTCTTTGATCTTTGGTGACTTTGATCTTCTGAGCGCTAGGATGGTAATTAAGCGCGTCAATTAAGAGAGGCGTTAGTATTAAGCTATGATGTCAAGTGAGTAGCCATGATTTCAAGTGAGTAGCCATGATGTTAAGTGAGTAGCTATGATGTCAAGTGAGTAGCCATGATGTCAAGTGAGTAGCCATGATGTTAAGTGAGTAGCTATGATGTTAAGTGAGTAGCTATGATGTTAAGTGAGTTGGCAAGATGTGAAGTGAGTAACCATGATGTGAAGTGAGTAGCTATGATGTCAAGTGAGTAGCTATGATGTAAAGTGAGTAGCCATGATTTTAAGTGAGTAGCTATGATGACAAGTGAGTAGCTATGATGTCAAGTGAGTAGCCGTGATGTCAAGTGATTAGTAATTAACACATATATGATAACTTAGTCTCATTTTAAAATTTAAAATGAGATGTATTTAAATGTGTTTTCTGTATTAAAGACTTGAAAAAATACAGTAAAGGACTATTATTATTGGACTATAGGTGCATACTTCATTCATAGGAAAAGTTCCTATGAAAGAAAAACATTTCGCACTAATAAATCGTTAGAGATAGAACTTTTTTCTTCTTTTTCAACAAGATCTTGAAAGAAAAAAAGTTATATCTTTACCGATTTATTGGTGTTAAATATTTTATTTTATATGATTGTAGTTTCTATAAAATAAACTTGCCAACTGCCCTTTTTGTGCTACTAAAACACAACAACAAAAAAAATCTGTAAATATAAAAAAATTACATAACTTTTATTGTTACATTCGCTAGTGAATTGAGTATATCGTCGATTTCAGAAATAAATTAAGTAATATACAATAATAAATATGACCCAACTTGAATGAACGTATGTTTTAGGGCAGGAGTTTTTCCAGTGTAAATAATTGATAACGCATTTTCATT
>CM044964.1:25688816-25831316 GCA_024516035.1 Bactericera cockerelli | reverse complement strand
AAACAAACTTGATCTAGGGTAGTGCTAATTCCCTACGGCATTCTCTGCCATATCATCCGTAAAAGTTCAGACCTCATTTTCGTCTTTGATCTTTTTTCGTTATCATTCTAGTGCTTACCAAAATACTAAGTTTTCTAATTAATGTAAGAGAGGGAGAGAGAGAGAGAGAGAGAGAAGAGAAAGAGAAAAGGAACAGAGAAAGAGAAAGAGAAAGGGAGAGAAAGAGAAAGAGAAAGAAAGAAAAGAGAAAGAAGAGAGAAATGAGAAAGAGAAGAAAGGAAAAGAGGAAAGAGAAAGAGAAGATAGAAGGAAAGAGAAAGAGAAAAGAAAGAGAAAGTGAGAAGAAAAGAGGAAAGAAGGAGAGAAAGAAGAGAAGGAAAGGAAGGAGAGAGAAAAGAGAAAGAAAATTAGAAAGAGGAAAGGAAGGAAGAAATGATTAAGAGGGAGGGAGAAAAAGCGAGGATGTGAGAGAGAGAGGAAAGGAAGGGTCGGAACATTACCCGAAAACAAATTGTGAGTTGATGATAAGTGAGGCATTAAAAAACAGTTAATTAATAAAAAAGGGGAGGGAGGAGGAAGGAAGAAGGAAGAAAGAGAAGAGAAGGAGAAGGAAGGAAGAGAAAGAAGAAGAAAAGGGGAAAAGAGGGAAAGAAAGAGAGGAAGAGAGGAAAGAGAAGAGAAAAAAGAGAGAAGAAGGAAGAGATAGAAGAGAAAGGAAGGAGTATTATAGGAGAGAGGAGAAAAGCGAGAGATGGGAGGAGAGAGGAAGGAAGGTCGAAACATACCCCTCCACAAACAAATTGCTGAGTTTGATGATAAGTGAGGCATTAAATAAACATGTACATCTAATCAAAACATTCCCATTCCATAATATCTCCTCTCTTTTACCACCTTTCCTCTCTCCTCTCTCTCTCTTCTCCCTCTCTCTTTTACCACCTTTACTCTCTCTCTCTCTGTCTCTCTCTCTCTCCTTTTACCACCTTTCTCTCTCTCTCCTTTTACCGCCTTTCCACTCTCTTCTCCTTATACCACCTTTCGTCTCTCTCTCTCTTCCCCTTCATCTCTCTGTCTCTCTCTTTTATCGCCTTTCCTCTCTCTCTCTCTCTCTCTCTCTCTCTCTCTCTATACCAACTTTCCTCTCTCTCTCCCTTTTACCTCTTTTCCCCTCTTCAATTTTTTACCTCCAATATATTTTCTCTTCTTACCTCTATCACTGTCTTAATTTATATCCCTTTGAGAACACTCCTGCATTGTTATATAGCTGTCCAATATTTCAACCTTACATTCCGTCTTTTTCTAGAAACAAATTCTTGCGTGCGGATAAAAGGGGAGTCATAAAGAAAAAAAGAGAGAATAGAGGGAGAGAGACAGAAGAAAAGAGGGAGAGAGATAGAGAAGAATGAATAATAGTGTTTATTTGTCTATTATATCACAATTTTAGTAGGTAGCGTAGAATCATAGGATTTTTCCTTATCTTTGTTATCCTAATATCTTATTTTTGCCTATAATTCCGCAACTGGTCGCTGCTCACATTAAAACAGCTACTCATTTTTCCTCTCGAGGTATGACTGGACCCCGAACACCCAAGTACAGAGCAGAAAAAATCCTGCCCGCTGGGGATCGAAACCCAAGAGAGAGGGGAATAGAGGGAGAGAGAGAGAGAGAGACAATGAGAGAGAGGTATGGGGTGAGAGAAACATAAGGAGAGACAGAGAGAGAGAGAGAGAGAGGGAGAGAGAGAGAGGGATAAAAACAGTAAAAGAAAGAGAACATAATATATATGAAAGTATTTCCTCAAGAAGCTAAGGGCCCTTTCACAAGAATCCTTTTGCCGTACATGAGTTAGGGAGAGAGAAAGAGAAAGAGAGAAAGAGAGGGAGAAATAATAAAAGAGGGAGTGAGTAGGAGGGATGAAGAAAAATAGAAATGGATGAGAAAGGGGGGAGAGAAAGTAAGTTTAGTGCCCCTTCAGAAGAATCTTTTTGCCATAGCTATGTTAGGAGTAGAGAGGGATAGAAACATAGAGAGAGAAAGAGAAAAAGAAGGAGAGAGAAAGATAAATTCTAGTAATACAAAGATAGGTTAGGAGAATAGCATACAGTGTTCCTCTTGACATAGATAAGAGAGAGAAGGAAAGATAAAGTGGGCAGAAAGAGAGAGAGATAGGTAGAGATGAGAGTGAACGAGGGAGAGAAAAGGTAAAAGAAAGAGCGTTGGATATATAGTTGTACTCATAGGTAGAGAAAATACATGAGAGGTAGGTAGGTAAAAATAATAATAATAATATCGCCTTATTTATACTGCCCGATTAGGGCTATTCCAGCAGTAAATCCAAGACGTAATCTATGTGGTAAAAATCTCATAACTTGTTATGACCCGGCTGGGTTTCGAATCCGCGACCTCTGGAATCTCTGGATTCACACAGTGACGCTCTTACCACTGAGCTACCGGGACAGACTAATAGGTAGGTGAGAATATGTTGGTACACAAGTTGGGTTGGACATGCAAAGCAAAGAGATGGAAACTATTTGAGCTATAAGGGCCAAATTATAAAACAGGAATGCTAGGATGAGTCAGACACGCCCACAATTCGGAATTTCAACCAATCACAGCACACTATACCCAGAGTTCAGGGTCAGGAACGGTTAGGCTAACAGAGGTCTTAATCAGGGGTAATAATAATAATATCGCCTTATTTATACTGCCCGATTAGGACTATTTACGTAAGTCCCATTATTCAAGCAGTAAGCCCAAGGCATATTATTATGTGGTAAAAGTCCCAAATGTAAGGGTAACTTGTCATGTCCCAGCTGGGTTTCGAACCCACGACTTCTGGAATCACAGAGTACCGCCTAGGGGGACAAGCATAGTGTAGAGATAGTGTAGAATTCGTAGAACTAATCAACTAATCATGTTTCATAGCCAGCGCGCAGCGTCGATGGCACGTTGAATGCACCGGTTCTCGTAGGATCACCGAAGTGAAGCAAAGTGCAGCGAGGTGAAGATTTCGTAATACTAACATTCCTGACCAACCAAGGCTGGGTGAGGTTAATGTGAGTATCAAGTTTGTGAGTTTCCTGCGAATGGAGGGTAAACCCCCGGTCGTGATATGACCATGCAGTTGAAAGCGACGTTAAAACCCCCAAAAAATCATGTTTCTTTATTATTTATTTTTTATTTATTTATAAACTCTTTATTAGTAGAAAGTATACAGACAAATAATGGTAAAAATTAAATATAGAATTGACAATATTAAAAATATAAACAAAAAAATAAAAAATAAAAATATTTACGTAGGTATGTCCTAACTAAAGGGCGGGGTTATTGCCTATGGCAATCCCATCCACCCAACCCTTAGTGTCTTTACTGTATTTTATTCACTCTATATCTTTTCTTTTTTCTTCTTGTAAGCGCTTTAACCTTGTCATTATACACTGTATAGGTTGATCGTGCTGTCTGTCCCGGTAGCTCAGTGGTAAAGGCGGCACTCTGTGAATCCAGAGGTCGTAGGTTCGAAAACCAGCCGGGACATGTTAAGTTATCCTCCCATTTGGGATTTTTACCACATGATAATGGGTCTTGAGCTTACTGCTGGACTAATGGGACTTTATAATTGTCCTATTCGGGCAGTATAAATAAAGCGATATAATTATTCCCTAGATGATGAAATCATAGTATACAGGGTGTCCCGTATACAGATGCAAATATTTTGAGGGTAAGTTCGGCCCACCGTGGACTATCATATGAGCGAAACTTGCAGTGGGGCATTTTGCTTCGTTAAAGAGTTATGGCCAAATCCCTGTTTTTCCCACAGGTCTAGAGGTCACTTGGATCGATGCACGTTTTTAAAGAAATGATAGCCAGTAAGTAATTTTTGACTTCATGTATGGATAGTCATGCATATTTCCCTTGAAATGCAGTTGGTTGCATAAAAAAATATTGAAAAACCAGAGAGATATTTAATCATAAGTGCAATACTTTTCTAAAATTTGATTTTTCCCTGTTTTCCCTTTCGTGAATTTAGAGTACTTCTACAATTGCAATTCTGCGTATCACTAGGTAAAAAAATACCCTATAATGTTTAGTTTTATAAAAAAGAAAGCTCATTTATATTACTTTAAAGATCATGGAATGCAGTACACACAAAGCTCAAAAAACACTTCTGAATCATGATGGAAAATTCAAAGTTGGCTGAATTTTAACAGAATTGGCGCGTAATTTGAGGTATAAATACACTGCTCTGGGATGTTTAACAGAGGGAAATTGATCATTCACAGTGGTCGGTCGGTGTGAACTTTTATGTGAATGGGGTTATGGAATCACAGGGTTATCATGAGGAAAAATGAGAGAGGCTGCAACGAAAGCAGCAACCAGTGGTGTAATTATGGAAAAAGAATACACATGGAGAAAGACTCTGCGCTACCAACAAAAATTATGATTTTATTTTTAGAAGTAAAATTAAAAATATCATTTTTGTGTTTATCACAATCATGATATCAAAAACATAACAAATAGTGCCGAAAATTAACCTTGGGTAAAACTCGAACATCCAACCTTAAGGTTACTTACTATTATTATTAATACTTTATTTTTATTTTATAAACAATTGGACCAAGCTTTATTTACATTTTTTTTTTTTACAATGAACATGGTAAAAATTTGTGAAATAAATATAAACAAAGACTGATCAAGGGTGGTGATACATGTTTGTAGTTTATTGATAAACTACAAACATGATACATTCTGCAACACAGGACATGAAATGAAAAGAACCCAAAAGAATATGTAGCGAACCAAGGGCGAGGTTTAAAGCTTGTGGCTTTCTCTTCCACCGAACAAATTGATCGCCTTTTTATTTTAACTGTTAGATTTGATTGATATAGTTGGTTAATAGAACTAATTGTACTCAGAAAATTTTCATTTATAACTTGCAGTTGGCACAAAAATAGTCACACAGACCGCTTCAGGCATCGAGTGTTCTTCAAAATGCAATAGCGCCCAGATTCAAAATTTGAAAGATGTGTTTCTCTCCTTCTGGTGCCGTTTGATAAGGCGTACCTCATTCGTTACTTCACGCGTCTAAAAGAACTTTGTATTTATTGAAAGAAAGTAGCAAAGGGTATTTTTTTACCTAGTGATACGCAGAATTGCAATTGTAGAAGTACTCTAAATTCGCGAAAGGGAAAACAGGGAAAAATCGAATTTTAGAAAAATATTGAACTTATGATTAAATATCTCTCTGGTATTTCAATATTTTTTCATGCAACCAACTGCATTTCAAGGGAAATATGCATGACTATCCATACATGAAGTCAAAAGTTACTTACTGGCTACCATTTCTTTAAAAACGTGCATCGATCTAAGTGACCTCTAGACCTGTGGGAAAAACAGGGATTTGGCCATAACTCTTTAACGAAGCAAAATGCCCCACTGCAAGTTTCGCTCATATGATAGTCCACGGTGGGCTGAACCTACCCTCAAAATATTTGCATCTGTATACGGGACGGGAGCTCTTAAGTATTGGAACAGAGAATCAACGCTTTATATTTGAAGTTCGAATGTTTTATTTCATAAAAAATACTGTGATATTTTTTTTATTTTTATTTTTTGAAAACGAGTTGCCTTTTTTAAATTTGATACTTTTGATCGTTCTTGTCCCGAACCACCCTGTAGACATATACGTGCAAGAAAGGAAATAGGGAACATGCTATCCTGGAGTTAAATGTTGTACGTGAAGAATAATGGCGAGAGCGAGAGAGTGAGGAGGGAGAGAGACGAGAGAGAGAGAGGGGAGGAGAGGGAGAGAGAGAGAGAGAGAGAGAGGGAGAGAGAGAGAGAGAGGGAGAGAGAGAGTGAGGGAGAGAGAGAGAGAGAGAAGAGAGAGAAAGAGAGAAGGGAGGTGGGAAGGAAGGAAAGAGAGAGAGAGAGAAAGAAAGAATAAGAGAAATGAGAAGAAGAGGAAGGAAGATGAGAAGAGAAGAAAAGAGAGAAGAAGGAAAGAAAGAGTAAGAGAAATTAGAAAGTGATGGAAAGAGGAGGAAGAAAAAAGGGAAAGAAAGGAAAAGAAAGAGATAAGAGATAATTATTCTTCTAGAAGTGATGCAATACGGAGGCAGAAAAAGGGAGAAGGGAAAAGAAAGAAAAAGGTAGAGAAAAGAAGAGAAAGGGAAAAAGGAGGAGAAAAAAAAGGGGGAGCAAGGAAGAAACAGGGGGAAAAGGGAGAGTAGAAGAGAGAGAGATAGGGAAGAAAAGAAAGAGAGTGAAGATAGAGAAAAAGAGGGGCAAGGAAGCAATATAGGGAGGGAAATGCTGTAAGTTATGAAACAAACGAAAGAAAAAAAGTTTGCAGCTTTTTCTGTAAAGTTTCTTTTTTCCTGATTGATCCCCAGCGTCTCACAAAACCCTGCCACTGCGAAAATGGACTTTATAGTGTCCTTATGCGTTTTCTCTCCTTTACTGACCTCAGTAGCTTTTTCCATAGGGCGGCAGAGGTTTTGAGACCGAATTATAAAACAGGACTAGATTTAATCTAAGAGGACACTATCCCTTGACTCTGGCTATGGTGCGCTGTGATTGGTTGAAACTCCAACTGGAGGACTTGTCAGAATTAGGGTTTATTCCTATGAATAATAGTAATAATAATAATATCGTCTTATTTATACTGCCCGATAAGGACTATTAAAGTCCCATTATTCCAGCAGTAGGCCCAAGACATATTATTATGTGGTAAAAATCCCAAATGGGAGGATAACTTGTCATGTCCCGGCTGGGTTTCGAACCCACGACCTCTGGAACCTGTGGATTCACAGAGTGCCGCCTTCACCACTGAGCTACCGGGACAGACGATGAATAATGTGGCCCTTGAAATCGTGAGGTTGGTGGTGTGATTTCCAAGTTAAGCAAAAATATAGTGAGTTTGACTATTTGAGATATTACGATCGTGGTCACCACAAATATAATTATGATCATTATTATTACTTCTATCTTATAAATTACCAATGTCATCATTTTCAATATCTATCTCTCTGTACGGCCCTAAAATATAAAATGGGATTGTTTTTTTTATATATAAATGGGAATACAGTGCACTGTGATCGGTTGAAACTCTAACTTAATGGATAGTCTAACATTTAATTTTTTGTAACTATCACAAAGTCTCATTTTGGTATTTATGTGGATTAAAATTCCAAATAGATGGCCAGTCACGGCCAGAAACCCCAACGACGAAGGGCCAGGTTTTAGCTACTAGTTTCATAATCAGGAAGTTTGGGGTTCAAGCCCCCATAGTATCGAGAATATTAGCAGTAATTGACGAAAGTTTCCATTTCATTACGAAACAGGAATTTTTGTTTTAAAAAAAATAGTGCCTCGCTCAGAGATGTTTAACAAATGATTGACGCCCAACAGGGTTGACGTTGGGAAGGTCATCCAGAAGTTAGAGTGCCAGAACAACCAACCTCACCATGAAGAAGAGGTGAACAATACAACCCAACCCCGAGTAGGTTTGGGAAAAGGCAAAATGAAAGAAAAGAAGATTAACGAAAATCCTTTATGCACGAAACTAAGTACTCGAATTTACACAGCTGTCAAACATAAAATCTGATGTTTCTATTTTTCTCTGGAATTAAAACAACTGTAAAAAGCTACAAAACTTTCGTAGGTTTGAGATAAAAGTTCAAAAATAAAATCTGGTTCTAATTACAAGATAATTCTTCACAAAGTTTCGGAATTTACAAACTGTCCTACATTCGAGTTTTATTTCCGATAATAAACGTCTCAAAGTTTTCGAAACTTTAGAGCTCAACTACCTTTCTCTTTTCCTCCCCTCTCACCTAACGCTACTCTAAATTTCCAATTCTTCCTTTCTTCTCTTTTCCACTTCTCTCCTTCTTCCCCTCCCCCTCTTTCTTGATTTAGTATCCTACCTCGTTCCCCTCTCTTCTCTCCTCCCCTCTCTCTTTCTCCCTCCCCTTCTTCATCTTCCTCTTCTACTTTTCCTTCCTCTCTTTCTCCCCTCCTCTCTCTCTCTTCCCTCTCTCTTTCTCCCTCCCCTGTATTTCTCCTTTTCTTCCTCTTCTCCTTCCCCTCTCTTTCTCCCTCCCTCTGTATTTCTTCTTTCCTCCCTCTTTCTAATTTCCTCTCTTTCTCCCTCCTGTATTTCTCCTTTTTCCTCTTTCTCCCTCTCCTCTCTCTTTCTCCTCCCTCTGTATTTCTTCTTTCCTCCTCTTTCTAATTTCCTCTCTCTTTCTCCCCCCTGTATTTCTCCTTTTCTTCCCTCTTTCTCCCTCTCCTCTCTCTTTCTCCCTCCCTCTGTATTTCTTCTTTTCCTCCCTCTTTCTAAATTTCCTCTCTCTTTCTCCTGTCAGAGATCCTCTGGCTTCAATCAACCTATGACTTTGTTGAAAATTATAATTATCCTGGAAGTGCTTGATACAAGATTGTTTACTCAGTTTTTACTTTCCTTATTTAAGACCATGTCTCTTCCTCCTTATGCAAGGAGACTAATTGGGGTGTCCAAAGACAAGGGTAAGTATTTGTTTTTCATCTCTATATTTCATTGTTTATAAATTTACGCATATATTAATAATAATAGACACCATATTGCGCACACATATAAACATTACACTTATCAAGATGTAATTATACAGATTATACACATACATGATTTTAGACGTTCATCGGTTCGATGTTGCCTCGCTTTGAATTTCTCTTCCACATTGACCCCTCAGATGACTTGACAGGCCCGCCTTTGATCTGCAACGTCTATCGCAGATTGAACAGGTCAGCTCGTCTATTAGTGGTTGTTCAGAAGGACTAGAATTCTGTGATGGGATTTGGCTGAGACTAGATGCTATTAGAAGATTTTTTTTAAAACTTAGTTTTAAAAAAAATCAAGTCATTATTTCACTTGTGAACCACCCTGTATAAAAAAATTTGATGACAATTGAAAGTGCGTGTTTTCATTACACAAACACTCTCTATTCTTGTTATCGAAAAAATTAAACAAACTTAAGTTATTCGAGATTTAGAAAAAAAATTGGTCGAAAAAAACCACCCTGTATGTAAAATTTTTGTTTAAAAAAGTACTCAAGAACCATTTAGAAGTAAAATTATCAAATAAAATTCAGGTCGATCCATTTAAAAATCGAAAGTTGACACCTCAATTTCTGACTTTTGAACCACCCTGTATAAAAAAAAATTTCATGACTGAAACCGCATAATTAGACCATGTACCCTAGGATTTTTTATTTTTCAAAAACTCTTTCAGGGGCCGAGTAATTTGAGGTGTCCAAGTTTGGTGGGACACCCTGTATATTAAATAATAGACACTATATTGCGCACACATATAAACACTAATCAACATGTAATTATACAGATTATACATACATGATTTTAGACGTTCATCGGTTCGATGTTGTCTCGCTTTGAATTGCTCTTCTACATCTGACCCCTCAGATGACTTGACAGGCCCGCCTTTGATCTGCAACGTCTATCGCAGATTGAACAGGTCAGCTCGTCTATTAGTGGTTGTTGAGAAGGACTAGAATTCTGTGATGGGATTTGGCTGAGATTAGATGCTACTAGAAGACCCGCGGGAGCTATTCTTATAGGTTTTATTTTATTATTATTATCATAGGTATATATTTTATTTTGATACATCATCATCTTCTCGTTTTTAATCCAAGTTTGGAGACCTCAGGATTATTATTATTATTTCGAAAACTCAATTGACTTTTTTCTTTAAAATATCATCCATCAGTGACATGCTTGATAGTAAAGAATTACTTCTACGTTTGGATATTGGATATAATGCATCAGGATCTCTTGTAGTTTCAATACATCTTCTGTGGATCCGTAAAATGCCCGTAGGTTTTATAGTTTCAGGTTGGATGTCTGGGTGCCGATGCCTCATGTGACTAGAAACCCCAGATTTTGATTTGGACTGGTGGCCACAGTGTTCGCACACCAGTGAGTGGTTGATATTGGTCGAAGGGGCTTGGTCTTTATGCGATTGGGTGATGTGGGAGTGAACATACTATCTCCCGTTCCTTCTTCGGCACTTACAGCCGTATTTATGAACAGAAAACGCCGTTTGAGCATGGTCTGAAGCATGATTTCCTTTAATATTATTGGCCAATACCTTGCTTGAGACAGTGCTCAGACAAAATTCGCTGTTCATAAATACGGGTGTTAAAGTCACAGAGAGGGCATTTCCACTCTTCATTTTCTTTATTAATGTGGTTAGCTTCTCTTTTTTCAGCTGCTTTCTGGGGGCTATCATGGTGTGCTTGTTGGGTATTCTCATGGATTTTAGAGCGCCAGAGGTTACGATTAGCAGCTTTTGTTCTCAAGCTTTTGTTGTCAATGTTCAATAGTATACAATGTATACATACATACACACACGTTAATGGGATTTGAACACTTATATCACAGACGTTATTGACACTTTTTGACGGTCTTCTTACATAGGATATGTTCTTCGAACTGCTCGATCCTTTATAAGTGTGCGATTTTGCAACACTGTTCTGTTAAATAAACAACAGCCACGTGCAATTTGGCAACATTTTTCTGTCGAAATAAAACTTTTGCCAAAGGTCTCGCGGATATAAAGAACAGGCAAACAAATCAAGTCCAAATACATAATGTAGATCGTCGGGGTGCTTGGAGAAAAAGTTTAATTAAAAACTTTAAAATATTCAAAATGTAAAATACAATTTGGAATTTAATTTTGTGCAGTTGGATAACCCTTTTGGTTCGCCAGTCCTCTAGGATGTTCTTACCGAAGGAATAATAATAATAATAAATAAACATTAAAACACATACTTTTAATGTTGCCACAGGCAATAACCCTTTAGTTAATACATAATTATGTTTCTATGTATTTTCATTTCTTTTTCATTTTTATTGTATATATTGTTTCTATTTTCTTTTCATTGTTAAAATAATTATTTGTAAATAAATAATTATGTACATATAAATGTACATAAAGTACATTTATACAGGGTGGACCAAAAAAACGTTTACACCCGTTAATGGTAGATTACTGACAACATTTCCAGGCCGGATCTGCAATCCGTTTTTTCGGATTCGCCTTTGTAACTGCACAAAGTGATTTTTTGCCACTTTCCGAAAAAGTCCGACTTTGGCTTATTCTTCGGGTCAGTGCTTTTTTCCTGTTTGAAATGAGTTAATTCTGAACAATTCTGCAGAAAGCCAACAAAATTTCAATGTTTCTAGCTACACTACTTTGTTTTTTACGGTTTGGTTTGTCACATTTTTTTTACACCTGAACAGAAAAAAAACACACGAAAAAAACTTTTTTACTAAATAAAACACTCGACATTTGCCCGAACAAATGTTGGCACAGACACGGGCAAGTTTAATAAAAGTTGGCGGCCAACCCAAGGATGCTAATAAATAATTTTACGATTTTTTATCACGTGATTATCTGGGAAAAATTATTAGATGTTTGCCAAAAACCCTTCAAAAATCCTAAGAGTTTTCTAGCTGTAGACTGTGTAAGGGCGTCTTGTATTGTTTACAAAAATTGTTTACATTGCTTTTTTTGAATACCGCGGTCTCACATGCCTCATCAGCCAGTTTAGGAAAATTCAAATTATAAATTTCGTGCTCTTCAGAATGTCAGTGGTGTTAGGTAGATGTGGTATTGCTAAGAGTGTAAGTCGCATGTCAGAGGATCAATTCTCGGCAGTCAATATTTTTTTAATTATCAAAAAAATCTGATGGAATATTTTATTCATACCTGTATCTGACCTGTTTTAACACCAACAACTTATGGTTTTTTTTAGAGGTAATACCATCTGTAAATTGAATTATATCAGATACTATTGGTATCACAATACACATAATTATTATTCATGTAAGCCCCTGAGAGACTGCCTTGATAATGTAAGGATGGTTTTTCTTATGCTTCCCTACGAGAGAAAAAAACTACCGAATTTTCCTAAAGAAACTAGAGTTAATAAAATAAAGCCAGGTACCTAATATGTAGGTAGGTTCTTCTATCATAAACAATAACAAATATTTACCAATTGCGAACTCTTAATAGAAATCTTGAAAAAAAAACAAGATAATATTTTGTAAAATGAATAAACTTTTGCAGCCTTTATTATGTTTTACTATTTTGATATGAACAAAAAGGTATTTAAAAAAACATTTTGTGTTAGTATGTTCAATGAGAAACGACTAGAAGCGCACGATTAGCTCAGTGGTAAGCTAGTCACTTGCCATGCGGAAGATCCCACCTGGGTCCGAACGCCAGAGCCAGCAAAAAATTCATGACTACAAAATAAAAAAGACTATTGCCATTTTTTATTTAGCCATAGTACACACTATGGATTCTCCTCACACAAATTTTTGAAACCAATGGTGACTTTAGTACCTTAGTTCTACCTCAGAACTGTAGTGTGGAGTTATTAATAACTTTGCAGAGATAGTAAATTTGTCCGTAATCTGCTGTTTTTGGCATTGGGATGCCACTGTGTTTTGATTAGTAAGCACTTATTGTGAGCCTAGCCAACTTACCTACGAGCTAATATTTCTCACATCCTCATTCTTGCCTCTCTCTCTCTCTCTCTTTCGCTCTCTCCCTCTATCTCTCTCTCTCTCTCCCTTCTCAATTCCTTCAGAGGAACTGTTGGAAGTGGCGTCCACCTTCCTGGATGCAAAGGTTGAACCTCTTCATCAAATTCCGTCGAACGTTGCGGAAGATTCCAGGTTTTTCTGTCAGGTCATCGAATGCCAACAGGATTCTTGCTACCAGATTCTGCTACTCTTGCGTCTCCACTGGTATTTCGTAAACTATGTTTTTTCACGTGATCCCAAATATTCCTGTTAGCAGCTCGATATGCTAAATGCATATCTGCCATTTCAGCATCCGAATAATAATAATTATGTAACTTGTACTAAAAAAACTTAAGAAGTTTAAAGATAATATTTCATAGAATGCAGAAAAATATGCTTGAAAATTATCATCGAGAAACAAACAATCATTCATTTGACTGGCCTTTAATTAACTCCAAGGAAAATAATTATCAGACTTGAATAGCTAATTACTCTTTGAGTACAAGACGACCCTACACGGTCAACACTTTTAAGATTTTGAACATCATTTTTTGAGACTTACCTGGTTCGTTTTCCCAGAAGATCACGTGATAAAAAATCGTAAAATTATTTTTTAGCATCCTTGGGTTGGCCGCCAACTTTTATCAAACTTGCCCATGTCTGTGCCTAAATTTGTTCGGGAAAATCTTAAGTGTTTCCAAGTGTAAAAAATTTACATGAGATTTTTTTTTCTATTCAGGTGTCAAAAAAGATGCCATACCAAACCGTAAAAAACAAAAGAGTGTAGCTAGAAACATCGAAATTTTGTTGGCTTCCTGCAGAATTGTTCAGAATCAACTCATCTTAAACAGGAAAATAGTACTGACCTGAAGAATAAGCTAAAGTCGGACTTTTTCAGAAAGTTGCAAAAAATCACTTTGTGCAGTTACAAAGGCGAATCAGAAAAAAACGGATTGCAGATCCGGTCTGGAAATGTCGTCAGTAATCTACCATTAACGGGTGTAAACGTTTTTTTGGTCCACCCTGTATGTAATAAAGTGTTGAATAATAATAATAATACTTACTTACTTTCCGTGTCTATGTTTCATGTGGTGGAAGGATTGATATGCTGTGTGTGAATTCTTTGGACTTCCAGAACCATTGTTCTGGGCTCTTTCCGTGTTCAGAGTGTTGAATTTAAGTATCTACTGAAAACTGAAAATTTTAAAAATATTTCTTAAAATTTTGTTGGTATTTAAAAAACACATGATTTATATACTTTGCATTTCGGAACTTTACAGAGTTCTGAAACACCTCATCAGATTTTTTCAAGCTGCTAGGCTAGAGGTAGGTATTATAAATAAATACATAATTACTGAGTTAATCGTGCGCCCTATTCTGACAAAGTACAATGTATTATATTCTTTGAAATTTAAACAAAAAATCAATTACTGTGGACCCTGGATAATATAATAGAACCCAAGGGAATGAGGAAAAAGTCTATTATAAAGAAGTTTCTAACATAGTCAGTTCTCTATTACACATATACAGGCAGAGACCTGAGATTTTCTCTATTATAAACAGTTTTCTATTATATCCATATCCATGTTCCACTGTACTTACTTTGTTTTCGAAATTAAGAAATTCAGAAAGAATCACCTACCAAAAACAGCACACAAACTCCACTACTTAAAAGTTCACAGCTAAGAATATCTAACTGAAGACTAACATGACAGCCAGAAATCTAGGGGTGGAAGAGAAAGCCACAGGCTTTAACCTTGCCCCCTGGTTCACTACATTTTCTATTGTGTTCTTTTTTCTTTTCATGTTATATTTTGTTGAATGTATCATGCAGTTTACCAATAAAGTGTCAAATAATAATAATAAATCTGTGGCCATCAGGGACTCGAACCCGTGTCTTGGTGGTTGAATGGAAAGCGGTTCATCATGTTTCCAATTAGATTGGCCACAAGAAGTGCTTACCTTGCCGTTGAATGCACAAAGTTTTTTTCCACAATTTCGCTTCCTAAAAGCTTTTCAATGGAGTGGATTCAAAAGCTTTTGTTCGTCTGTTTATTTATTTTCTACAAATTCTGGCGAGAAAAAAAAGGAAAAGAAAATTCAGAAAAGATTTTTTTTTCTTTCGAAAAGGTGCTTTTCAGGATTTCAGCGAAAGGGCACTTGCCAAAGCAATAAGACAGAGTAGACGTTCAATGTAAATTTCCCAGGGATTCTGACCTGATATACAGGGTGTATTGGTAGGAATGGTAGGGTACCGGTAGCTCAGGGGTCAAGGTGACGCAATGGATACGGACGGTCTAGAAATATAGACTTTCGGGGATCGAAACCCAGTCGGGGCATGACAAAATATTCTTCCATTTGGCATTTTGAACACATAATAACGCGTCTTGGTGTTAAAGTTGGAATAATGGGATTCATTAGTTATAAGCGGAAAGGCGGTTAGTATAAGGCGATAATTATTTTGTTATTAAACCAATCATACCAGTTTTAAATAAAATACACAATTAAAGCAATGTCTCACAAGGTTAAGACTTCGATGTTTGAGTCTGAGGTTCAAAAATAGATGATGCTACTTTCTGCTATTTCTGGTGAAATTCAGGCCAATTTTGGTTAGAGCGGGGGGCTGTTTTGTGACTCTCTGAGTTTCCGATGAATGGAGGGTAAAACCCGACTAAAATTGGCCACCAGAAGTGTTTTTCTTCTTTTTTTTTAAAGTCTCGCTGAGGGGCTATAAACAGGGAGTAGACCAGCATTGGCTTGGTTCGGGGGTCCTTGTCAATTATGAGCCTCCTTGTAAGGACAGTGGTAGAAGTGCTGAGTCATTCCTCCACTTTCTGGCTACCATCGTTCACGATGATGCCACCCTATGATGATATTGATGATGATGATTTTATTTCATTTGTTTTTATCGAGAAACAATGTTGTCATCATCAATCTCCTGGTACTCTTAATAATTGATCTCGATGTAAAAAAATCGATTGAAAAAAAAAAACAACATCGAACTTTTAAGATTGAGACAGTTTAGAAAGTAGTATTAAATTTTGAATCAATAACAACAAAAAGTCTTTTTTAACAAAAATAAGACTTTTTTTTCGTTTTTTTTATAAGTTTTCGACGTAGATTACCGACTATGACTTTTGCACGTCATTTTAAAAAATTAACATTAATTAAGAAATATTAATTACTGTGTTACTCTTACCTTATTTCGGAAGAAAGATACTAACTTCTTGTTCGTAGTGTTGAGAAGAAGAGATAAAGACAGAAATTTATCCCTGAAATGATGAGAAAAATAGAGAGATAATGGACAGGAAATAATTTGAGAGAGCGAGAGAGAAATTAGAGTGATGAGGAAAATAAAGAGAGCAAAGACAATGTCAGAGAAAGAGAGAAAACATGATAGATAGTATTAGAAGAAGAAATATATTTTTTGAGGCAAAAATTTATTAAATAAGAGCAAAAGAAGAGAGACCACAGACAAAGAAAAAAAAAGACAAATATAAGGAGAAAAATATGTAAGAAGAAAGATAGTCAAAGAGAGAGAGAGACAAAAAAACATGATATAAAAAGAAGATGGAAGATACGAGATAAAATGAGAGGAAGAAAAGAAAGGAAGAGAGAGATCAGATATGTTTTGAGAGAGAGTTAGAGTAAAGAGAAAGAGATAGAGAGGAAAGTGAGAAAAATAGGAGAAAACGAGAATATTTTGAAAGTTTTATCGGAATAAATAAGAGATAGAATCTCCATTAGAGTAGAGAGAGAAAGAGAGAAAGAGAGAGAGAAAGAGAGAGAGAGAGAGAAAGAGAGAGAGTTCTGCCAAAGTTTAAAAGTAAAATGTGATAACAAGGAGAAATAAACAACCGTGAGAAAGAAAGAAGAAAATATTTAATGAGAGAAAACATAAAGATTCAGAGATAAACATATAAATTATAAATGAAAACAAACAAACAAATGTACCTATCTGAAAGCTTCTGCATTTTTTTTTCTTTTATTTACAAAAACAAACACCTTGCTTCTGATATAAACTTTATAAACTGGTTGGAGTCCCTCAAAAGATGTTCTAATTATCTCACTAAAAAGTATTCTTTTTTTACTGATAGTAAGTAATTTAATGATTTTAGTTACATAGACAGGAATGGTGTACAAGATGATTTTAAAAAAGTTTTTTTTTATGATGTTTTAAATAGTAAAAATTAGTAAGTTATTAATATCCAGGTACGATCTAAAGCAAAAAACATTGAGATACAGTAATTAATATATACAACTTGGTAAATTAAGAAGCAATTATGTATCCAGATAGGTGGGGATAATAAATAAATAAAGAATATATGAAAACGAGATAAATCTTGAAAATTAGGACATGAAATAATCAACAAAGTTGTTCTCCGCTTAAATTTTTTGGCTACATTATTTTTCACAAACGGGAATCGAATGCAAACTTCCTTGCAATCAAGCCTGGAAGCTGGAAGTATTTTGCTCTACTTTGACTGCGCCAATTACAAAACAAAACTATATATAAAATTCTTGAAAATAATTAAAAAGTAATTGGTTCGCGAACACGTGTTTCTCAAGTATCTACTCAAACATTCAAAGTTAAACGAACTCAAAAGTGAGTAATTCCAAGGCAGGTAGTTATTTTTCAAAAAGTTATGGCTCAATTTGTTAGAAACGGAAAAGTAAAAAAGTGAGATGAAAACTTTTGCAAAACTTTAATTGATTGGAATCTTTTGATTGAGATGATGAAAAGGAACCTGGAAATTAGATGCTATAAGAACTAAGAAGAAAAAGGAGAAGTCATTGACGAAGATGAAAAGTTATTTAATTCCTCTCTCTCTCTCTCACTATCTCTTTATTTCTCCCTCTCTCCCCATCTTTATATCTTCTCTCTCTCTCATTCTATCTCTTTATCTCTTCTCTCTCTCTCCCTGTACTCATCTCTTTCTTTCTCTCCCTTCATATCTTTATCTCTTTCTCTCTACCCCCTTTTTTCTCTCCGTATCTCTCTATTTTCCTCTCTCTCCCAATCTCTTAATATCTTCTCTCTCCTCATCCCTACCTCTCGAGTAAAAAATAGAAGGGGCAACATGGAATCTGAAGGGGTTTTAAGCAGGGATTAAAAATTAAGAGTCTCTTACGTTTTACTGCCTCCTTAGTGTTGACTTAAGATAATAATAAGGCTCTAGGGAGCTTTCAAAACAGCGTACCTCCCACTGAAACTTTCGCCATTAAAAAACTTTTAACGGCATATGTATAACACCTAGTTAGGAAGGCTTTCTTGTTACTGATTGATGTCTGTTACGTTCTCTGATCAGTCAGTTCAGTATTATTATTTATTTTCTTTTTTTTAACAAGTTTATAATGTAGGTTGTATACTTGTTAAAGTCTCATTCTTTTCCCGGTAGCTCAGTGGTAAAGGCGGCCTCTGTGAATCCAAAGACTCCAGACCTACGTCTGGAGTCTTTGGATTCGAAACCCAGCTGGGAGTTGGGACATGACATGGTATCCTCCCAATTGGGATTTTTACCACATAATAATATATGTCTTGGGATTACTGCTGGAATAATGCGACTTCAATAGTCCTAAGGCGAAATTATTATTATTCTTGTAAGATAAACAAAGTATTTTATTTTATTGTATTGCATTGTGTTGTATTGTATTGTAAATCGAACTGATACTGTGAGTTTAAACCGAAATAAAGCTTTTGATGTTGAGTAGTTTTGTTTTATTGATTATAAATATTAATAGTGAGGGATAAATTGCATTGAAATCTTCTTTTACAATTCAGCCCTTCACAAATTGTTTTCGTGTTTCCTCCAATTGTCGTAACTTCGTCACTAAAACCATCGTAAATCCTTGTGCAACTTTTTTACGAGCCCTAGAAGTGTTTACCTTTCCCTCTTTCATAATGGAGTCGTAATGGATGTGGGATGTGTCGATGAAGGGGAATTATTATTCATCATCCACTGCAGCATTACATACACATACCTGCAGAATTATCGGCCCACATGCTGTGTTTCCATGTACAGTCCGACACAAGAGAACTGGCTTTAAGCGCTCTGGATATCAGAAAAAATCTTTCTCTCTTGCGTTTTCGTGGATGATGGTCGCATTTCTTGATTTTCATGAAATGAATTTCAAAATGGTTGGGTGGATGGGATTGCCACAGGCAATAACCCCGCCCTTAAGGTAGGACATTATTGTTATTTTCTTTTTTACTTATTTATTTTGTCATTTGTTTGTTTTTTCTTAATTTTATACTGTTACCATTGTACTCTGTCCTCCTAATAAAGCATACTATAATAATAATACTGTTTTTTCTACTGTTTTTTCAAAGCTTTTTTTTAAAAAAAAAAAAAAAGCTTTTTCTATGTTGCAACTCATTGAATCTTTCATTTGAATTTTCAACCACAGGAAAAAGAAGAACTGGAGGGAAAAAGAAAGAAAAAGGAAAGAGAGAAAAAGGAAAGAGAGAGGAACGGAATAGAGATGGATAATGAGAGAGAGGGAAAAAGAGAGAGATAAAGAGAGAGGGAAGTTAAAAGAGGGGCATATAAAGAGAGAGGGAGGGAAAAAGAGACGGATAAAGAGAGAGGTAGGGGGAAAAATAGCTATATATTAAGAGTTATTTAAAAACACTAGCAAGTAGATATTTCTTAAAGATATCTCCTTTAATAGGTACATAAATGTGAATAGCTACTAAGCAGTATAAACTAAAGCATATAAAACTATTTAACGATAGCAGAACCATTCCGCAGTGAAAGCTATGTTTATAATTAATTTTCTTGGTACAATTAAAACAATTGCACTGCTAAGTTTTTTTTTCTACTTAAACATCTGGTCCCATTCTCACAGCTTTCCAACGGGAAACCAAAGGAAAATCTGCGCACGAAAGATCCATTCACACCAATCAGTATTGTGGCATCTTCAGGAACAGTTCACACAAAGATTCGTTCATAGTTCATAGAGGAAAGGCATCTTTAGGAACAGTTCACAGGTGACAGAATAATGGAATATGTAAGAATAGTTCTGAAAAATATTCATTCACACTTCACTAAATATTGTCATCTTTGGGAACAGTTCAGAGAAAGATTCGTTCACAGTTCACACAAAGAATAATGACATCTTTAGCTCTTAAGAAATGTTTTTTTTTTCGAAATTTCCGAGCTCATTGTTTCTCATCTGTTATTGGAGTCATAAGAAGTTAAGAAGTGCACTATAATAAGAGATTAATGGTGAAATTAAAAGACAAATCCTATTACTCAATTCATTGCTAAGCGTCGATTTCCCCTCTCTTACACAGTACGCAATCTGTAACTTAGCGCCACAGAGGTATTACAATAACGTCTATTAATTCCGCCGTAAATTTATAACAAGAAGGGCGAAATTAATACATCGATGGTTTTGTAATACCTCTGTGGCGCTAAGTCACGAATTGCATTCTGTGTAAGAGAGGGGAAACCGACGCTTAGCAATGACTTGTGATATGGAATTCGTCTATTAATTCTGCCCTAAGTTTCCCAGTACCATCAGCAGTTCGACTGAAAATAAGTTCAACTAAACTACGTGTAATTCTAAATTGTACAATTTTCCCCGAAAAAAAGTGTGCAAAACTCGAAACCCGGGAAAATTTAATGGTAGAAAGTTTCCTTTTTCGACCATCATTAATCTCGACCTTCCTCTTGCTAACCCTTCCTTTGCACCTCTCATATCTATGTATCTTTTGTTCTCTCGTATACTTTAGAACTCACTGCGGCCGAATTCAGTATTGCACTGGCCTCCACATACAAGTATTGGCAGTTGCCATGGTTACGGTGCTAGACTTGTAAACAATCTTTAGTAGAGTAGTGCTTTATTTAGGGCGGAATTAATAGACAAATTATTCATCACAAGTTACTGCTAGGCGTCGGTTTTCCCTATCTTACACAGTACGCAATCCGTGACTTAGCGTCACAGAGGTGTTACAAAAACTTCTATTAATTCCGCCCTTAGACTGTCGGCTCGAGACAGGGAGTCCCATTGCGCTAACATATAGCCCATAGATCCATGATCTGTGGTTCTGGTAGTCAAGTGGTTTAACGCGCTAATCTGGTAATCCAGGTAGTATACCTACACTAGAGGCGCGGCCGGTGCTAAGGAGCTGCGGAACTGCAGCACCCTCAGAGACAAAAGAAAAAGAGAGGATTTTCTCAAGTCCTAACTCGTGCACAATGAGATCATCACACATTTCTAGAATAATAATTAATGCATAATTATTTGTGTATGTGTGTCCACATAATAATAAGACTCCGAGGGTTAGGTGGTAGAAAATGCTTTGAGCATTAACCTCGCCTGGTGGTTACCTTCTACTAAAGAGTTATTATTATCATCGATTAGGTAGATATGAGAGTGACAAAGATTACTGACACGAGGTGCTGGGTTCGAATCCTGGGATGGTCGACATTTTTCTCCTTAGTAATTTCCATGACCTGTATTCCCATCATCGTCATTCTCTTTTCTTTTCTTCTCTTTTTCTCCTATATTACCTCTCTCTCTATCTTCTTCATTCTCTTTTCTATTCCTCTCTTTTTCTCCTATATTACCTCTCTCTCTATCTTCTTCATTCTCTTTTTTTTTCTTCTCTTTTTCTCCTATAATACCTCTCTCTCTATCTTCTTCATTCTCTTTACTTTTCTTCTCTTTTTCTCCTATAATACCTCTCTCTCTATCTTCTTCATTCTCTTTACTTTTCTTCTCTTTTTCTCCTATATTACCTCTCTCTCTATCTTCTTCATTCTCTTTACTTTTCTTCTCTTTTTCTCCTATATTACCTCTCTGCTTATCTTCTTCATTCTCTTTTCTTTTCTTCTCTTTTCTTCTCTTTTTCTCCTATATTACCTCTCTGTCTATCTTCATTCTCCTTCTCTTTCTCTCTCTTTTACTTTCATTCATTGTTTAACTTTCAAGCTCTTTTTTTCTCTTTATCTCTTATTACCTCTCTCTCCCTTTCTCTCTATCCTCTTTATTCTCCTTTCTTCTCTGTCTCTCCTTTTTCTCGTTTCCTACTCATAATCTCTCTTTCTCTCTCTTCCCTTCTCTCTCATTTATCCGTTTTAACGTTAACTTCTTCTTCTCTCCTCTTTCTTTATTATCTCTCCCTCCCTCTTTCTCTCCTCCCTTTTTCCTCTCCGTTTGCCGTCCAACTTTCAAGCTTGTTGGGCAAAGAACAACATTCAAATACCCATGCGAAGGAAACACTAATGTCCACCGCATAAAGTTATAAATTCAGCGGTCGAGAGTTTGCAGTGCAAAAGCTGAGAGGGAGCGGTATAAATCAAAGTCGGATTATACCGACCTCAGTAGCTTGATCGATAAGGCGGCGGACTTGTACCCTGGAGGTCGGTGGTTCAAGTCCCGGTTTCAAGGTATAGTAAAAGCGAGTTTGAGTAGTTGTAACATATCACGAAAGAGATTAACACAAATATGATAAAAGTCGGATTATTTATACATACACAAAAAGTTTCAGTATCAGCCGAACACTGTGACTCAGTGGGTAAGAGTTTTGGTTACTGACCAGGAAGTTACGGGTTCGAATCCCCGCCGGAGCGGAAAATTCTGACCTAGTTTTTCCGTTTCCAAAAAGGCATGAATGTTATGGCGAAGTGCCCTGAAGTAATGCGAAAGAATTCCCGAGGCATAACTATTTTTTAAAATAATGTATCTAAGTTGGTCAAGTTTCCTGTGATAGGATCATTATTTTTCAGACCTACTCCAACATTTTTGTATTGGCTGTGAACGAGTTCTTTCTGATATCAGTCACCGTTCATGAATTATGTTCATATTGTTCATATGTATTTTTGAAAGAAAATTAACCGAACTTCAGTAGCTCGATCAGTAGGGCGGCGGACTCTTAACCAGGAAGCCGTTGGTTCGATTCCCAAGTACGGAATAACTTCGGGCGAGTTTGAGGCAAAATAATCCTTTTTTGTGTCAGATGAGTCATTTCGTCTTATACCTAATTTATTTCGCACTCGTGCTCTATCATATTGTTTGATCGAGTAAACTTCTGATATATTATCAGATTTATCAGTCACCCTTATGCTCATAAAATATGAATTATGCTCATAAAATATGTATTTTTTAAAGAAAATTAACCGAACATCAGTAGCTTGACCGGTAGGGAAGCCGTTGGTTTGATTCCCAAGTACGGAATAACTTCGGGCAAGTTTGAGGCAAAATAATCCTATTTTGAGTCAGATGAGTCATTTCGTCTTATACCTAATTTATTTTGCACTCGTGCTCTTAAACTTTAAACGTTATGATAGATCTCGTGAGTTTCAGACGAAATCCACCACTAGATAGAGATAAATTGGAAAGGTCAGAGAGAGAAGTTACAGCGGGATATGTGGTAAAAAGAGGGAGGGGATATAGAGGAGAAGAAAGAGAAGGAGAGGGAGGAGAAGGAGGAGGAAGAATAGGAAGACTCAGAGAATAGGAAGGAGGAGAAGAAGAAAACGGAGATGAGGGAAGAGGAGGAGGAAGAAAAAGACTAAGAGAAGAGGAAGGAGGGTAAAGAAAAGGAGGAGAAGGAGAGGCAACAGGAGGAGAAGGAGAAGGAGGAAGACTAAGAGAAGAGCGAGGAAGAAAAGAAGGCAAAGGAGGAGAGGAAGGATTAGCTCAGTGGTTAAGCACTCGCTTGCCATGCGGAAGGTCCCGAGTTCGATCTCCCGTGCCGACAAAAATTTGTATTGTTAATTTGGTTACAATTGTTTGTAAGGGATACCTTCCGGTGCGCTCGTGTTGACCCAGCACCTAATTGGAAAGTATTGTGTCACTTCTCGCCCATCAGAGGGGAGTTATACTACGGGATGGGCAGGCTACAACACAGACCACAAGCGTCTACAGTAGCTCCTGTTTCATGGCTACGAAATAAAAACGGCTGTGAAACACTCATCTTTAAAAAAAAAAATAAAAAAAAAGGAGAAGAAGGAGGTAAAGAAAAAGGGGAAGGGAGAGGAGGAGAAAGGAGAGAAAGAAAAAAAACGAGAGGAAGGAGAAGAAAGAAAAGGAGGAGAGGAAAGAGGTAGAGGAAAAATAGAAGTGGGAGATAGAAAAAGAGAAGGAGGAAGAAGAAGACGAAGAGAAGAGAAAGGAGGAGGAGAGGGAGGAGGAGGAGGAGGCGGGAAAGGAGAAAGAGAAGATATAATGCTCGTTCCATGCTTGTGGTTAGCCCTCGCATGTTGAAAATTCGGAGATCCAGGTTGCAATTATTGTAATTGGTCCATTTCACTTCCACCTGGCCCATACTCTCCGACAGTGGTTTGGGATTTTCGAGTGAGTTATTTTTTCTCTCTATGCAGCGAGAATCCGCTTTTCTGCTCAACAAAAGTAATTTCCTGGTGGGACTCTGTAAATCCAGAGATACAAGAGGTCGCGGGTTCGAAACCCAGCCGGGACATGACAAGTTATCCTCCCATTTGGGAATTTTACCACATAATAATACGTGGGAGGCAAAAGATGAGCTAGTTAAGTGCAGTCACACAATTTTTGTTCTCCGTAATTTTATGTTTTAAAAAATGTTTTTAAGTGTTGTAGTGTTTTAAATAAGTGTTTAATTAAATGTTTGGCCTGCAAGATTCATTTTGCAATAGCTGAGACTTCTGGGCGTGTGCAAATACCGCAGTAAGTTCGAGATTTCTTATTGTGCAACAGTTTTGAAATTAAAATCCAAGATGGCTAGAATCCCGTTTATCAGTGAAGATACAAATTCTTAGAAATTAGAACATAATTATCTTAACAGTTTATGAGCTTCTGCGCAGGACCGCGTCACTAATTACTCTGAATTTGGTAATCATTTCACAAACTTACTCAAAAGTTCAATAGAGAGCCTCACCATCACACCCAGGTTTACCAACTTACCAATTGAAACCGACGCATAGAGATGATAATGATATCTGCGCAATCGGGTGGGAGAAATTGATAGTAAATCGTAAATTTCGAGTACCTTATCATTTACGCATTCACTGATAAGAGATACCGTACTATCATATTCTACCTGATCAAAGTATTATCTATCTGAAAGGCAATCACAAAGTTCATTCATTCATTGTATTGTGATTTAGGTATGAGTACAGATACAGAAGCTACATAGATAATTATACGCTATACCAAGTACCTACACACTCTAGATAACTGATCATATTAGGGTGTTGCATTGCAGGTAACAAGTAGCGTACCTACTGATATTATTCCGTGTGCTTTGTTGTTTTCACCAAGATCATGGGTGAAGAAGGGAACCCATGCGACATGAATGCATTGGGTCAGGAGTTGGCCTCTATAAGAGAGTTACAACAAAAATGCCTTGAGAGTAATGTCAATGTTAATGCCAAATTGGATTACTTCTATAATGCTTTCCAGCCTTTGGCTCAGCAGGTGGCAAGTCATACAAAGACTGTGAAATATTTGGATCAAGACAAAAGAAGAAAAAATTTAATAATATTTGGCTTGGAAGAGAGTGAAGACGAGACATTCCGTCAGTTGGATAATAAAGTTCTGGGGTTAATAGTGAACAAGTTGCAAGTTAATGACTTTACTTTGGCGGAGCTTGATTTTTCCCGAAGACAAGGAAAGCGAAATCCTGGTAAGGGACCGAGACCAGTATTGATTGCTTTTACAACACAAAGACGAAAGTTTGATATTTTAAAAAGTAAAGGTAAGCTGAAAGGCACATACATTTTCATCTACGAAGATACATCACCAGAAGTTAGAGAGCAAGAAAAACAGCTACTTGGCGAGATGAAGAGGTTGAGATTGGAGGGTAAATACGCGGTGGTTCGTTCAGGCAGGTTGATTGTGCATGATAGCAGAGGGGCGGCGCATCCACATACCACGGGCAACAAGAGGGCGAGGGCACTCTCACAGTCACCCCAGACGGAAAACACCAACAAGCGTGTCAACATGGGAAGTTCTGAGTCTTTGTTTCATTCGCAGGATGTTAATATTATGAGTTCAGAGCAAATTAATAATCATTTCCCTATATCCCAACATGTATCAACAGGAACCTATTTTGGCAGCGGTGTTGCGCCCACCCCCTCCCTGGCGGCTGAGCCTCACGCACGCATTCGTTCTTCTTCTCTCTTGATCCCTGACCTGGCGTCGTACAGTGGGGGCGCGGCGAGCAGGAGCACAACTCCGGTTCTAACCCAGCAGAAAATGCAGCAGTATCTCAATAACGAACAGAATCCAAAAAACGTATGAGCGATGTAACGTATCTACACAGCATACTAAGGATAACTTGGTGGAATGTAAACGGTATGAGTAAGTTAAATAATGCTTGCGTTCATGATTTAAATTTAATATTATGTTGGAATATAATATGCATCAGTGAGACTTGGGCTTTGTCAGAGCCACTACTACCGCTGGTATCCAAATACTATGACATAGTATTTTCCGCTGCAACTAAAGATAAACAAAAAGGACGAGCCAGTGGAGGTCTCCTTGTGTTAATTAAAAAAGAAATCTGCTTCTCTGTACTGAGTATTTCTAATTTATGGATTTTCATAAAAGTAATTTGTCCTAACGGTATGGACATTACCTTGGGAAATGTTTATTTCACCCCAAGCTGCTGTATTAACGAGGCTTTGATCTTATTAAGAAATATCTTAGATGAATATAGCGGTGAGAATAATATCATTATTGGCGGTGACTTTAACGCCAGAATTGCAGATCAGAATTACTTGGAAAGCGAACTGGCGGAAGAGTATGAAATGTTAGCAGAACGCCTATCCCTGGACGAGGTGGCGAATAAGCGAGGTGAAATGGTGATGGAGTGTCTGGAGGAGTACGGACTCATAGTGCTCAATGGCCGGACTAAAGGTGACATACCAGGTCAGTTTACGTATGTTAGTAAAGCAGGGAAAAGTGTAGTCGATCTGATCTGGTGTCACCTGGAGCTGTGCAAGTGGGTGCTGGAGTTGCGTGTCTCGGAGGACATTGTGTCGTCGGATCATCTGCCCGTGAGCCTGTTCATGGAGGTGGAGTGTGGCGGCCGAGCTGCAGTCGTCAGTGGCGCGGAATCAGTGAAAATTAAGAAGTACAAGTGGACAGAAAATAAAACCAAGATAGATTCATTTACGTGGTGTCTAAATTCAAAGTATATTTCTACAGAGCCGGTAAAAGTATATGAAGCTCTAAAAAATGCAATTGATGAGTGTGTGTTGCGGCACGAGCTAGTGCAGGAGGTTACAGTGTACAGCGGGAAATACAATAAGAATCCATGGTATAGTGCCGAGTGTCGAACTCTAAGATTTTTATTTCGCAAACACCATAGAAAATGGAGAAGGAATCACTCACAAAAAGACTTGGATTTATTTTTGCAATTTAAAAAGAAGTACTTTACACTGTGCTTAAATTTAAAAAATGAACATGAAAATTTGTACAAAGAAAAACTCAGAAACATAAAACATAGTGGTGATTTTTGGAAAGCTGTAAAATCTTACCGTCCAAAGAAAGAAAATAAATGTAATCAAATATCAATTGAAGTTTGGACTGAACACTTAAAAGAAATATATCCTCAAAAAGAAAATAACTTGAACCGAATTATGTTTGTTGATGTGTTGAGAGACTCATTGGATTTGCCACTAACTTTGGGCGAGCTGGAAAAAGGTTTGAAACAGTTGAAAAATAATAAAAGTCCTGGCCCTGACTTTATTTTAAATGAATACCTCAAAGTACTGGGGACAGATTGGAAGCAAAGTCTTTTAAATTTCTTAAATTTTGTGTTCGATGGAGGACAAATACCAGAAGACCTCACAAAGTCCTATATTTTTATGCTGTACAAGAAGGGAGACCCATTGGATCCTCAAAATTTCCGTATGATCTCGCTGCTGAATAACGTATTTAAATTATTTACTTATTTGATCTCCCAGAGAGTGTTGTGCTGGTGTGAGAGCCATCACCTCCTCATAGAAGCTCAAGCAGGGTTCAGGCCAGGCCGAGGTTGTGTGGACAACATTTTTACTTTAACCAGCATAATCAACCTGCACCTCATAAAGAAAAGAAAACTGTTTGTAGCTTTTGTGGATTTTAGATCGGCATTCACGGAGATAGATCATAACCTATTGTTTAAAAAAATGTTTTCATTCGGCATCTCTGGAAAAGTGATATCTGTAATAAGAACTCTTTACGAACATTCAAGTGCTCAGATCCGCGTGGAAGATAAACTTACCCCAGCATGCAGCATAACCAAGGGAGTTATAACCGGGGATTCTATATCTCCTCTTAACTTTGTTATTTTTGTTAACGATTTAGAAACCTACATGAGGAGTCGCGGTGTCGAGGGAGTAAGTGTCACGAGTGCGATAGACATACTTTTACTACTATATGCAGACGATCTTATTGTTTTTGGAACGAGCCGTATTGATCTTCAAAGAAAACTCGATCTGCTTTTCCTCTACTGCCAAGAGAACAGGATGACTGTCAATGAGTCCAAGTCTCAGGTTGTCATTTTCAGGCGAGGCGGAAGAGTGGCGACTTCGGAAGTATTTCACTATGCGGGGAGACGCTTGGAGGTGGTTAGTGACTACAACTATCTTGGTATTCGCTTTTCTTCGCATGCAGTTTTCCACAAGGCAACTCAGCAGGCGCTCTCCAAGGGTCGGATAGCAATAGCTAATGTGAGGCAAATTCTTTCCAACTCGAAGACGGACTCCCACGAAGGAAGGATGACCCTGTTCAATGCAATAGTGAAGACAACCGTGTTGTATGGAGCCGAGGTCTGGGCTTGTCGATATGAAGAGGAGCTAGAGAAGTGCCAATCTCAATTCCTGAAGTCAATTTATTGTTTACCAAGAGGTACACCCGGCTATATGCTTCGTCTAGAAATGGGTGTGGTTAAACTGACTTTTCATATTTTTAAACAGATGATAGAGTGGTGGCTCAAACTTTTGCAAATGCCATCAAATCGTTACCCTCGTATTTGTTATGATAAGCTAGTAGACCAAGATCTTCGCTCAAGTAATGTGCATAAGTACAACTGGGTGTCTTTGCTCAAAACAAAATTGGTTCAGTTGGGATATGAAGAGCTCTGGTCGGCTCAAAACTCCGAAACTCTGAAGTCTTTAAAATCAATTATGTATGAAAAATATTATGAACAACTAATTAGTAGAGATTGGGAAAGATTGGAACTGTCAAGTTTTGGGGGAATACTAAGAGACTTAAAGTTAAAATTAACCAAATACGATCTTGAAGTTTTGTTTCCTTCAGAATATTTAAAAAACAATATGGCTATAAATAAGATAAGAGTTGTAGCACAAGTTAGGCTAGCGGGTAAAGTGGTGAAAATAATGTTAAATGGTATCAACTATGAATGGGATCAAGAGGAAATGTGCACTAAATGTAATTTGAACCACCCTGAAACCCTACAGCACTTCTTCCTAGAATGCCCATTATACAAGCTTATAAGGGATAAATTTATTAAACAACTACTGATAGATAGCGCTCATGATTTTGTTTCTCTGTTGAATTTTAATGAAAGAGTAAATATTAATAGTATATTTTATTTTATGCGGGAGGCTTTGAAGACAAGGTCTTTGGAGCCTCTTGCATAAAATTGGATAAAATGCTATAGTTAGGTATTTAGTAAATGTGTAATACTGTTACATTGCTCTTTAAATAATATGTATATTTATATAGATAGTTTTATTTTTTCTTTTTAATTTAAAGCCAACATTATTATAATAATTTGATTATTACAATAAATAAAATTTACCTACCTACCTACATAATAATACGTCTTGGGCTTACTGCTGGAATAATGGGACTTAATAGTCATGCGCGGATATAGCCCTCTTGTACTGGGGGGGCACAACAGCACAATATACCTAACTAGCGGGTTGCACCCGCCGCTTCGCAAGCCTATCACACACACACACACACACACACACACACACACACACACACACACACACACACACACACACACACACACACACACACACACACACACACACACACACACACACATATGTCAATATTTTTCGTGTCACCCATCCATTTCTTGTCCTTACTGGAGCTCAAGAATGGCTCATCAGATTTTCGCGATCAATATGTCAAATTTGAGTTGATAGTTCGTCACGACATATTTCGAGAAAAAATGTCATTCAGGTCAAAAAACGCAAATACTTTTTATTTACCCATCCACTTTATGTCCTTACTCAACGTACGTAGCTCAAGAACGGCTCATCAAAATTTCGTGATTGATATCTCAAATGAAAACTTGAACCCTTGCTTAAACTTTCTCTTTTTGAGTTGATACGCCACCGCCGTGGCGCCGTCACGACAAAGTTTGAGAAAAAAAATGTCATTTCGTTCGAAAAATGTGATTTTTTTGTGTCACCCATCCATTTGTTGTCCTTACCCCGTGTAGCTGAACCCTAGAGATATATTCCCTGATCCAAATGGACCTATAGGTAAAATTTCAGGTTTTTCGGACAATCTGTGTGGATTTGACAACTTTATTATTTAGTTATTTCTTATTGGTCTTAGAATTGGGAATTATTTTGGGTCCCGCGACCCCCTAACTTATTGAGATCTTTTTTTTAAAAAGGGATTAGTCTTAGATTTGGGAATTATTTTGGGTCCCGTGCTCCCCCAACTTATTGAGTTCTTTTTTTTTACGGGATTAGTCTTAGAATTGGGAATTATTTTGGGTCCCGTGACCCCCTAACTTATTGAGATCTTTTTTTAAAGGGATTTGTCTTAGATTTGGGAATTATTTTGGGTCCCGTGCCCCCCCAACTTATAGAGTTCTTTTTTTTTTACGGGATTAGTCTTAGAATTGGGCATTATTTTGGGTCCCGTGCCCCCCCTAACTTATTGAGATTTTTTTTTTACGGGATTAGTCTTAGAATTGGGAATTATTTTGGGGCCCGTGCTCCCCTAACTCATTGAGATTTTTTTTTAACGGGATTAGGTATAATAAAATTAAGGAAACACCGCTTACCGAAAAAATCTGGGGGGGCACGTGCCCCCCGTGCCCCCCCCTATATCCGCGCATGTTAATAGTCCTAATCGGGCAGTATAAATAAGGCGATATTATTATAATTTTCTTTTTTACTTGAAAACAATTGGATCAAGCTTTATTTACAAGTTTGTATATCCAATGAACATAATTATGAAGTAAATATAAACAAAGCCTGATCAAGGGTGGTGATAATGTCTTCGGCATTCTCTTCCACACAACCCTTGATTACAGGCAACAAAAAGAGTTGGAAAAATACAAAAGAAAATTTTAGTGAGAAATACAATTTAATCTTCGCCATATCGCTATACATATAGGTGGTTTTTGCCCAATGCCAAGAAAAGAAAAGGAAAATTAGAAGAAGAAGAAAAAAAAATATTTCCCAGTGCAGGAGATGGCACGTTGAATAGACTAGCTCTTATCCCAGTCACTGAAGTTAGGCAAACGCCCTGCGTGGTGAGGACATGGAATAGTGACCGTTCTGGTTTCAAATCTTGGCTATCCGGCAGTCCAGGTAGTAATTTTCATCCAGGAATATCCAGATAGAGGCCGAATTCCTCTAGATACGAGGTTATGAGTTAATACGGAAAGTACGTTGACCACACAGGAAACAACAGAGTAGGCACCTTCTTTAGACAAAAATATCTTTGTCGATTCAAAGGGGAAATTCGAACGCTGTTTTAAATACCATGCCTCAGAGGAAAAGTCTGCATGGCGAGTTTGATTTCAAAAAACAACAAAAATATTTAAATTAACAGACCAACAGACAGACAGACGCGAGTTAACGTGATTATGTCCAGAAATATGATTTTTTTTGTTGAACTCAGACAATTTATTCTTATTATAATTACTAGCGGGCTGTCGCCCGCTTTGCGGGACGAGGCATGGCCGTGAGAGCAGGAAGTCCTTTTTCGCCAATGGCAGGTGTTATAGTGAGAATTTCGAAAAATCCCGTCTTATTGCACATCTAGACTATAAGACAAAGCTATCTACCAAATTTCAGCTTCCTAGGACTAACCAGTTCGGAGAAACAGTGATGATCAGTCAGTGACTTTGACATTTATATATTAAGATAACAAAAACGATCACAATACTTCCGTATTCTAACTATTAGATAGATTAGATTAGATGTTCCTTTTTTTTAAAAAAAAAAAACAAATTTTTATAGATGTATTTTACTACAATGTTTATAACATATTCCATGTTCTAATTATTAGGTAATTCTTGGAAAATAAAGAAGGCAACCTAGCTGTCAGTACTTTTGTTTCAATAGAAACTGAACAATTTAGTTAAAACTTTGATAGGTCTCATTAAAAACTCAACAATCTGGTAGAAACTTAGATAGTTTCGGATGTTTTTGGCATTGATTCTCTCAGACAACTCGGCCACGTGTTGAATTGAAACTGAGGCTGCCATAGACAGCAGATAAAGAACCGTCAGTTTAAACAGAAAGTTTTTTTGACTCGTGTTCTATTTTAAAAATAAAATACAGATAAAATGTTTTGAAAAATAGTCGAACTTGCTGTGCAAACTTTTACGGTGGAACTTGGTGTAAATAATAATAATAATAACACTCTTTAGTGGAAGGAAACCACCAGGCGAGGTTAATGCTCAAAGCATTTTCTATCACCTAACCCGCAGAGTCTTATTATTATGTGGTTACAAACTCAAATTAATGAGGAAAAATTCATGCACTGGGTGCGATTCGAAAAAACGCTACCTGGATTATCAGACTAGCGCGTTAACCACTTGACTATACCAAGTGTAAATAGCACAGTACTTCCGCCTAGGTAAAATAATGACCATGAATTTTTGGGGATAGCAATGATTTCTTGTAGGTACTCTTGATTTGGGTAATTGCCAAAAAGACTTCAAGTACTGAAAGATGCATTTCAATCCAAAAATCAATGCTATCACGGAAAGAGATAAGGGTTATGGTAAACGCTATGTGTAACTTACGAGAACGTCTGAGCTATGTCTTAAGTCTAATATTTCCGTTGTGTGATATTCAAAACCTAAATATTGTATTTTCACTCTCTCTTGGGATCTCTTTTTCTTTAATTCATAATCCACGTTTATATATTATTTCTTTCTTCTTACTTCTCTTCCTGAAAGTAAGTTTCCCTTCTAATTTCTAGTGTATCCTCTTTATCTCTCTCTCTCCTCCAATTCTCTGAATCCACCTATGTTTTCTTCTTCCTCTTATTTATTTTACCAGATCTTTCTCTATCTTCTCTAGTCCATTAATTGAGAAACGATTTTCTACATTACTTCTCTAGTTTATCTTCTGCTTTCTCTCTCTCTCTACTCCTCTGCTCTCTCCCTTTCTTTCTTTCTTTCCCTATCTCGCAAAGTAAGAAGAGTCTTCATCACTTCTCTGATTTATCTCTCTCTTCCTTGCTCCATTTCTATATCTCCTCCTTCTTATATCTCTCTTCCCTTATCTTTCTCTCTCCCTCAATTTCTTTCTTCCCCTATCTTTCTCTCTCCCTCAATTTCTTTCTTTCCCTATCTCTCAAAGTTATCCCGTTCTGTCTCTCTCTCTCTCTCTCTCTCTCTCTCTCTCTTTCTATCTCTCTATACGTGTGTCTCTATATCCAAGAGACACACGTAACAATGGTTGGGATATACATAATATCTAATATTAATTGAATAGATTTCTTATTTTATTATGATGAAGGATTTTTCTTTTCTTTCTTTTCTTTTTATATTTTATATTTTTTATATCTTTTCAAATTGTTTATTTTTCATGGAGTAATTTTCCCTATTTATTTATATTTTTACTGTATCTGTAAATAATATTTACGTATCTATTTAGCTACCTTATCTAGTACTAGCTGATTAAAATGTCACCTAAACATAGTTCTGTACAATTATAGCCTTCCTATCATATAAAAGTTTGCTTAACTAGAGTGTCACTCGGTCGCTACAATATAATATTATTTTGTATTCTCACAATAAATTTACATTTATCAATAAGCTAGATAGCGATATTTAGGGCATGAGAGCAAATCTCCATCAAAAGTTAGACTTAGCTTAGGAGATTCCTTTTATTGTAAAAATCTTTAAACCAAATAAATGTATTATTCAATTCAATTCAATTCTCTCTCTCTCTATTTCTCTCTCTCTTTATACTCATCTCATTTAAGTAAGAAGGGTCTTTTTTACTCCTTTAGAGAATAATTCTCCTCTCTCTCTCTCTCTCCCTCTCTCCTCAAACCTTCTCTGTTTCTCTCTCTCTCTCTCTCTCTCTCTCTTGTCCTCAAACTATGAAAATGAAAAGAGTTGCTGCTGTTCTAGTCCATCCTCTTCTCTCTTCTCTTCTCTTACTTCTCCTTCTCCTCCTCTCACTCTCCTTCCCTTTTTCTCTCCCCCACCACAACTCTCCCCCTCCTCCTCCTCCACCACAACTCTCTTTCTCCTCCTCCTCCTCCTTTTCCTCACATCCTCTCTGCGTTTGAGGGATTTCAGAGTAAATATTTGTTCGCGACATCTCTCAGCAAAACGAAATGTACAACAAAAATAGCAACCACACAAAACATAGAGAGGGGGAAAATAACTTCTTTACAATATCTTCCTCAGACGCTGCTATCTTTGTGTATAATTCCTTCCCTTTTTTTAATCTCTCTTCCTCTCTTTTCTCCCTCTCCTCTTTTTTTATCCCTCTCGTTTTACCTCCCTGACCCTTTATCCCTCTTTTTTCCCTACCTCTCTTTATCTTTCTCTCTTTCCCTATTTCTTTATATCTCTCTCTTTTTCCTACCTCTCTCTTTTAATCTCCGCCAAAGATTGTCCCTCGCAATCCAAAGGGACAATGCAACGTCAATACAAGTATAATAATGTATACAAGAATAATAATAATAATATAAAGAATCAGAAATGTCCTATAATTCTGATGTCACTTACAACGCCAATGTCATATTACGACGGGAGTTTTACCCCTATCCACTGGAAACTCACAAATAGCAACCTGAGCCAGCCGGAGTGGGCGGGGACTAACCAGCATCACGAAGTTTCGAATTTGAAGAGTCACCCATCCAAGTGCTAACCTCGTTGGACGTTGCTTAACTTCAGTGATATTACAAGAATTGGTGCATTCAACGTCCTTAGATTCATGAATCAGCCGTCTACATTATATCAGGTGCGTGAAGATAGCACCCGACATTTAAGCTAGAATTATGTACCACCTACCATAATTATGTACTCTCAGGAACAACAAACCCCGAATTTTGTACTCCAACCGTAATCGTAGGAGAGAGGTTGAAACATGTCGGGTGCTAACTTCACGCTACCACCCGACATTGAAGCTAAAATTATGTACCACCTACCATAATTATGTACTAATTATGTACTCTCAGAAACAACAAACCCCGAAGTTTTTACTCCAACCATAATCGTAGGAGAGAGGTTGAACCATGTCGGGTGCTAACTTCACGCACCTCATTATATCTTATCCACAGCTAGAGGTATCTACTGAACAATGATGTTCGTCTCTTTGATATATTATGTTTTCCATGTTAAAGTTATAATTATCATAATTATATCAACAATGATTTCATTTAACTATCACGCGTGGCACTTAGGATTCATATAATCGGGTTTTGTAAATTTGAATTGTGACAGATGACAAATTAACAATTAACATCTAAAATGTCGTGAAAATATCCTAATATGTGCGGCAAAATCTTTGAAAAACGAAAAGAAGATTATAACATATATAATATGTATTTAAAAAAATAAAAATAATGTGTTGACGCTAACTTTACTAAATTTTTGCTTCACTCGGGACTCGGACCTTATTGATCAGGCGTTGCACTATTTTTTCTCTATTTTTTACTTTTTTTAATTTTACTAATTATAATGCATTTTTTAATTAATCTTTACGAAGAGAGATTTTTTTGACAAGAGCCAACGCAAAGTTCTAGTCGCAAAAATAATGATGTTGTCGAAGAAAAAATCTGAGAAACGGAAAGGTAAAACTTTAACACAATCAAATCTCCACCACGTCCACTCATCCAGTCTGGAGGTGGGAACTTCTGGAGGTGGGAACTTTCCCTGACAGCTCACAGCTGGGTTGTAAAAGAAATTGGTTTCAACATAATGGCAAATAATAATAGCGACACACACACACACAGTGGCAAACTCGAGAAAACTCATCCATTCTTGAAGGGAAGAGGGACGGTGGAAAGTTTTTCTGGACATGCTAAATTAGTTTTGACTTCTTTTATTTCGAACGCGACGTTAGAGGAAAAACGAGTAGGAGGAGGAGGAGGAGGAGGAGAAGAAGGAGGAGGAGGAGGAGAAGGAGGAGGAGGAGGAGAAGGAGGAGGAGGAGGAGAAGGAGGAGGACGAGGAGGATTAAGAGAAGGAGGAGGAGGAGAAGAAGGAGGAGGAGGAGGAGGAGAAGGAGGAGGAGGAGGAGAAGGAGGAGGAGGAGGAGGAGAAGGAGGAGGACGAGGAGGATGAAGAGAAGAAGGAGGACGAGGAGGAGGAGGACGAGGAAGAGGAGAAGGAGGAGGAGAAGAAGAAGGAGGAGGACGACGAGGAGGAGGAGAAGAACGAGGAGGAAGAAGAGAAGGAATAGAAGGAGGAGGTGAAGGAGGAGGGAAGATGGATTGAAAGGGGGAGGAAGGAACGGAGTGGAAGCAAGAGGTTGAAAGGATGGAAGAGAAGGATAAGAAAGCTAGAGAGAAATAGAAGAAGTAAATGAGATGTGATGCAAAAATAGAACAGGTAAAGTAGAGGAAAGATAAAATGGGAGAAAGGAGAATAATAACAATCTTCAGTGGAAGTTAACCACCAGGCGAGGTTAATGCTGAAAAGATTTCCTACCACCTAATCCTTAGAGTCTTACAATTATGCGGTCACAAACTCGAATCAATGAGGAAAAGTTCATGCACTGGAAGGGATTCGAACCAACGGACCCCTACGCTACCTGGATTACCAGACTAGCGCCTTAACCACTGGACTACGGGTGCAGGAAAGAGAAGGAGAGAAAATAGTGGATAGAGAAAAAAGTAGTGGTAAGCATGGAAACGCATGAGAGGAAAAGGAAATATGTATAGTTGGAAAGAAAGAGAGAAATATGAAGAGATGAAACTATATAACTGGCAAGAGAAGTCTTATGATATCCTGGATAATGTTGAGAAAGAGAGACAGATAGATAGATAATTAAATATAGAAAGAAAAGAGCAACATAAATATAGAGCAAAGGAAGAGAGAGAGAGGTAGAAAGAGAGAAGAAGATTCCTAAAAGTGTGAGAGATAGAGGGAGAGAAGAAGATACTTAAAAGTGAGAGAGTGATAGAATAAAAAGTAAGAGATAGAGAAAAGGAAATGAAGAAAGGACGGAAAGAGAAATGGAGAGGCAGAGAGAAACAGAGAGTGTGAGATAGTGACTGACTAAAAAGTAATAGATAAAGAGAAAAGGAAATGAAAGAAGGAACGAAAGAGAAATAGAGGGAGGATAGAGAGAGAGAGAGAGAGAGAGAGAGAGACTGATTAAAAAGTAAGAGAGATAGAGAAAGAAATTAAAGAAGGACGGACAGAGAAATAGAGGGAGAATAGAGATAAAGAGAGAGTGACTGACTAAAATGTAAGAGAGATAGAGTAAAGGAAATGAAAGCAGGACGGAAAGAGAAAGGAAGAAAGAAAACCTCAATCAAATCTGTGAATCACAACATCTGGCAGAGAAAAGAAATTTTTCGAAAGCAAAAAATGAAAAGATTGGATTGGAAAGTTGAATAGGAGAAGAGAGGGCGGCAGAAGTAGTGTCCTCAATAATTTGAGTTTTTTTACCATATTATATAAGACTTATATAAGACTTTTTTACCATATTATATAAGAATTTTAAACCATTATATAAACCAACCTCCATGCCCGCAGTCCAGAGATCCTGAGTTCGATCCCGGTCGGAGCAGACTTTTCACACAGAAAATTCTGTTCCCTCTGTACATGTGAGGCTGGTATTTAGGTTAACATGAATCCTGTTGCATAATGTGAATTCCAGTCTTACAATAATGGTGGCTCTTGAAAGCGTGTATCTCACAAATATCCGTACATTAGCCGCCATATTGCAACACCATCATTAAGATACTGGCCTTTTATTTTTTTTTTCTCTCTCTCTAGTCTTCACGAATTCTTACAAAAAAATGAAGAAAAGAAGATAAAGATAGAGGATAGATTGATAGATAGAAAGAGAGAGGTAGAGAGACAGATAGAGGGAGAGGAGACAGACAGAAGAGAGAGAGAGAGGGTGATGAGAGAAAGGCATAGAACAGAGAGAGGGAGAAAAGAGATAGAGAGAGACAGGGAGAGAAAGAGAGAGAGCCAGAGAGAAGGAGAAGAGAGATAGAGAGAGAAAGAGAGAAGGAGAAGAAAAAGAGAGAGAGAGAGAGAGAAAAAGAGAAGAAGATAGAGTGATGAAAGAGAGATAGAGTGGTGAAAGAGAAAGAGAGAGAGAGAATAGAGAGAAAGAGATATAAGAGTGGTGAGAGAGCGAAAGAGAGAGAGAGAGAGATAAAGTGTTGAGAGAGAAAGAGAGAGAGAGATAGAGTGGAGAGAGAGATAGAGAGGGAGAGATAGAGTGGTGAGAGAGAAAGAGTTAGAAATTGCAAGTTGCGAATCCCCGAGTGATTTTCTTTGGCAAGTTGATAGAGAAAAGTAATGCAGAAAATGAGGAGAATAGATAGAGAAGAGTAAGAGATACAACAAAGAGTATAGGGTAAGAGAGAAGATTAGTAAATAATGAAAAGTAAAGAGTGAAAAATATATGAGAGGGAGAAGGAAAAGACCATAAAGAGTGATGAGGGAGAGGGAGAGAGAGAGAGAAGGAGAAGGAGAGAGAAAGGATATAAGATAAGGAAGGAGAGAGAAAGGAAGAGATAAAGATGAAGAGAAGGAGGGAGAGGGATTAATAAAGAGAATGGAGATGAATGAAAAAGATTAGTGAAAGTTAGTATTATTGGGATTTGTGTTGAAGAATATAAGAAAGAGGGGAGGGAGAGAAACGAAGAGGGGTGAGGGAAGTGGGATATATAATAAGATTATGAGAGAGTAAAAATTGTGTATGAGAGATATGGAGAGGAGGAGTTATCCAGACTGAAAGAAGTAAAAGAGGGAAGGGGGAGTGAATAGAATATGTGGAATGAAGGAGGGAGATAAACGAATAAGAGAGAGAAATGAACTGTGGACAAATAGAAGAGAGAGAGAGAGGGAGAGAAGAATAGCGGGCAAATAGTAGAGAAAAGGAGAGAGGAAGGGAGATGAATTTTGGATAAATAGGAGAAAGTGAGAGGTGGACAAATAGGGAAGAGGGAGAGAAAGAGAAAGAGGGGGAGAGGGGTTGTGGTGAGCAGTGTATGAAGGATAGAGAAGATTAAAGCTGATGCCGAGGCTTTGAGAGATGTATGTATAAGATAGATGAAAGACACAGAAGCAAGAAAAGGCGGCTGAGAACAAAGATAAAGAAAAAGTTCATCTCCTGCTTTTCTAAATTCTTTTTCTTTCTCAGTTTTTGGAACCCGGCCCCAATTTATCGTTATGTCGCTCTTGGACTAACTTTTTTTATTATTCAGCTTAGACGGGGGTTGTGACATATCAAATCCAACGTTTTTGAGGTGCTAATTACGAATTTGATACATTTTTTTAAGTTGTTAGCGTTTAGTCGCCGAAGCGGCGTATTTTGACTTCTTTTTGAGTGATGAGGAAATTCGTATTGTGTCACACCTATTTATTTCTGCTCTGTGTCTAAGTTTGGTCCCCTCTTATTTTCTCCTCCTACCTAATTCTTTAGTTTCACAAGGACTCTTGCTCCTACACTAATCATCTATTCTCAATATTTGTCCAATAATAATAATAACACTTTTTAGTGGAAGGTAACCACCAGGCGGGGTTAATGCTCAAAGCATTTTCTACCACCTAACCCTCAGAGTCTTATTATTTATGGGGTCAAAAACTCAAATTGCATGATGAGGAAATATTCATGCACTGGGTGGGATTCGAACCAACGGATCCCTACGCTACCTTGTTGACCTCACTGCCTCTTTAACCACGTGACTACCAGCGCACGGTCCAAACCATGGGTGTATGATACAATAATAAATTAAGCCCACCAAATCCTAAGCCACCTCTCAGATAAAACAATATGTTACCAGATGAAAGGAGATGTCTCCTTTTAGTTGCATTCAGTAAGGATTCAAGTATTGCCTTATCTTGTAGGAGGTAGGGATTTTAATTTATTTAACAACCATATGAAAGACAATAAGAAAGAGATGTCTCCTCATAGTTGCAGTCTGTAAGGATTCAAGTATTGCCTTATCTTGTAGGAGGTAGGGATTTTAATTTATTTAACAACCATATGAAAGACAATAAGAGATGTCTCCTCATAGTTGCATGTTGCATTCTGTAAGGATTCAAGTATTGCCTTATATTGTAGGAGGTAGGGATTTTAATTTATTTAGCTACCATATGAAAGACAACAAGAGATGTCTCTTCATAGTTGCATTCTGTAAAGATTCAAGTATTGCCTTATCTTGTAGGAGGTGGGGATTTTAATTTATTTAACAACCATATGAGAGACAATAAGAAATATCTCCTCATAGTTACATTCTGTAAGGATTCAAGTATTGCCATATCTTGTAGAAGGTAGTGAATTTAATTTATTTAGCTACCTGATGAATGAAAATCTTATTACAGCCGAACTAGAGGATTGGATATAAGAGAAACCTCGGTATAAGAGACAAACTTCCAGGTCCAATTTAGAGAAGTAAAAATAATTAAGGGAAAATAACCTCTTTAAAGGAGAAACTTGGATATAATTGAGAGACAAAAATAAAAATATATCTAGATTCGTAGTTGCATCCTGTATGGATTCAAGATCCCGGGTTCGATCCCCTGAGCCGACAAAAAAATTGTATTCTAAATTAGGCTACACTTGTTTGTGAGGGATACCTTCCGGTGCACTCGTGTTGACCCAGCACCTAAATGGGAAGTACTATGTCTTTTCCCGCCAATCAAAGGGGAGGTATACTACGGGATAAGTCATCTAAAACACTGACCACAAGCGTGTACATTAGCTGCTGTTTCATGCCTTCGAAATAAAAAAGGCTGTGAAACACTCATCTTAAAAAAAGAAAAAATCTATCACTTTACAGCGGGAAATCTCATATAGTAATGCTGTTCAAAGAACGTAAATATTTTTTTTTCTCAAAAATTCCTCCCCCGCCAGCATTGGGATTTAAGGTCCCGGGTTCGAACCCCTGAGCCGAAAAAAAAAAAAATGTATTCTAAATTAGGTTACACTTGTTTGTGAGGGATACCTTCCGCTGCACTCATGTTGACCTAGCACCTAAATGGTAAGTACTATGTCACTTATCGCCCATCAGAGGGGAGGCACACACATACTACGGGATAGGTCAAGCTAAAACACAGACCACATGTACAAGAATGTGTCTTATTAAAAATCTAGATATTATTAATCTTTTATAATTGTCTAATGATAACTATTGCTGGGGCAAGAACTCTGAATGTAACAGACCTCTGTAAATAAATATTCATTAAAACTATTGCTACAATTATGATTGTTTTGTATTATTGTACCGTAAAATAAAATACCAATATCAATTCAATTCCTTTGTCCCTCCTATTTCCACGTTTTCCCTCCTCCTCCATCTCTCCTCCTTCCCTATCAATATTCTATCCCTTAGTCATCTAATAGTCCTCCCATAATATTCCATCCCTCTCCCATATTCTCATCATCTCCGATATACGCACCTATTCAGAAAGACCTCCCATATTTTGTAATGGCTTTTAATTTTGATAAATGGTCAAAGTTTCCCCAATAAAATACTGGACATACAAATGGCCTGTATACAATGTGTATAATGTACTCTTGTATATACAGCTATACCTACATCTTGTCCATTGTACAACAAATCCCTGCGAAGCGTTTTTGGGGGATATATACTTTCCCTCTCTTCCCTTCTGATGGGAATTTTTGTCTCTCCCTCATTTTCCCCCTCTCAGCACTCACTAGTATCCCTTTAAAACTCCCTTTGTTACCTTTCTCTCCCTCTCTAACAAACTCTTATGGGGCGTTACAAGTTTTTTTCCCGGTAGCTTAGTGGTCAATAGCTCAGAATAGTCTGATAATCCAGAGGTCGTGGGTTCGAAACCCAGCCGGGACATGACACATTATCCTGCCATTTGGTATTTAGACCACATAATAATACGTCTTGGGCTAACTGTTAGAATAATAGGACTTGATAGTCCTAATCGGGCATTGTAAATAAGGCGTTTTAATTTTTATTATTATTATTTCCAATAGGTTTTTACTTTCCTTATCCTATAATAAGAAAAGTATTGTATTTTATACTATCGATATTGATATTATTATTATTATTATTATTATGAATGTGTTGTTTTCTTGTAATAACTTTCTGATAGCTGACTTGAACACCAATATGGAATCATTGGTCATGGTCGTGCCAGAAACCGAAGGACCTAATTATAAAATAAGAACATAAGGTCCGAACTATAAAATAGAAACTTTAGGACCGAATTATAAAATAGAAACTTTAAGACCGAATTATAAAATAGAAAATTTAGGACCGAATTATAAAATAGAAACTTTAGGACCGAATTATAAAATAGGCTTGGAACAAAGACAGGCGCTACCCACAAAAATCATTCAAGAGACCTTGAGCTTCAACACAAAGATATCACACTCTAACTTTTAACTCTAACTCTTAACTCTAACCTTTAACTCATGCTTTTAACTTTATCTTTTAACTCTAACTTTTAACTCTATTTTTTAAATCAAACTTTTAACTCTAACTATTTTCCTTATCATTTCTCTGACCTCTTTTTCTCATCTAGGATTCATTCATCAAGCGTCCTTGATCTTCAGATGGCAAATTAACAGTTGCACATAAATTTTAATATACTTCTATGTACTTAATAATAATTATACCTACAGGGTGAGTTTTCTAGCCAGACTAATTTTATATAAAAAAAAAAAAGTTGAGTAGTAATATGAGCACATTGCCTCGGGAAGATGTCCGTCGAGAAGTGTTTTATATATTGTAAAAATATAACTATCTATTTCTATCTTAATAAAAAAAAAAAAAATGTAAAAGGTTTAGTTGAGAGGATGTCATTTAAAAAAGTTTCATACGAGTATTTCCTCCACTAGTAGTTCTGTGAACAGTAAACCTCACAAAGATTGTCTAATCGATTTATAAATATCAAATCAAGCATGAGGACATCGAGACCTTTCATTCAATACCCCACACTATGGGTTTTAATTTAAAAATATCAACCGGCCCTTTTTTGCGGCACTTTTTCGAATTTTTACCCCAGTGCGGCGGCCCCCTTAGCCTTCACGATCACAAAATTTCACTACTGAACTCACAATATATATTTTTTTACGACTCAACAAAATTTCAAGAGGATTGCTGTATTAAATAAAATTAGAAAAATCATTTTGAATTTTCACCGCTGCGCTCCCTCACTGTTGCGTTAGTTACAGATTTTAAGATACAAGATGGAATATATACTGCGGGTGGTGAGGTTTTATGGTAACCCTGAATATAATCATTATGTATGTATAATTTAATGCAAAAATAATTGTTCACAAATTAGCTGTCTCTGTTGCTTCTCTAGACGTCTTTGCCTGTTGTATAACCGACAGAGTTACCAGTTTTGTTTATTGCCAAGTTGAGTAAGGGTGGTTCAACAGTATCGAAGTCTAAAAAAACAAACCTTTATTGACCATCCTGAATTTGTAAGGGAAGATTTCCACCAATCAGAGAGCACCATATCTCGGATTAGGGTCGATCTTATCTTAGACTCTAATCAAACTTTATAATCTAGCCCTCCGTTCCGTTTGTTCAAGTTACTTCGGTAATATGAACAAATGAAAAAACAAAAACGATAAAAGTTACTATCGATTTTTGCTATATATTTTTTTTTGCAAAATACAAATTTTATAACAATATTTTTCCGAAAAACGCAAATATTTAAATTCAACTTGCTTGACATCCAATATGATTGCAAGTATTTTTCCTAACTGAAAGAGATAACTGATTCACCCGCCTGAAAGAGTGTCCGTGTCGGTAGGACCACCCTGTAGGCCTCAATGGAAAGCACACACAAACTCAATGTGTTGTGACAGGCACAATACGGCACTAATTATGAAGCCTGGGCATTATATTGACTCAACAACAAAGCCTGCTTGATTATGAGACGACAGAGGCACGCCGGGTGCCCAAACTGGCGAAACTATGGTCCAACGACCAATCATAATAATAATATTAAGAATAATAATACTCTCTAGTGGAATGTAACCACCAGGCGAGGTTTGTGCTCAAAGCATTTTCTATTCAAGAAGATCACTTTATTTATTGAATAAAGGTAAGTTAATACATATGTGGGCTTAACAAAGCAACACATAATAATAAGTACATAAATACTATTATTATTATTACACACTTTATTAGATATAAAAAGACATAAGTATGTTACAAATAATTATAACAATTAAAAATGAAAACAATGTATACGATAAAAATGAAAAATAATAGAAAAATATATATAAACATATGTCCTAACTAAAAGGCGGAATATGGCAATCTCTTCCACCCCACCCTTTTTCTACCATCAGAGTCTTAAATTACAAACTAAAAAAAAAAGAGGACAAATTCATGCACTGAATGGGATTCCAACCAACGGATCCCTACGCTACCTAGATAACCAGACCAGAGCGTTAACCACTTTACTACGAGTGCAGTACTCTTTAGTGGAAGCTAACCATCAGGCGAGGTTAATGCTCAAAGTATTTACTACCACCTAACCCTCAGAGTCTTATTATTATGTGGTCACAAACTCAAATAATAAAGAACGGTCTCTAACTTATATTCGTAGGGATGATTGAGTGGAAGAGATTGGGTGGAAGAGATTGGATGGAAGAGATTGCCAAAGGCAATAACCCCGCCCTTTAGTTATGACATATATATATTATTATGTATATATGTATTTCTTTATTTTTTTCTTCTATTATATTGTACTAGCGGGCTGTCGCCCGCTTTGCGGGCCGAGGCATGGCCGTGAAAGCAAAAAATCCTTTTTCGCCAATGGCAGGTGTTGTAGTGGGAGTTTCGAGAAATCCCGTCTTATTGCACATCTAGACTATAAGACAAAGCTACCTACCAAATTTCAGCTTCCTAGGACTTACGGTTTGGGCTGTAGAGCGATGATCAGTCAGTGGTCAGTGGTCAGTGGTCAGTGGTCAGTGAGTGTCTTTGACATTTATTATATTGTATTTTAATTTGTAATTATTTGTGTTGCATATAATTAATTTATTTATTTATTCAATAACAGGATAACATATACAAAGGTATTTTTCCTAAGCTAAAGCTTCTAATATGTCCTATTAATGAAGTGTAAATAAATAAATAAATAAATGATGTGGCCCTATATATTCTTATCTCAATGGTTTGGGGACCCCTGCCTCTCATCTCTTGACCCAAGACTCGGGTGTCATAATGAAGTTAGGTCTCGTCTGCTGTCCCCTACTCTTCCATTCTTATTTGGGACCCGCTGTCCACAGTCAAGTCCTTCTCTTTCTGCCTGAGATCTTCTGGGCCTGTTTTCCACTGAAAATGCTGTTCCAAAAAAATTGTTTTCTTTAGCTTTCATAATTACGAGTATAATAATATGTAACGCGCAAAGCTCGGAAACTACTCAACGGATTTCGATGAAATTTTGCAAACATCTAGGAGACGTTCTGTAGATGGTCCCATTTCAAATTAATCAAATTTGTACAAGCGGTTCTGGGTGAAAGAGACCATGCGCCTGACCTTAGTGGTCAGGCTTTCACGCTTATATCTCGTGAACGGTAAATCCGATTTTGATGTAATTTTGGGAAGGTAACCCACTAGGCGAGGTTAATGCTCAAAGCATTTTCTACAACTTAACCCTCAGTCTTATTATTATAGTCACGTTTTTCGACTTAGATGACTTTTTGATGACTTGTGTTTGTGGTAGGACTTAGATGACTTGTGTTTGTGGTAGGACTTAGATGACTTGTGTTTGTGGTAGGACTTAGATGACTTGTGTTTGTGGTAGGACTTAGATGACTTGTGTTTCTGGTAGGTTTGAGTAGTGTGTGTATGTGTCTGTGTTCAACTCGAGAACATTTCTATAGTTTTGCTGTGTTGTGTGTGGCAGGTTTGAGTAGTTTGTGTGTGTGTTTGTGTCTGTGTTTAACTCGAGAACCTTTCTATAGTTTTGCTGTGGTGTGTATGTCAGGTTTGAGTAGTTTGTGTGTGTGTTTGTGTCTGTGTTTAACTCGAGAATCTTTCTACAGTTTTGCTGTGGTGTGTGTGGCAGGTTTGAGTAGTTTGTGTGTGTGTTTGTGTCTGTGTTGAACTCGAGAACCTTTCTATAGTTTTGCTGTGTTGTGTGTGGCAGGTTTGAGTAGTTTGTGTGTGTGTTTGTGTCTGTGTTTAACTCGAGAACCTTTCTATAGTTTTGCTGTGGTGTGTGTGGCAGGTTTGAGTAGTTTTTGTGTGTGTGTTTGTGTCTGTGTTTAACTCGAGAACCTTTCTATAGTTTTGCATATTTCTATAACGCCTTTCTGTAGTACAACAGGCCCCGTCGTAGCGCTTAGATGAAGTACAGTTTCTACTAATAAATTAATTGCCAGAGATGTCACCGCGTTGGCCCTATTGTCTATCTCTCTCTCTCTCTTTCTCTCTCTCTCTCTCTCTCTCTCTCTCTCTCTCTCTCTCCCTCTCTTTAGTCAATTACATGCATTTATAAATACACATTATATATTATACTTATATATCAATATATATAATTAGTGAAAAGCAGTAATAACTCTTACTACAATAGTCTGCGTAATTGGGAGTTTAGGGTGCATCGAAAGCGTGATGAATAATATAAATTAATATGTACATACCTTATTAATATGAACCTCATTCATATTGGTTCATTGTTCATCACAAATATTATTAAAACTCTAAAGAGAAGGAAAGTAAGAAAGATGGAGAAGAAGAGAGGAAAAAATACATGCAGTAGAGAGAGATACAGTTAGTAAAACGTTGCTAAAAGAGAACTGGATAAAAGAAAAACGTTGATGTTAAGAGGACTGGATATAAGAGAACATCTTCCAAGTCAAATTTACCTCTCTAGATGGGAAATATCTTTATAAGAGGAAAAATTGAGTTCTCTTATATCTAGGTTTCACTCTAATATGTTTAGTAAACAGAGAAAGAGGTGGAATAGAAAGAAAAAATGATTAAGAAAGAAAATAAACGAGGAAAGAAGATAAGAAAGAGAGGAAAAGAAGAAAGGGACAGAGAAATAGAGAAAGAAAGAACGCAATAGAAATATAAGTTGAGTAAATTAATAGAGAAAGAGGAGGAACAGAAAAAAAAAGAAGGATTAAGAAGGAAAATAAACGAAGAAAGAGAGAGATAGAGAGGAAAAGAAAGAAGGGAGAGGGAATAAGAGAAAGAAGAAAGGGAGAGAGAATAAGAGAAAGAAAGAACGCAATAGTTTAGTAAGTTTAGTAAAAAGAAGGAATATAAAAGAACAAAAAGAAGAAGAGAAAGGAAGGGAGGGAGAGAGTTGGTGAGGGAGGGAGAGAATACTATTGAGAACATAATTATGCTAGTTCCACTGGTAGCTAATAGACATGTTTCGCGTATACGTATAACATTCTGGAGTAACAGCTGGGTGTAATCTCTTTCTCTCCCTCCCTTTCTCTCCCTCTTTTTCTTTTTCTCTTTCTCTCCCTCTCTTTTTCTCTTTCTCTTTCTCTTTCTCTCCCTCTCTCTCTCTTTCACACACACCCCACCCTCTCCTCCTCTCTGTTCCTCTCTTTTTCTGCTTCTAAATTCCTCCGCTTTATCTCCTTTTTATTTATCCTTTCCTTTTCTATTCTCTCTCTTTTTTTTCTTCTCCCTTTTCTTTCTCTCTCTCTCTTTCCCTCCCTTCATTCTCTCTATCCTTTCCTTTTCTATTTCTCTGTCTCTCCCTCTTTTGTTTCCTCTTCTTTCTCTTTTTCTCCCTCCTTTCACTCTCTTCCCTTTTTCTGTCCCTCTCTCTCTCTCTCCTCTGATCCTATCCATCAGTCCTTCTCTCTCTTTTTCTACTTATACATTCCTCAACATTTCTCTCCCTTTTCAATTCTCTCTATCCTTTCTTTTTCTATGCCTCTCTCTCTCTATGTCTTCCTCTACCTGTCTCTCCATCTCTTTCTATTACTCCTCTCTCTTCTTCCCCTCCCACTTTCCTCTCTTTCTTTCTCTCTCTCTTCTTTCCCTCCCACTTTCTATCTTTCTTTCTCTCTCCTCTTCTTTCCTTCTCTCTGTCATACTTTTTTCTTCCTCTTTCTCATATGGACCACAACTCTGTACAGGGTACGAAGTACGAATTAGTGTTTAAAAGAATCACCGAAGTTAAGCAACGTCCAGCGAGGTGAAGACTTCTAGATGCTAGCATTCCGACCCACCCTAGGCTGGGTGAAGTCAATGTGGGTAGGTCAGGTTTGTAAGTTTTCCACGAATGGAGGGTAAAACCCCGTCGTTTATGACCATGCAGTTGAAAAACGATGTTAAACTCTAATAAAACCAACAACATATCAAACTAATGTCTTTTCCGCTTTCTCTGTTACAGGTATAACCTCATCTATTCTTCTAGTGCTGTCCTTTCCATGTTACAGGTTTGATTACATTATGACGCCATATATTATTATTATTAAACATATAGGATCAAGTTTTATTTACATAGAATATATTATACAATACATAGAAAATGAAATTAATAGAACAAAACTTGATCAAGGGCGGTGCTAATGTCAACGGCATTCTCTTCCGCACCACCCTTTTCTCTTCCGCACCACCCTTTAGTATGTATGTATGTACTAATTGTACTGTAATATAATATATGTATGTAGGTAATACATAGGAACTAGGTATATACCAAGAAGGAGCGGTCGATGCTAAGGAGCTGCAGAACTTCAGCCCCCAGACGAATAAGGGTTGGGTGGAAGAGATTGCCAAAGGCAATAACCCCGCCCTTTAGGTAGGACATTATTGTTATTTTCTTTTCTATTTTACTTATTTATTTTGTCATTTGTTTGTTTTTTTTTTCTTTCTCTTCTTAATTTTATACTGTTGCCTGTTTGTCCTCCTAATAAAGCTTAAAAAAAAAAAAAAAATAGAAATAAGAATGTTTTTCCAAGTCCTAGCTTGTAGTCAGTGAAAATCATTAGATAGACACGTTTCTAGAATGATTAATACGAGTATTGTATAGTTACCATGTTAGACCGACCTCAGTAGCGAGATTGATGAGGCGGCAGACTTGTAACCTGGAGGTCGGTGGTTCAAATCCCGGTTTCCCGCGTGGATTTAGTAAAGCGAGTTTGAATAGTTGTGATATCACGTAAGTGATTAACACAAATATGATAACGTGCACTGTTAGTCAAGTGGTTAAAGCGCTAGTCCGGTAATCCAGGTAGCATAACGATCCATTGGTTCAAATCCCATCCAGTGCATGAATTTTTCCTCATTAATTTGAGCTTGTGACCACATAATGCGATAAGACTCTAAGGGTCAGGTGGTAGAAAATGCTTTGAGCATTAACCTCGTCTGGTGGTAACCATTCATAAAGAGTGTTATTATTAATAATTAAACTTTTTAATTACAATGTCAAGGTAAACAAACTCAAACCTGATAGGTACTAAGTGAGCGACTCTAGAAATACCAGTTTAGTCCTGTTTATGTGGCAGCACCCCCAAAACATTTTCCTACCGGCCGCGCCTAATACCAAGTATCATCCACTATGTAGTCTGTCCCGGTAGCTCAGTGGTAAAGGCTGCACTCTGTGAATCCAAAGACTCCAGAGGGCGTGTGTTCGAAACCCAACCGGGACATGACAAGTTATCCTCCCATTTGGGATTTTTACCACACAATAATATGACTTGGGATTACTGCTGGAATAATGGGACTTAATAGTCCTAATCGGGCAGTATAAATAAGGCGATATTATTATTATTTATTACAGTTATCACAATCATCATGTATGTAAATATCTATATATCTACCTCTACCTTTTTGTAAATGATGTTGTTTCGCTCTCAGTATTCTCAAAAAGCAGCGCCCAGAAGAAACAGCAGCCCCCCCCTCTCAAATTTTACTTTCTAAAAGGAAATAACAACATAAATTTTATTCATTTGAAAAACTTGGGAAGTTAAAAGTTTGAAGAATGCCTCGCCAATATTCCTATGAGTGCTTTTATTATTATTATAATTTTTATATTTTTTATTATATAATCTTGTTTTTCAAGTATATATACTACATTATAAGACTCTGAGGGTTAGGTGATAGAACATGCTTTGAGCATTAACCTCGCCTGGTGGTTAACTTCCACTAAACAGTATTATAATTATTTTTAGTATTATTATTATTCGTATCATTATTATATGTATGTAAAAAGTAGGTAGTTCTACAGCTGCAACAATACTGAGCTACCCACCAAAGTCGTGACAGAATATCACAATGAAACCATATTCATATTATAGAAATTTTGTTCTTGTTCTTTTCTTTAACCATTTTATTTATTATTATGTGGTCACAAACTCAAATTAATAAGGAAAAATTCATGCACTGATTCTTCATGCAAAAATTCATGCACTGATTTTATTCTTTCCTCTTTCTTATCTTCCTTCTTCTTTACATTCTATTTATCATCCTCCCCCTTCCAGTCTTACTCCAAGTCCCTTAACCTTCTGCTTTTAATCTCTCTCTTTTCCTACTTCTTCTCCAGTTCCACTCAAATTTTCTCCATTTTGTGTTCCTTTTTCTGTCTCTCCCTCTTACTCTCTCATTCTCTCTCTCTCTCACTCTCCCTCTCTTTCTCTCTCCCTCTGTCTGTCTTTTTCTCTCTCTAGCTTCTTCTCCCAGTTTTTCTTTTTCTCTATCTCTCCTTCCTTCCCCTATCCTGCTTTCTCTAACTCTCTTTTTTTCTCTCTCTCTACCCTCCCTTTCCCTATCTTCCTCCTCTCTCTCTCTCTCTCTCTCTCTCTCTCTCTCTCTCTCTCTCTCTCTCTTTCTTTCTCTCTCTCTCTCTCTCTCTCTCTCTCTCTCTACCCTGCCTTTCCCTATCTTCCTTTCTCTCTCTCTCTCTCACTCCCCTTATCCCACTTTCACTCTGTCTACTTCTGGGCTTTCTTCTGTCCCTTGCACTACCACAATCTCTATTATTATTATTACGAGTATTATTACTATCTCCATTTTTAGTATTATTATCATTATCCTAATATCATCAATATTATTTTCATTATTATTGTTATTATTATTCCTCATTGTGCGGGCATAACGGTGGAACATAAAATATAGCCAAACTTTTTCTCTGGCCGAGGGTCCAAAGCTTTTGAAAGTTGGACGGCAAATGGACGTGAAAGTTTAGGAACGAATACCCACATTTTTCACTTTCGATGTTGCGGAAGTATCTGGTGCTATCTTCACGCACCTGGTTCCAAAACTATTTACAATAGGCCAAAACTATGTTCAATGTATAATGCTCCAAAAAGTACAATGAATAATGTTGTATAATGCAATGTTCAATGTATAATTCTCCTTTTGTAGAGGAGATATTATACTTTACAAAACCTAATATCTATTAAAAAGCCTTAAAAGGTACGATGAAATAAATATATTTGAATACCTTCTTGCACTGAAAAAAATTTATTGTAGGGCTTACTAAAACTTTAGTAAATTTCACAAGTCTTAGGGTTGATTGAGTGACAGCAAAATGTTTTGTTAAGATTACAAATCAAATTTCGTAAACTCTATTTAGTAAAGATAATGATATCTTTCGTTCATCCAACAAATTTATGTTTAGTAACTTTTACTAATCTCATCATTGTATTTTTGACAAGAAAAAATTCCATTGTCTTTACTAAAGTATTTAGTAAGATCTCAAGCATGCATTCATAATGCTTACGAATCATCTTGTTATGCTTATGAAGGTTGTTTCTTTCAATTTGTTGAATTTACAATACTGTTTAGTAAAGTTTACAAAATACTTCATTAGTCTATTCAATCAACTCAGTATGGCTTATGATAGTGTTTTGTAATTTTAAACATAGTAATAGTTGATTTAACAACCAGACTTGTTATTGCTTACTCCAGAGATTGGTTAAATCTACTGAACTGTTTAGTAAGTTTAAGCAACGCATTTCGTTCACACTATTGACTCGTTTAGTTAACCTCACGAACAATATTAGTAAATTTTACTGATAGTTTCAGTAAACTTTACTGATAGTTTCAATAAACTTCACTAATAACCTCAGTAAACTTCACTGATAATCATAGTGAACTTCAGAAACGCCTGTAGTAAACTTTTACAACAATGTCAGTTACTAAGTCATTATGAGAAAATAATTCAAAATATAATTGCAATAATTTAAAAATAGGCGTGTATTTAACACTTTTATTGAGAAACACAGATTCATTTGTTTAAAATGCAATAAGAGACATTTAAAATACATACAATTAAAGTTTTAAATGATGAAATAACTATGCAAAATATAGTTTTAAAAATTTAAACCTCTTTAACACAAAAATTATTTTTTATTATATAAATAAAAAAGAATCACCAAATTCACACGACTCACTTACACAACACACTAAGTGCACATCAACCACATTAACATAACCAACAAACACAGATTTAGACAACACATCAAACAACCAAAATCTCACACCACCTATCAACCAAATCCAGACTTACACAAAACACCCAATAACTAAACTTTCACAATACCTATCAACCCAAACCACACAAAACATCTACGAATAAACCCAAGCATGACATTATTAATATTAACTATGTAAATATTAAAATTAACTGTGTATTTAGATATTAACGTTCTCCAGTGGACGTTAATATTTAAATAAATAAATCAATTTGATTTTGAAAAAAAAAAACAACAATACCATTTTAAAAAGATATGACGTAATAATCACAGGGCCATCAATCAACATAAAACAACTGAATCTGAAATTGATTTCGGTATCTATTAATTGTTGTAGATCTTTTGTCTCTCTCGTCTCTCGACACACGTGTTTTAGCAAGAATTTTGTTCAATCTACAATTCTATTTAGTAAATCTAATCAAAGCGTCTTGTAACCGTCATTGACTAGGGGTGATTAACAAAACTTTCGTTGGGACTACAAATGATTTTCATAACGACCGAGTTTTACAAAAAAGTTTAGAAAACTTAGCTAAACAAATCTGTCAGAAATCTGAAACCGTATGGTTCATTTAACAAACATGTTTTGTAATTTTAGATAAAATCTTGTTAAACCAACGAATACTGTTTAGTGTTTTTTATCATATATAAATCTGGTGAGAGTAACGATTTTTGTTTGTTAATTATCAGACATGTACTCATCAGGTGGTATTTTTAACAGAATAATTTTATTAGATTTAACCAAACTTTTTGTAAATCTTACCAATATATTGGTTATAGATCCAGCAAAACAGAACTTGGTAAGCATAACTAATGTTCTGATTGCGGTAATTAACACGTTAGTTGGTTTTACGATCAGACGATTTACAAGAATTGATTGATTATTCTTACGAACGCCCAAGTAAAATCTCAAATGACTATTAGTGGGATTTATCAATTTCTTGTTATTTTAACGAAATTTTTTATTAAAAATCCTTTACAAAACTGTTTAGTAAAAACGAACCTAAAATTTTTTTCAGTGTGTATGATCTGTCCCGGTAGCTCAGTGGTAAAGGCGGCACTCTGTGAATCCAAAGACTCCAGAGGTCGTGGGTTCGAAACCCAGCCAGGACATGACATGTTATCCTCCCAATTGGGATTTTTACCACATAATAATATGTCTTGGGCTTACTGCTGGAATAATGGGACTTTAATTGTCTTAATCGGGCAGTATAAATAAGGCGATATTATTATTATTATTATTATGATGTCAGGATAAAGTAAAATAATTTTATGAATTTCAAAAATTACTTACAGCTGGAATTATGAATTTTACTTTCTATATTACCTGAAGGCTATACGAAGTATTGTTTTCGGCAAGTTTTTAGAAATTGAGCTTAAGAGATGTTTTTAAATTATTACCCATATTTAATTATCGTTTTTCTTTCAATTAGCTCAGATCTCTATAATTCAGCATTTTGTCTTGGTGAATTTAGAAGAAATCAATCATTTTGACATTTATTCTGTGGTAGAACCATTTTCCTCTCGTTATATCTAGGAGGTTCATAACAATAATATCAAGCTCACCGGGAGGCGAGCGCTCGTCAAGTAGCGCCAGCCAACCGGCCTATATTAACACGAAACAGAGTTTATAAGTACCTATCTATATCGATACAACTCAAATCTGTATCTGTAAAAAAAAAACTCAAATCTGTGCGTGTCTGGCTGGCTGATTATGTAAACAGACAACCCCTATGTCTAGGGCTTGTCTATTTACAATACCACAGCCCAAACAGTAACAGATATTGAAAATTTCATGAGAGTTGACCCCCCCTAAACTACCGTTCAACTGTCTTGTAAATTATAAAAATTAAAATATCTATTACCATTTTCAAGATACCGGGATTTCTTGGTCAAATAGGACCCCAGCCATGGGCAGTAACCACAACGGCGACAAAGCGCCGGGACTTAGCTAGTTTAATAATAATACTAACTGTTTTTCCAAGTAGATTTACAGACTAACACATTTTTAGATGAAAACTCAAACAGTAAGAGAAGAAAATACAAATTCAATTTTCTTTGCAATTCTTTTTTCAGCAAGGATAATATTATCTTTCTTTGTAGGTAGATCCCAACATAACTATGCTAGTTGGTTACAGCATAATCCTTGTTTTCTTTGTTTGTTCTGAAGCTTTCAGAAATGTTAATTTCCTTTGCCGCGTTCTTCTCCCGACTTATCTGAGTAATTTACTTCCGAGGACTTAACTGTCCTCAGTACGAGGAAGCAATGAAGTTCTTGAGTTGGGTGTTATTAGAACTTTCGTAATGCCGCGCTATCCACTAAAGTTGTGATATAATATAATGACTTAATGACACAAAAAGAAACCATACAAGTAGAAGTGCACTGGTAGTCAAGTGGTTAACGCGTTAGTCTAGTAATCCAGGTGGCGTTGGGATCCGTTGCGTTGGTTCGAATCCCACCTGAATTTTTCCTCGTTAATTTGAGTTTACGAACACATAATAACAAGACTCTGAGGGTTAGGTGGTAGAAAATGCTTCCAGTATTAACCTCGCCTGGTGGAGTTACCTTCCAAAAGGGTGTTGTTATTATTATTATGTCAACCTCATGAGTATGCTATGCGTCAGTGAGTAACGGCAACTGTTTATTTTTCTTGTGTTAAGAAAGGGAAAATTAAAATCTTACCTCCCAGTTTACCTCGGAGTTAAATTATTCTTTTCTTTGTAGAAAGTAGAAAGATACAAATATTTTTTTTCACTAAGAAAATCCCTTTTTCCTTTGAATCTTTTCCTTCTGATCTTATTTATACTGAGTTCTTCTTGAACTTTTCTCTATTTCACTCCCAAAGGAGGTGTGGAGTTATATCTTCTTGATTTTTGGAGATTTATCCTCTTGTTTTCTGGAGTTTTATCTTCTTTATTTTTTAGGTGATCCTTAGCAAATACTGCAAGAGAAGATCTATAGCAGAAGAGTTCTTGATAGGTCATAGAAAAAAGAGGGTTAGGTGGTAGAAAATGCTTTGAGCATTAAGCACGCCTGGTGGTTACCTTCCACTGAAGAGTGTTCTTATTATTATTATTAGGTGAAGAATGTTCTTTAAAAACAGGAATGTTGAAGCCTTTGGCTCAACAATTTCAACATTTACCATTAGAAAAACTGTTTTAATGAGCTACAAATAAATAATAAAAATAGCATAATGATAATAGCTAACATTACTACATAATTATTATCCGGTAATATTGAATTCTTTATGAATATTAAAAACATATTACCAAGAAAAAAAGATGAACAACGTAGATAAAATATATCTGTCGCGGTAGCTCAGTGGTAAAGGCGGCACTCTGTGAATCCAAAGACTCCAGAGGTCGTGGGTTCGAAACCCAACTGGGACATGACAAGTTATCCTCCAAATTGGGATTTTTACCACATAATAATATGTCTTGGGCTTACTGCTGGAATAATGGGACTCTAATAGTCCTAATCGGGCAGTATAAATAAGGCGATATTATTATTATTATACAGTTGTCCTAACTAAAGGCGGGGTTTCTCAGCAAATACGGCAAGAGAAGATCAACAGCACAAAGGTTCTTGGTAGGTCATAGAAAAAAACGGTGTCTATGGCAATCCCCTCCACCCAACCCGTAACCTAACTTGATTATTTTCCAGGAATTCCAGAACTTTTGTTGTCCAGGCTCCAGGTATAAGTTTGAAATGCGAATCAATTACACTATTAATTGAACTTTACCCCGCGTTCTCACTATCATATCCTCCCCATTATCTCCCTCTCTCACACACACAAGCACTCTCTTTCTCTTTCTCTCTCTCTCTCACATCACAAACACTGTCTTTCTCTCTCTCCCTCTCTCACACAAGCACTCTCTCTCTATGCCCCTTTTTCGTAATAATTATTCCCTCGGTCGCTCTTTAGTTTTTTCATCTCCCCTTTGTCTATCCCGATCCTCCTCTCCTATCTCCCTATAATTATTTTCTCTCGTTCTCTTCATCCCTTTCTCTCCCTCTATTCCTCCTCTAACTTTTTCTTTCTGTCTCTTCCTCTCCCCTGTTCTCTCTTCCTATAATTATTCTCTCTCCTTCTCTTTCATTCCTTTAATCTTCCGCCTTCTCTTCATCCCTCTCTCTTTCTCTATTCCTCCTCTATCTTTCTCTTTTTGTCTCTTCCTCTCCCCTGTTCTCTCTTTATAATTATTCTTTCTCCAACTCTTTCATGTCTTTAATCTTCCTCCTTCTCTTCATCCCTCTCTCTCTCTCTCTCTCTCTCTCTCTCTCTCTCTCTCTCTCTCTCTCTCTCTCTATTCCTCCATTCCTTCTCTATCTTTGTCTCAATTCCCTCTCTTTCTCTCATCCCTGTTTCTTTCCTACCTCTCTCTCTCCTTCACTCTATTTCACCCAACTCTCTTCTTCTCTCTCTTTTCTTATTCCCTCTATCTCTCTCTAGTTCACCCCTCAAGACTCTCTCCTTCTCTCTTCCATAATTTTTGACACTTTCACACAATTTGTGAACAGGTGTACCTCCGTTTTCTTTAAGTGCTGTTATACCCGCTAAATTTACGGCTCTCTTTAGCTTTATTTTACCCTGTCAAGAGTGTCAAGTTCAACTTATTGTAACATAAATACATTACATAGTTTTTATAACATAAATACTTTACATAGTTTTTATAACATAAATACATTACATAGTTTTTTCTAATTTCTTCTCAAGTATCCTTCTCTTTTGGTGTGGAGGGTTTAACATCACTTTCAACTGCAAAGTCATATCACAACGGGGGTTTTACCTTCCATTTTCTGGAAACTCACAAATCCACTACTCAAATTCACCTCATAAATAGCCTTACAAAAACCTGAGTGGGTAAGGGGTAGCCGGCAGAGAGTTCGAATTTGAATGGTCACTCTTCCAAGTCCTGACCTCGCTGGACGTTGCTGAACTTCAGTCCTTCTCTTTTTGCTTTTATTAGTGGTCACCGTAGCCTTACAAGCTGTCTCACTTGATGACGGCATACAGAGGTATTCTTCAACCATGAGAAATAGGTTGAACAATACCAACCTCAACTATGAGAAATAGGTTGAACAATACCAACCTCAAACATGAGAAATAGGTTGAACAATACCAACCTCAACCATGAGAAATAGGTTGAACGATACCAACCTCAACCATGAGAAATAGTTTGAACGATACCAACCTCAACCATGAGAAATAGGTTGAACGATACCAACCTCAACGAACAAAAAGATGAAGAATAGTTGGATGGAAGAGATTACCATAGGCAATAACCCCGCCCCTTAGTTAGGACATATGTTTATATGTATATATTTATCTATTCTTTTTCCTTTTAATTGTACATTCCTATATATGGTTTCTATGTCTTTTGTATCTAAGAAAATGTTTTATAATAATAATAGTAGTCACTATGACTATCTTCCACTAACGAGTATTTTTACTACTACTACTATTATTATTATTATTCATATGTACGAATATGCAGCAAAACATGAATTATAATACTATTCATTCAGCGTGTCTGTACATCAGATCTAGGTATAGGTGTTCCACTGTATAGGTACCTACATATAATTATTTATGTATGAGTTTTTCGCACAGTCATCAGTTTTCCATATTCCCAAGCTTGAATTTTTCTCATATTTATTTCCCTCTCTCTCTCTCTGTCTCTCTCTCTCTCTGTCTCTCTCTCTCTGTCTCTCTTTCTCTCTCTCTCTCTCTCTCTTCCTTCCTCTCTTTCTCTCTCTCTCTCTCCTTCTTCTTCTCCATCTTAATCTTTACAAAGGTAAATCTCTATATATCCCTTCTACCTCTTTTCCCCATCTTAATTTTTACATATTTCTCTATTTCCATTCTCTTTCTCTCTATCTCTGTCACTCTATCTTCCTCCATCTCTTCATCTTCTCACCCATTAGGAGAGGGGCACACCACGGGATGGACAAGATGCAACATAGATCACAAACGTCTTTAATAGCTGCTGGTTCATGGGTACGAAATAATAGTGGCTGTGAAACACTCATTTTGAAAAGACAAAAAGTCTTTTTTGTTCTCTCTCCCTTTGTCAATCATACTCTCTCTCTCTCTCTCTTAATGTCAATAAAGATTTCTCTTGCAATCTCTCATATCTTCTCCCCCACTTCTCACTCATTCACTTCAGTCAATTTTAAAAGAGTGTGAATGAAGAAAGAAGAAAGCAGGTTGTCAGCCTGTTTTTGTCTCGCCATTTTTCTGTCCCACCCCCAACAATCCTCTCTCTCTCTCTCTCTCTTTTTTCTTTTTCGTGTTCAACTATTTCCTTTCTCATTCCATCTCTCTCTCTCTGTCTCTTTCTCAATCTTTCATTCACCCCCAACAATTTCCTTTCTCTTTCTTTCTCTCTCTCTCTCTTTTTTCTTTTTCAATGCTCAACTATTTCCTCTCTCTTTCCATTTTTCTCTCTGTCTCAATCTTTCATTCACCCCCATCTCTTTCTTTTTCTCTCGCTCTTCGCGTGCTCACTCAACATGGGTATGCAACACAAACCTAGATTTTATTGATTGCGACCAAGATGAAGGGAAAGCCAAAAGAGAGGAAGGGAGAGACAGTTCTACTCTCTTCTTTTCTCTCCTTCTCTACCACTCTCTCCCTCTCCTTTTGTCTCCTTCTCTCCTTTTTTCTCTCTTAGTTTCGCGTCCTCTCTCTCTCTCTCTCTCTCTCTCTCTCTCTCTCTCTCTCTCTCTCTATATGTCTCGCTCCCACTACCTTCCATTTTACTGTTTATCTCCCTCCTTTCCTCTCTCTCCTTCCCTCTTTCTCCTTTTCTTTTTCTCCTATACCCTTCTCTCTCTCTCTCTCTCTCTCTCTTTCTCTCGCTTTTAATCCCTCCGTCTTCCCTTTTATTCTTTTCTCTTCCTCTCTCCACACTCTCTCTCTCTTTTTCTCTCTCTTTCTCTCTACACCTCTCTTCTACACTACCTCTCTATACCTTTCTCTACCTCAATCTCCCATTCACTCTCTTATACTCTCCACACAATCTCTCTATACCTTTCTCTCCCGCAATATCCCATTCCCTCTCTCTCCTTTTCTCCCATTATCTCTCTCCACCATTTCCTCTCACTCCTACTCTCCTCTCTCCCTCCCCCAGCCTATGTATGCAATAGTACATAACTCGTACAAGCCTTTTCCATGTTCCAAGGCATGATACTCATCTATGCTTCCACTGCTTTCTACTCTCCGCACAGCTATTTCATTTTTTTCATCTCGGTTTTTTCCCTGCAGGTATTATACTGGGTGGTCTAAAGTACCTTTCCTATGTAAATATTTAATAACTTGTGATCAACAGGATGGAAAATATGAAAATTGCAATAGATATTTTATAACTTTTTTTTTATATTTATTATAAGCTCGAGATTTTTCACGTAGGTTTGACGGTCAAGTAGTCTACTCTAGAACTCATGTTATCATTGGTTTATTTTAAATCATTTTTCATGTCTTTTTAACAGTTATCCGGTGTATTTTTCAATCTCTACTCGAATTATTTTGAGCTCCTCTGATGTTTATTGGTGTAGAATTTTTCCTTGATGTAGCCCAACAGGAAAAAGTCAGGAGCTGATGAAACATTTTCCTAAATCTTAAATTTTCGTTTTCACATTGTGCTTGCAGTATATTTTGGTCGTTATCGCAATATAATTAATTCTTTTTGGTCGCTGTGAATTTGTTTAGGATTCACATAAAAATGTAACCCTTATAGCTTAAACCAGAGAATTAATTTCAATAACATTAATGTATATCCTACAAACATATGTTTTTTTACAAAGGAAAAGTACTTTTTGGTTCCACACTGTACTTCCTAGTTATCACATTATTATTACTGCCAGCGTCGATGGCTTTGAAGTCCTTAACTTCGATGGCCGAAGTTAAGGATCGTCCGGCGATTTGAAGTGTTCGTGGTATTCCGTTCCAACCCTGGCTGGGTGAGGTTAATGTGGGTAGCTCTCCCTCTTACTATCACTCCCACTCCCTCTCTCTCTCTCTCTCTCTTTATTGCTCTGTCTCTCTCTCTCTCCCTGCCTTACTCTCTCTCTCCCTCCCTCTTTTTTTTCTCTCTCTCTCTCTCCCTTCCTTTCTCTCTCTCTCTCTCCCTTTTCATCTATTTCTTTATTTCTCTCCCTTTTTCTCTCTACAGTTCCCCTTCCTTTTAACACTTCCACTCCTTATCTCTCTCTCTCTCTCTTTATTGCTCTGTCTCTCTCTCTCTCCCTGCCTTACTCTCTCTCTCCCTCCCTCTTTTTTTTCTCTCTCTCTCTCTCTCCCTTCCTTTCTCTCTCTCCCTTTTCATCTATTTCTTTATTTCTCTCCCTTTTTCTCTCTACAGTTCCCCTTCCTTTTAACACTTCCACTCCTTATCTCTCTCTCTCTCTGTTGCTCTCTCTTTCCCTCCCTCCCTTTCTCTGCCTCTCCCTCTCCCTCTCTCTTTCCCTTTTTCTCTATTTCTTTATTTCCCTCCCTTTCTCTCTCTTTCTCTGCCTCTCTCTTTCCGTTTTTCTCTATTTCTTTATTTCTCCCCCCTTTTCTCTCTAAAACTCTTTCTCTTATTATCACTCCCACTCCTTCACTCTCTTTTCCTCTCTCTCTTTCTATAACTGTCTCTCTCTTTCTATCACTGTCTCTCTCAACCCCCTCCCATTCTCCAGGCCAGGGTTGCAGGATAGTTGTTAATGTCCCTCGGGACGAGATGTGTTCTTCCGGAAATAGTGTGGGATTTTATGTCTGTGGGACTTTATACCTATGTACACTAAGCAAAACAAAATAGGGGCCACCTGTATTTTCTAAGTTCATCGTGTATAATACACCTTGGATTAAAAGTTTATTCTTGCTATCTTACTTATCTTGTTAATTAGACGTTCAGGTATGAATTGTGACCTTAACTTGAATAGATGGCATGAGGTAAATATCATTATTTGAGATAATAATCAAAACAGTTAATTTTCCTATCTCGAACGGTTTGATTGATTACCTTAATATTTTTTCTTAATAACATTTCCTCTTGGTTTAAAGTCACTTTTAGTGTTTCTTATCGACATGCCGAGGGTTCGACACCATTTAGATCAAGAATTGCGTATCAGAGCCGTAACTCTACTTAAAGAGGGCCTTTCTCAGCGGAGTGTGGCCAACAGGCTTCAAGTGTCACGGCGAGCCATTCAAAATCTATGGAGTCGTTACCAAAAGACTGGAAATTTATCAAGAAGACCAGGAAGTGGGAGACAGCGCTCAACCACTGTGAGAGAAGACCGATTTATAGCCAGGACAGCCCTGCAGGAACGGTTCACATCCGGCCCCCGCGTACAAATGGACCTCCATGAGTACTCGAACACAGTTGTAAGTTCTCAAACTATTCACAAAAGATTGAGAGAGGTACAAAATCGCTCTAGAAGAAAATTTCGTGAACCTAAACTTAGTTCTGGACACCGCGCTGCAAGATTAAGGTGGGCTAGAGAACACCTGCACTGGACTGATGAGGAATGGAAGTGTGTGCTCTTCTCGAATGAATGTAAAGTGAAATTTGAAAGCGACGATAGACGTATTCGAGTGTTCCGATGCTCAGGAGAGAAGTTTCAGAGCTCTTGTAATCATGAAGCAGATCCTCATGGGGGATCAAGTAGTGTTATGGTGTGGGGTGGCATCAGTAGCAGAGGAAAAACCGATCTGGTTTTCCTTGTTGACGAAACGGTAACCTCTCAACTTTGTGTGGATAATGTCATCGTTCCCCATGTGCTTCCATTTAGCGAAAGAACCGGGCTCAACTTTATCTTCATGCATGATAATGCCCGCCCCCATACGGGAAGAGCCACTGTTGAGGTATTTCAAGCAGCGGGGATCAGAGTTGTCGGCTGGCCAGCGATAAGCCCAGACTTCAATCCTATTGAATATGCATGGGATTACCCTAAGAGGGAGATTAAAACCCTAAAAGACCAGATACAGACTCAAGATCAACTCATGGAGGCGTTAACAGCTGCATGTAACAGGATTCCGGAAGAGCGCATTCATGTACTCATCCAAAGCATGCCAAGAAGAGTCCAGACATGTGTAACAGATCGAGGAGGTCACACTCGGTACTAAGGAGCCGATAAATTTCCATTCCTTCTTGGTATGCTGTTGTGATGGTTGAACAAGCGTCTTAACTTTTATTCTCAAGTTTGTTCTAAAACGACCATTTTCAAAAAATAAATAAAAATCTTGAATTTTTTAAATAAAAACTCGTTTGTTTTTATCAAAATAGTTAGAGAAGAATGTATTGGAGTAATTTCAACCTTTTATTTCATATTTAAAGCTATACATTTGAAGTAGTAGGTCCGAATCTCTAAAAATACTTGTGGCCCTTATTTTGTTTTGCTTAGTGTATGTGGGATTTTACATGTCTGTAGGACTTTATACAATGTCTGATGTTACCTGTGTTTTGTGGTGCAAATTGAATTTTTTCTCTCTTTCCCAACTCGTATCTTTTAATCTGTTGGAAAGCGCTGAAGCATAAAAATTCACATCAGCAGCAACTGGCCAAGTTTTTTTTATATACAAATTTATATATTTTTTACAGGGATTTTTGTTTTAACAAAATGAAAAGAGTCACCTGACCTGAAAGTTTTTTTTTGATTTATAAACTTGGCAACCGATTTGCAGTGTGAACTCACCATTCGTTTCGAGTCTTTTTGAAAGAAAAAAAAAAAAAAAAAAAAAAAAAAATACAGGTGTTTCATCCTCTATTTGCAAAAAACTTATAGAAGAGCTACACACATTAACCTCACCCAGCCTGAATCGGCCAGTTAACAGGCAACATCACGAAGGCAAGGATTCGAATTTGAGCAACTCATGTATAGAGTGAACCTTTTTTTTGTAGCATTAACAAGTAACAAGATTGTTTAATATGAACCAATATAATTTAAAAGCTGATATGTAATTTCAATACTTGGTTGGGTGGAAGGGATTGAATGAGGCAATAATCCCGCCCTTTAGTTAGGACATGTGTATATATTTACTCTCTGTGTTAGGACATGTGTATATATTTACTTTTTTTTGTAGCATTAACAAGTAACAAGATTGTTTAATATGAACCAATATAATTTAAAAGCTGATATGTAATTTCAATACTTGGTTGGGTGGAAGGGATTGAATGAGGCAATAATCCCGCCCTTTAGTTAGGACATGTGTATATATTTACTCTCTGTGTTAGGACATGTGTATATATTTACTCACTGTGGCAGAGCGAGTTAGCGCGCTAGGCATTGCACACATGGTGACCTGGGTTCGATTCCCAGCGGGGGAGGATTTTTTCTGCTCTGTACTTGGATGTTCGGGGTCCACTCATACCTCGTGAGGAAAAATGAGTAGCTGCTTTAATGTGAAGCAGCGACCAGTGGCAGAATCTTAGGCAAAAAAATAATACAAGGTATTGAAAATTAAAGTGGTAAAGTCCTATGATTCTGCGCTACCCACTAAAATTGTGACATAATAACACAAAGAAAAAGCATTATTATATATATATTATATTATATTTAATCTCCATTTTTGTTCTGTGTTTTCTTCTTCTTCTTCTTATATTGTTTCCAATTTTTTTTTTTTTTTTCTTATGTTGTATATTAATTTGTAATTAAGTACATAAATATATCCTAATTAATAAAGTGTAAAATAATAATAGTTTTCTAATTTAACTCGCAACCCAGCAAAAAATTTCTGCCCCAAGATATATTTCAGTAATATGATACAGCCCGCCCAACATTCCATTTCGTATCTTCAGAGCAAATATTCTGCGCAAAATTTGAAATTATTAAAATTGAGAAATATTTCAAAAGTTCGTAAATAAAGAAATATTTATTAAAAAGAAACTTTTTTCGAAGTTCAAATAATGAAACTCTTGAAGGGCGTAATACCATCGCTGCTAATACTGCTATGTATTACTTTAGTACTATAGGTAATACAGTAATACTATAGTAATACTTACTTAATACTATTGGTAATATACTAGTACTTTTTTTTGCCAGCTCGGGGGATCGAACTCAGGACATTTGGCATGGCAAGCTCAGTGGTTAATGAGCTTATGGCAAATATTTTCTTCATATAATTATATTATTTGAGTATGAGGTCACATGCACAGATATAAAAGGGTTGGGTAGAAGAAATTGCTACAGGCAATAACCCCGCCCTTTAGGTAGGACATAACTTCAACTTCATTCTTTTTTTTTTTATTGTATATTTGCTTAATCTTTTTGTTTATTTATATTTCATTGTATGTACGAATTTCTTTGTGGTGAAGCACAAGGCCTCTTCACAATTTTTGTGGGTAGCGCAGCATTACTAAGAGCCTCCTTTACATTTCGAATTATTCTATTACATTAATTTCTTTTTACTCTGGTAATGCTGCCACTGGACGTTACTCATACAAGTAACTACTCATTTTTCCTCACGAGGTATGAGTGGACCCCGAACATCCAAGTACAGAGCAGAAAAAATCCTCCCCCGCTGGGAATCGAACCCAGGTCACCATGTGTGCAATTGTATTTCATTGTATTCTACTGTATATATTTTTTGTGCCACCTAATAAAGCTTTCTATAATAATAATAATAATAACACAATACTTTCAATTTCTAATTATTATCATTAGAAATTCTTCGGAGGTAAAATAGTCCTTAACAGGCAGAATAAAGAATGCGACATAATAAAATTACCATATAGTTATACGTATACTAAGAATAAACTGGGTAACTGAAGCAGACACAATATTATTACATTACTAAAAAAAAAAAAAAAATAATACTCATCATTCATGAAAATAATAATAATAAGTATAATAATAATATATTATCTTCACTTTCTCTTTAACTTCCTGGGGCGCACATCTCGAGTAAAACTTTTCACTAGAAAGTTTCCTGCCAGGATTTTCGGAAATTCCTGCAGACTCGAAAGAGAATTCCTGGTTTTTTAATATTACAGATCCTACATTTTAGGTATAACTTGAAACTTGTAAGTTGTACGTGGTCTGCTCTTGTTCTATTATTATTATTTTTTCTTCGATTTTGGCCAGCTAGGACCATGGAAAACGATAAAGCACTCATTTCTTCTTTTTTCTTTCTAACCAATATTTTCTCATTCTTTCGCCATGTTGTTTCTTCTTCTCTTCTGTCCAGGGAGCTCCTGTTTTCTTCATCTCCCTTTCCTTGTACCCTTGAAATATGTGCACACTCTGTCGAAAATCTGCTCTGTCCAAAATTTGTTCTCGCGCTATTATTATACAACACTTTATTTTTATTTTTTTATTTTTTATGAATAATTGGTAGTTATATTTTTACAATATATAAAAAACTTCACCAAGGACATCTTCCCGAGGCAGTGTGCTCAGCACTGAGGCAACATTACTTTATTAGATATAAATGGACATTATACAAATGTACATACAAATAATTAATTTAAAAATGAAAAATTAGAAACAATATATATTTTACAATAAAAATGTATAAAAGAGTACAAAATATATAAAAACATAATATGTCCTAACTAAAGGGCGGGCTTATTGCCTATGGCAATCTCTTCCATCCACCCAAACCCAATCCTACTACAGAAGTACACTCAGTATTATTTGGTTTCTTTGTGTTATTATGTCATAACTTGCCGACCTCAGCTGGGTGGCGCGGCGGACTTGTAACCTGGAGGTCGGTGGTTCAAGTCCCGAGTTAAGCAAAAAAATAGTAAAGCAAATGTGAGTAGTTGTGATATTACGATTGGGGTGAACACAACTAAGATAACTTAAAAAAAAACTTCATGTCACAACTTTAGTGGGACCAGCTTTACGAAACTCCCAACGATAAAAAAAAAGAGTGAAACAGGAGCTACTGTAGTCACTTGAGGTCTGTGTTGTAGCCTGCCCATCCCGTAGTATGCCTCCCCTCTGATGGGCGAGAAGTGACACAATAAATACCATAACCTCCACACCACACCACTAATAAATTGGAAGTTTCAAAATTCTGAACTACCCACTAACTCAGCTTTATGTTCAAAATAATAAAATCGCCTTATTTATTATAGTTATACTGTCCGGTAGGGATGAATGAGTTCCTTTATTCGAGCAGCAAGACCTGAGATTTTCAAAATGCTAAATAGGAGGATAACTTGTCATGCACCGGCTGGGTTTCGAACCCGACCCCTAGGCTACCATCAGACCAACGCTTTGACCACTCTAACACGACGGATGGTTATGTGTGGAAGAAATTCCCTTGTATAATAATAATAAGTCTGTCCCGGTAGCTCAGTGGTAAAGACGGCACTCTGTGAATCCAGAGGTTCCAGAGGTCGCGGGTTCGAAACCGAGCCGGGACATGACATTTTATCTTTTTTTTTTTTTTTTTTTTGATTTAACGTCTTGTTGGACAATTACAAAATCAATGGATATACAATACAAGCAGGCTGTCGCCCGCTTTGCGGGCCGAGGCATGGCCGTGAAAGCAAAAAATCCTTTTTCGCCAATGGCAGGTGTTGTAGTGGGAATTTCGAAAAATCCCGTCTTATTGCACATCTAGACTATAAGACAAAGCTACCTACCAAATTTCAGCTTCCTAGGACTTACGGTTTGGGCTGTAGAGCGATGATCAGTCAGTGGTCAGTGGTCAGTGGTCAGTGGTCAGTGAGTGTCTTTGACATTTATATATAGAGATACATAGTAGCTTCCATTTGGGATTTTTACCACATAATAATATGTCTTGGGCTTACTGCTGGAATAATGGGACTTTAATAGTCCTAATCGGGCAATATAAATAAGACGATATTATTATTATTAATTAATGATAAATGTACGCAAAACGGGTATAATATATTGACGAGCCGAGCTCTATTTATACAAATAATATTGATAATAAAGGGAGAAAGAAACATAGAGGTTACAGAACTATTATAAGAGATCAAATAACAATAAAAATTTGCTAATAATAAATTATATCCGAGATATTGCAGCAAATGCATCATCTAGATATTCTAAATGAAGAAAATAAATAATGAGTAATCAACGTAATGTATAAATTATAATAATTTACTTTTGAATAGCTAAAAAGTAGCAAGATGACACTATCGTTTGAAACGTCCCACTCCGGAGAAAAATAAAATGATAAAAAATAAGAAAGACAAAGTATCTAATTTATTTTCATTTTAAACTAGATACAGGATATTGTTCTCATGATGCTTTTGTAAATACAAGCAGTGATTCATTAAAAAATCTCTGATTCCAGCGATATAATTATGAGTTTGATGGCAGAGATTGCCTCAGGCAATAATCACGCCCTTTGTCAATATTATTCTTGTCAATAAAGAGTTATTAATATTATTATTATTATATATAAAAAGTTGAATTTTTTTAATTAACTATCACGAGGAAGTATTGTGTCCATGATTGTCAGTGTATTTTAGTTTAGGTAGCGTTAAAAGAGTGATCGAAGAATGAGAGAGGGGGTGAAAAAATAAAACAAAAATTACTCCTGAAACAAGTTATGGAGTACCTTTTTGCATTAACTCTACCTCTCGCTCTCTATCTCTCCCTCCCTCAATTTCTCTATCCTCACTTTCGTCTATCGATATCTATGTCTCTCTCTCTTTCTTGATAACGCTCTATTTCTTATGTTTTTATTAGACATTTATTGTTCAATAAAGGGTTGGGTGGAAGAGATTGCCACAGGCAATAACCCCGCCCTTTAGGTAGGACATTAACTTCATTCTCTTTTTTTTTCTTGTATATTTGTTTAATTTTTTTTGTTTTTCTTTAGATTTCATTGTATTCTGATGTATATATTTTTTGTTCTATCTAATAAAGCTTTTTTTTAAAAAAAATCTTAAGTTATCATATTCAACTCTATCTTTCCTTCTTTGTCTCTCTCTCTCTCTATCTACCAATCTTTCTTTCAACTATCCTATGTTCCTTTTGTTCTCTCTATCTCTCTCTCTACCAAACTTTCTCTCAACTGCCCTATTGTCCTACACTATCTCTCTCTCTCTCTACCAATCTATTTCTCAACTACTCAACTACCTTTATATCCCTTTTTGTTCTCTCTCTCACTCTCTCTCTCTCTCTATCTACCCATCTTTCTCTCAAGTACCTTTATGTCCTTTTTTGTTGTCTCTCTTTCTCTCTCTACCCATCTTTCTCTCATCTGTCCTATATCCCTTTTTTTATCTCTCTCTCTCTCTACCAATCTTTCTCTCAACTACCTTTTTATTTCTTTTTGTTCTCTGTCTCTCTCTCTCTCACACACTCTCTACCAATATATTTCTCAACTACCTTTATATCTCTTTTGTTCTCTCTCTCTCTCTCTCTATCTACCCATCGTTCTCTCAAGCATCTTTATATCCTTTTTTGTTGTCTCTGTCATTCTATCTCTACCCATCTTTCTCTCAATTACCTTTATATCCCTTTTTTTATCTCTCTCTACCCATCTTTCTCTCGACTGTCCATATCCCTTTTTGTTATCTCACTCTACCCATCTTTCTCTCGACTGCCCTATTGTCCTACCCCATCTCTCTCACTCTTCCTTCCGCCCTCTCTACCAATCTATTTCTCAACTACCTTTATATCTCTTTTGGTTCTCTCTCTCTCTAACTCTATCTCCCTCTACCCATCTTTCTCTCGACTGCCCTATTGTCCTACTCTATTTCTCTCACTCTTCCTCCCTCCTCAGTAGTCCATTAGTCAAAATTTCTGGACTCACCCGAACCTTGCTTCCTGTGGGTCCAGGGCACTAATAGCAACATAAAAGCCTTTCTGGGCCACCAGATCCGGAGATTTATGAACGGGATATAGGAGAGACTGACGGAGGGAGGGAGGGATAAATGAGAGGCACAAAGAGGGAAAGAGGGAAGGAGAGAAATATGGAGAGAGAGGCGAGAGGGAGAAGGAGAGAGGGAAGGAGAGAGAGGGAAGGAGAGAGAGGAGAGAGAAGAGAGAAGGAGAGAGAGGGAAGGAGAGAAAGGGAAGGAGAGAGAGAAGAGAGAGAGAGAGGAGAGAGGGAGAAGGAGAGAGAGGAAGGAGAGAGAGAGGGAAGGAGAGAAAGAGAGAAGGAGAGAGAGGGAAGGAGAGAGAAAGGAAAGAGAGAGAGAGAGAAAGAGAGAGAGAGAGGGAGAGAGGGAGAAGGAGAGAGAGGGAAGGAGAAAGAGAGAAGGAGAGAGAGAGAGAGAGAGAGAGAGAGAGAGAGAGAGAGAGGGAGAAGGAGAGAGAGATGGAGAGAGACCCAGTAGTGAGTAGAATCTAGCAGTTATGAGAAAATAATATTATCACAAGTATAAAATAAAATACGGCTCCTAGTGAAAGTACGTATTGAAGGCACACAACTTTCTGGAAAACTTTTAGGACAGCATTAATTTAGTTACATTTTGTTATTAGTAATTTCCGCAAAACTTAGAGAGCATAGGTACCTTTAGTTTCTTGTGAAGTAAAATAGAATATATGAAACTTTTCATTACACAAAATCCAAGTTAGGGTAAGTTAGGGAAATATCTGAGAATTCCATGTTAGGGTAAGTTGGGTAAATCCCTGAGAAGTGACTGGAGGGGTTTAATCACCCCGATTCAATTAGTTCTTTCGCCTATTGACTACCATGGAGTTTCCTGGAAATTTTCGCCAGACAAAACAGTAAATGCCCATGGCAATATGTAAAATTATTGGCACAGGCTACCATATTTCGATTTTGTGTAGGTCAATGTGTCCATCTATTTTTTTTTTTTTTTTTTTTTCTGGAAGCACTTACTTTAACCTTGTAATTATTCAGGTCGTTCGCGCTGGGGTGTCCATCTATTGTAAGTCACTATTTATTAAACATCAAAAATTTCATCGAAAACTCCAGTTTTTGGAATTGCTCCCAAAAATGAAGCAATTCTATTTATTTTTAATGTCAATTTACATATCCGCAAATAATTATACGTAGCACTATATTTTATAAAGATTTGCATAGAGATGCTGAAGAGTAAAAAATAAACATACATAAAATTGCAAAAATAATTTTGAATAATAGCCATAATTTTCAAGACAAGATCCTTAAATAATACAGAAAGTATCTTCTTGTTACATAAACTTATCTCCATAAATAATTTTCAATTTATAAAAGTAGCAAGTTACTACCACATAAAATAGCTTATTTTTCTTTCAAAAAACTAACTAGAAATTATATTTTCTGTAGCTAGAGCTAGCTACTTATCTAGAGCTCCCTGTCATCATCTATCTCTATTCAGCTTTCTCTCTCTCTTTTTCTCCCACTCATTTTCTCCCTCCCTTTCTTTCTCACTCTTTTTCTCCCTCAAACGCTCTCTCTCTCTCTTCCTCTCTCACTCTTTTTCTCCCTCTTTCTCTCTCTTTTTCTCCTACTTCTTTTCTCCCTCAAACTCTCCCTCTCTCTCTTCTTCTTTTACTCTTTTCCTCCCTCTATCTCTCTCTCTCTCTCACTCTCTCTTTTTCTCCCACTCATTTTCTGCCTCCCTCTCCCTTTTTTTTCTTTCTCCTTTTCTCCCTCTATCTCTCTTTCTCTCTCCCTCTCTCTTTTTGTATCTCTCTCTTCTTTTTTTTGTCCCTATCGCTCTAATTTAAATTTTACTCTCAACGATCTCTTTCCAACTCTCGCGCTCTCCCATTTTTTCTCTCTATCTATCTCCTCAATCTTTTTCTTCATTCCCTTCTGTCCCTCCCTCCTTCTCTTTCTCTCTCTATTGCTCGCCACCTCCCTCTAATTTAAATTCTCCCTCCCCTCCATCACTTGCTAGGACGCAAATGAATTTATCACCTCCATAAATAACATCCCACTGGGCGCGCATAACTTTCATGCACATTATCCCGCGAAACTTTTCTCTCTCTCTCTCCCTCGCTCTCTCTATCTTTCTCTCTTTCTCTCCCTCTTTCTCTCTCTCTCTCTTTCCCTCGCTCTCTCTCCACTTCACTCTATCTTTCACTCTCTTTTTCTCTATCTTTCACTCTCTCTTTTTCTCGCTCTTTTTTCCTCTCTCTTTTCCTCTTTTCAATTTCAATTACTTTCTTTTTTCTCTTTCTCTTTCTCTCTCTCTCTTTTTTCTCTCTCTCTCCTTCTCTCTATTTTTTCCTCTCTCTCTCTCTTTCTGTCTCTCTCTGTCTCTCTTTCTTTCTCTTTCTCTCTTTCCCTCTGTCTCTCTCTCTTTCTCTTTTTACACGAAATTTCCTCTCCCGCTTTCCTCAATATTTTCTCTCTAACTCCAATTCTAATTCTCCCTTTCTCTCTCTATGAATTTTTTCTTACTATATCTTTCATTCCAAGCTCTATTACCACGCAATTTCCTCTTATTATTCTTTCTCTATCTTTTTTCCTTTCCACGGAATTTATTCTTTTTCTCTCTCTCTCTCTCTCTCTCTCTCTCTTGCTCTCTTTCTCGCTTTACACGAATTTATTCTCTTTCTTTCTTCCGAGGGACATTTCTATCGCTCTCTAGCTCTCTCATCCCACGGAATTACTTCTTTCTGTCTCTTTTTCTACATAATTTGCTCTCTCACTTCTCTCTTTCTTCCTACAAATCTTTACCTCTCTCTTCTTCCCTGTCTCTTGACATAGAGTTTCCTATCATCCTCCTTTAACAATCCTCGTTACGAGCCAGCTCTTATCTTAGGGGGATTATGATGTAAATAAGAAAAAACCAATTAAATTATGTATAATAAAATCAATCAATATTATCAATCCTGGCTAACTCTGATTTGAGTTTGAGTAGTTGTGACATCACATACCTGTATTACCCATGTTGACCCAACACCTAAATCGCCTCTCTCTCTCTCTCTCTCTTTCTCTCTCTTTTTTTTTCTCTCTCTCTCTCCTCTTTTCTCTCTCTCTGTCTTTCTCTCTCTCTCTTTCTCTCTCTCTCCTTACTCTCTTTCTCTTTCTCTCTCTCTCTCTCTTTCTCTCTCTTTCTCTCTCTCTCTCTCTCTCTCTCTTTCTCTTTCTCTCTCACTTCTTTCTCTCCATTTTCTTTTTCTTCTTTCTCTCCATCTATTCGTAGAGAAGATCTTCCATCCAACCATTATTATTATTATTCTCAAAATAATAATAATAATAGTTCTTTTATTTTATTAAAAGTTATATATTTTAAAATAATAATAATAATACTTCCCTGTACAATGAAGTTGCCGGTCTCTCTTGCATAAGAGCCACTCGGAGATACCAGCAGTAAATAACAGCTAGGTAAGTGCTGGAGCAGATGGGCGGGGCTGTAGAATGCTCACACCTGCACACGGGACGGTATTTATGGGAAAAAAAAACCGAATGGGAGGGACCCAATGGGTGGGAAGAGAGGTGGAAGACAAAGATAAATGGGGAAATGATGAGATGGGCGGGGGGAAATACAGGTTAGGGAGGAACTCTAGAAAATAGGAGGAAGTCAATGAGTAGAGAGGAGGAAAGGAGATAAGAAGAGAAGGAACGCTGAAAGTTATAAGGTAAAAAAGAGGATTAAAAAACAGAAGAAAGGGACAGAGAGAGAGAAAGAGAGAGCAGGATAGAGAGATGGACAAAGAGAGAGATAATAGAGAAACGAGAGGAAATTAATATTATGTCTGGGTTTGAACCCGCAACCTCTGGATTGGCAGACAAATACTTTTACGACTGAGCTACAGATGCATCAATCTCGCCTGGTGGTTACCTTCCACTAAAGAGTTCTATTATTCATGCATTTTATAATCATTGGTTTATTACAAAGTGAACTTTGATAGTTACATTAATAAATATAAAATGTGTCAAGTACTTTTTGAAAATACGGGTATTCTACATGTTTGACAAAAAATGTTAATTAGTGACAAAGGGAAGGAGGAGAGAGGGAGAGAGAGAGAGAGAGAGAGAGAGAGAGAAAGAGTCCCACGCTCTCTTTCTCTCTCTCTCTTTCGCTCTTGCATATAATTGAAACAAAATTAATTATTTGCAGTCTGGTTGCAGTAATTAAAATCAAACCAGATGAATGATGAACAATAATGAATTTGAGGACAAATGAGAAGAGTTTTTTGCTAACATAAACTGGACTAGTCATAAGTAGGATATTATTAGTAAGTGAGTATAGGGTTGAATGTGCTTTTTTTTTTTACTTTACAGCTATACCTCTACTTATTTCTCTTTTTTTATTTTTCTCTACCGACCTTAGTAGCTTGATCGATAAGGCGGCGGACTTTTAACCTGTAGGTCGGTGGTTCAAGTCTCTTTTTGACATTTTCATGTCCTTGCTCTGGCACATAACCAAAATTATGTAACGAAATTATGTGACGAAATTATGTAACGAAATTATGTAACGAAATATTAAATTGACATTTTCATGTCTTTGCTCTGGCACATAACCAAAATTATGTAACGAAATTATGTGACGAAATTATGTAACGAAATTATGTGACGAAATTATGTAACGAAATTATGTAACGAAATATTAAATTATAAATGAAAATGTCCCAATGGTTGCAGACTCGTATGCAAGCGTTTTTGACATTTTTTTCACATGTTTCTCTGTCTCTCATTCTTTCTCTCTCTCTCTCTGACTATCTTTCTCTCAATGTCTTTTTCTCCTTCAATTTGTCTTTTTTGTTCTCTCTCATCCCTCCTTTCATATTCCATATTCCTATTTCACACTTACTCTTTCTCTCCCTCACTCTCTCTATTATTGTCTTGCTTTCAAAGCCTCTAAGGTGCCAATTAATAAGAAAGTTATGAAGCCCAAACAATGAACTTTCTATATCTGATACTCTAAGTCACTCCTTCACCACCTCTCTCCCGCTCTTTCCCTCTTTCTCAATCTCTCCCTCCACATCTCTCTCTCTCTCTCTCCTTCTCTTTTTTTCTCACTCTCTTCTGCTATATTTCTCTCTCTCTCCCCCTCGACCTTTTTCTCACTCTCCTTCTATATTTTCTTTTTATTCTCCTACCTTTATGTCTCTCTCTCTCTCTCTCTCTCTCTCTCTCTCTCTCTTTCTCACGTTTGGCAAGGTAGAAATTCTTAGGGTGTCAATGTCAATCAAAAATATTGACGAATAACGCCACTCTAACTTCCTTTTTGGTAAAGAAAAGAGGTCGTTTCAAGAGAATAAGAGAGAGAGAGGAGGAGAGAAAAAGCGGTAAAATACCAGCTTCTAAAAAAGAGAGGAAATAAATGGATTGGAAGAAGCTTGGGAAAAGAAGATAAAGAAGTATACCAGAAGTAGCTTGGGAAAAGAAGATAAAGAAGTATAGCAGAAGTAGCTTGGGAAAAGAAGATACAGAAGTATAGCAGTAGTAGCTTGGGAAAAGAAGATAAAGAAGTATACTAGAAGTAGCTTGGGAAAAGAAGATAAATAAGTAAAGTAGAAGTAGCTTGTATGACAATACATAAAACTATACACAAATATGACTATCTCTAACTTTATTTAGAAGTATTCCTTAGGGAGAGAGCCACAAAAATTGTATATAAAAAAAAAAAACTAAAATAAATATACATTACTAAAATGTTACATTTTATCCAGGAAAACTATAGGTTGTGTCTTCACTCATTTTGGACCACCCTGTACATATTGTGTATTCTCCTTCATTGTTCCGGGTCCATTCAGTCCAGAATGTACTTTCAGTATCTTTTGTCTTTGTCATGTATCAGCCAGTGATAGATGAAATGCTTTCTCTTGGTAGATGATATAATTTCTCTTGATAGATAAAATGCTTTCTCTGGATAGATGAAATGCATTGTTCCTTTCCTGAGAATCTATCACTTGAAATTTGTTTTGTTCAATTTTTATTAATTAATCCTATTTTACTTCTTTCTCAATTATTTGTTTCTTTTTTTCTTAGTTCTCTTCTTCATTTTCTTCTTTTTTTCTAAGTTCTCTTCTTCATTTTCTTCTTTTTTCTAAGTTCTCTTCTTTTTCTTCTTTTTTCCTTAGATCTCTTTTTTTCTTCTTTATTTTTCTTAGTTCTCTTCTTTTTCTTCTTTTTTTCTTAGTTCTCTTCTTCATTTTCTTCTTTTTTTTAAGTTCTCTTCTTTTTCTTCTTTTCTTAGTTTTCTTTTTTTTTTTTTCTTAGTTCTCTTCTTTTTCTTCTTTTTTTCTTAGTTCTCTTCTTCATTTTCTTCTTTTTTCTAAGTTCTCTTCTTTTTCTTCTTTTTTCCTTAGATCTCTTTTTTTCTTCTTTATTTTTCTTAGGTATCTTCTTTTTTTATTTTTCTTGTTTTTTCTTCTCCTACGTTTGAGTACTTTTACCAAACTGTACAAATAAATAATAATATTAAATTCAATTCAATGTATACAATGGTACACATGGTTTAAACAGTACCTATTAGAGACATAGATACTATATGATGATATGGACATAGGTACTGTAGATATAGATACTACTATAAAATGAATGTAAAAGAGAATCCTTTTTCATTGCTTTGTCCATTTGGAACCCTTTTTCCTTAATTAATACATCAATGAAAATTATTTTCTAGCAATTGTTCCTGCCTTTGTTGTATTTTATCTCTTAACCATTATCCTTTTCCTCTCTCTCTCTCTCTCTCTCTCTCTCTCTCTCTCTCTCTCTCCCCCTCTCTCTCACTCCTTGTGTCACTCCATATCTTGTTCCATTAGCTTTTTATCTCTGTCACTCTCTCTCTCTCTCTCTCTCTCTCTCTCTGCAGCTGATGGTGATCGTGAAAGCTAAGAGGGCCGTACTGGGGTAATAAATCGAAAGAGGGCCAAAAAGAAAGGGCCGGTTGATATTTCTTAATTGAAAACCTATCGAGTGGGGTATTGAATGAAAGGTCTCGATGTCCTCATTCTTGATTCAACATTTTTAATGCGATATTTCAATCTGTGTGAGGTTCACAGTTCACAGAACCACTAGTTGTAATATCATAATTACTCAAACTCGCTTTACTACACTTTGGATTTCAAGCATCGACCTCCAGATTACAAGTCCGCCGCCTTATCGATCAAGCTACTGAAGTGAGTGAGCAATGAAGTAGTGGAACAAACAATAATAATAATAATAATATCGCCTTATTTATACTGCCCGATTAGGACTATTGAGTCCCATTATTCCAGCAGTAAGCCCAAGACGCATTATTGTGTGGTAAAAAAACCCAGCAGGGACATAAAAAATAACTTTTTATGTCCCGGCTGGGTTTCGAACCCGCGACTCCTAGAATCTCTGGATTCACAGAGTGCCGCCCTTATACCACTGAGCTACCGGGACAGACCGGTAGCACATGAATAACTATAGAAAGAAAGGGATAAAGAATAAGAAAATTTGTGAGGCAAGAGGGAGCTGTAAAGTTCCAAGGATATTAAAAGGGATTAGGACAGAAAGGGAGGGAACCCTTCTCCTAAATCCAGGCCAAAGCTTTGACATATTCTCGCTATCAATTCGGTCCCTAAAGAAAATGCTTCTCTCTGCACTCCTTCCTAAATGAAATACCCCCTCTATCCCTCAAAATTGTCTCCCTTCAAAAGATGTCTTCCTCCTTCTCCTTTACGGCCTGTTCTGCTTTAAGCTCTTTTTCCGTCCACCATTTTCTCTCCTCCCCAAAGGGAAAGCTCAGCCTACCTCCCTCCTAGCATTCTCTTCTTCGTCCCTCCTATTGGAAGATAATTTCCTCGTACCTCCCTCCTATCCTGTACATCTACTCTAAGCCTTTTCTACCTTTTATTAATAAAATCTCTCTCCTAAATTTTGCCTTATACTCTTACTCCTTTTTTCTCCCCTCTTTACCGTTTTACCTTTTTTCCCTCTAAGGATAATGCATTAATTTCCCTCTCTAACTCTTTCCCGACATGACAAGGGTTTTACCCTCAATTCATTAGAAACTCACCAAGCAGCTAATAACCAATGTATAGATATTAACCTCACCAGGCCTGGGTTGGGCCACGAATAACATCTCCTTCTCTTTCAAACGTTTCCTCTTTAGATCGATTTTTTTTTTTTTTTTTTTTTTTTTATAGGCTTTCTTTTTTTATGGCAGGATTCTCACTGGAGTGAGCTCTTCTTCCCAAAAATGAAGCTCCTTTGTGGTGGATAATTTTCTTCATCCTCATTTAAATACTGATCTACTAGGGGTGTTTTAATATTTTTCGTGCTTCATATTTCTCTCTGTCTCACTCTTTCTCTGCATCCCTCCCTCTCTATCCACCTCTCTTTTTCTCTGCCTTCCTCCCCCTCTCTCCCTCTCACTCTTACTTCTTTCTCTCTCTCTCTCCCTCCTGTTCATTTATCTATATCCTTTCCTTTCTCCTTTTCTATATATCTATCTCCCTCCCTCTCTATCCACCTGCCTTTTTTCTCTGCCTTCCTTCCTCTCTCACCATATCACTCTCTCATGTCAGCTCTAACCCCACTCTCTTTCATAGTTCTTTCTCTCTCTCCCTCCCTCCTTTTCTTCATATCTACCATTTCTCCATATCCTTTCCTCTCTCCTTCTCTATCTCTCTCCCTCCCTGTCCATCGGTTCAGCTCAGTTCTTTCACATCACATCACTTCTCTTTCATTTCTTTACTTTGTCTGTCCCTCCTTTTTTTCTTATCTCCAAATTGTTTATCCTCTTTCATATCCCCCTCTTCCGCCCTTCTTTCTCTCCCCTGCTTTCATACCAACTTTAATCCGTAATCCCTTCTCCCCTTATCTCATCTCCGCAAAGATAAATGCCTCCTTCTCAGTCCACCCTGGGATGATAAATATAAAGGGTGAAAGAGACTTAACCCTTATACCTTTCTAGTGATGAATCTATTTTCCTCTCTCTCCCTCCCCTCCCCTTTCTCTCCCTTGTTCTCTCCCTCCTTCTCTCCCTCTCTCTCCTTCCCTCCCACCCTCTACTTCCCACCCTTTCCCTCCATCTCCTTCCCTCTCTTCTTTCTTCCCTCTCCTACTCTTTCTTTGTCTCTCTCACACTCTCTCTTTCTTTCTTTCTTTCCTTCTCTTTCTCTTTCTTTCTTTCCTTCTCTTTCTCTCCCTTTCTCACTGTCTCTTTTTTTATTTCCATCTCTTTCTCACGCTCTTTCTATTTCTCTCTCTTTCTTTCCTTCTCTTTCTCACGCTCAACCTTTTTCTTTTTATATTCCCTTCTCTTTCTCCATCTCTCTCCTTGATCTCTATCTTTCTTTTTCTCTGTTTTTTCCTTTCTTTCTCTCTCTCTCTTTCTCTTTCTCTTCCCATCTATCTCTCCTCTCTCTGTGTTTCACTCTATCTTTATTTCCTTCTCTCTATCTCTCTCTTTCTTTATCTCTCTGTCTGTCTAACTCTTTATCTCTTTTCTAATTCTTTTCATCCTCTTTTCTTCTTATGATATTTTTGGTCCCATTTCCTCTCTCTTCCTCCTTGTACTTTCTCTATTTCTACTTTCTCTCCTTCTCACCCTGTTTCTCTCGCTCTTCCTATCTCTTTCTATCTCTCTCTTTCTTTCTTTTCTTCTCTCTCTCTTTCTCTCTCTCTCTCTCTCTTTGTCGAACTCCTTATCTCTTTTCTATTTCTTTTCATCCTCCATCTATCTTCCTCTTTTCTTCTTATCATTTTTGACCCATTTCTCTCTCCCTCTCCTCTCAATCTTCCTCTTCTCTCTACCTTTTATATGTATTTATAATCCTCTTTCGTTTTTCTTAGCTACTTCCTCCTCTTTCTCTCCTCTTCCCCTCCTTCTCTCTCTTATGGATTAATCTTTATAATTTCCTGTGACGGGGCCAGCCATGCAAATACTTTTGCAACTCATTTGAAGTAGTTATATTTTTATATAAGGGTTTCCAGCTAAATAAAATATACTGTACATAATTATATACTTTTACATGGCTAATCCAAAGCTAATCCAAACCTCAAAGAACTAATAAATTTCTTGTTTAAATATGTTATTAAGATGAATATGTATTGCCTGGGGTACCGGGGTTGCATATAATATGCTAGACACGTTTGAACCTTCTAGGGTACCATGTATAGCATATAATTATGCAAGACAATTTGTCTAGTATATAGTATATATCTGCACATATGCTATACACGGTCCCTATTGATAAGGAAATATGGGTTTTTTGTCTGGGGGACCGCGTGTTGCACATATGCTAGACAGGTGAATAGGTGATTTTGAGGAAAATACCCTTGGTCCCCAGGGCAAGTTTCATAAAAATGGCTTAGTAGGCAATAGTTTAACAAGGATTTTACACTCTAGTTTACCTCCGTGATAAACAAACCGAAAAAAATGTGTTGCTCCCTGAAATAATAAATTATACAGTGTTTTTTACCAGTAAATATCATCTGTAGTGTTTTAAAGTGCTAAATTGAACTCATACTATCAGTGAAAAACTCAAACAGTGCTGAACAGTGCAATTTAACAAGTAAAATCGGCAAAGTGACGGTTGAAAATTCACTCTCTCTTTTAAACTACAAGGAGGTTACGGGAGAGACCAGATCAAGTCAACAAAATAGTGCGCCACTCTATACTCAGGTATCTGTTTACATTAATACAAAAATCAGTGATAATGTAAAAATCTGTTCCTGAGCAAAACACAGAACTGTGAATCGACCTCCGCTTAGAAAATAATTTATAATATTATGATCTAAACAAAGACTTCTTCAGTGTACCAGGCAAAGAAAAGCGGAGAAATTTATTTATTTATTTTTTGAGCTCTTTTTTACTCTTGATTTTTTTTTGGTTTCAATTTATTTGCCTTTCTAACATGGACAGCAGAATAGACCAAGTTATGGCCATGATGGAACAATTCAAGGGAAACCTTAGTAAACTTGAGGCAGTGGCCACTAACAGTCCCGATGTTACGGCTTCCATCTCCATACTGCAATCAGCCTTCAGCCTGTTCCAGAACATCGTGCTGGAAGAGCTCCAGAAGATCAAGGAGCAGATGAGCAAGGTCCAGGAGGAGCTGGGAACCACCGTAAACCGCCAGAGCGAGCTCGAAGACCGTCTGGACGAGCAAGAGCAGTACAGCCGCAGGAGCTGTCTCCTTCTGCGTGGGATTCCTGAGCCTGCGACCGGAACGGACACAGAAGACACATGTCTGGGGCACGTGATGGACGTGTTCAGGACTCGCCTGAAGCTCAGCCTCGGTGAGGAGGTGATCTCAAGATGCCACAGACTCGGGAGCAGGAACTCGGAGACTCAGGAGCGGTCCATCATCGTCAAATTTTATTCCTATCGACATAGGAGAATAGTATTTGGCGCCAAGAAGCTGCTCAAGGGCTCAGGGATTACCCTGGCGGAGTTTCTGACCGTACAGCGGCTCAAAGTGTTCAAGGAGGCCAAGCTGATCCATGGAATGTCTAACGTCTGGACTTCTGACGGGAAAGTCATCATCACAGTAGACAAAGAGAATGGTAAGAGTGATCGCCATGTCATTAGAAAAATGAGTGAAATCCCCCCCAGCTCCCGAGTACCTCGTGTCGGTGCTGATCTCAGCCGAGTCACTATGAGTCGAGGGAACCGGAGGACCGAAGATGTTCCTAAATAACCAACTCACAAGTTAATCTTCCTCTCTTTCTCTACTCATCTTCTCATCAGCTGATTCTACAGACAGCCAATCGAGGTTATTTTTATAATTACGCAATAACTACGGCAAACATGATTCTGTAGGTATGATAGAACCCAGTGTTTAGGCAGTGTCTCACATTTGTGCTGATCCCTCTCGTGGTGTCGCCGCTGCTCGGGCTCACTTTGCTGGACTTGGGACTGGAACCGCCGACCGCTGGGTTGCGGGTCCGCCGCCCTGTCGATGAGGCTGCCGAGGTCGGTTAAACTCCTAGTGTGGATCTCAACGATACAAAAAAAAGAATACTTCCGATCCTTGACTAAAAATTTTCCGGAAGTAAAAATAAATAAATAAATAAAATGAGGAAGAAGAAGAAGAAAATATGGTATATGGTAGGCATGATTTTATTTGTGGTGAAGCACAATTTCTGTGGGTAGCGCAGCATTACTAAGAGCCTCCTTTACTTTTCAAATTCTATTACAATAATTTCTTTTTACTCTAGTGATGACGCCACTGGTTGTTAATCATACAAGTAACTACTCATTTGTCCTCACGAGGTGAGGGTGGACCCCGTGCATCCGGGTACAAAGCGGAGAGGTTCCTGCTCCGCTGGGGATCGAGCCCGGGTCACCGTGCGTGCGGTGCCTGGCGCTGGCTCACTCGGCAACGGTGACAACAGAGAAAAGAATATTACTATAGAAAGTTCATAGTTTTACTTACACTATCTACATAAGGGGAACTTAATTACGCTACTGCATAACTATGCTAACACGGGTATCTATTGGAGCTAACGCACTGAGTGACGGATTTGGCGGGGCGCTTGGGTTTTTTTTTTTTTTTTTTTTTTTTTTTTTTTTTTTTTCTCGTATGACGGGTGTGTTTTCTGTTGGGCGGAGACATTTTTCATGTTTTCTCTGATAGGGGAGATCACACGGGGGTTGGTGCGGGGTTAGCGGGAGCATGGGGGCCGATTTTCTTAATTGGGTGGGGTGCTTGCCGTTGTCGACCTTTCCCATACAGGGTGTACATAAGGGCTGCTCTTCTATGATTTTTTCGGGATTCATTTTTTTTTTTCTGCACCCTGTATGGGTGGGTCGGCGTAGGGGGTTACTTCATTCAAATTTGAGGATTGGCTTTCGTGTCTTTGCTATCTATTTACCGATTTTTGTGTGGTTTCCGCGGTTGGAGGGGGCATGGGGGGTGTTTTTGTCCGGCGGGGGATGCACACATTTTGTGGGGGGACCTGTGCGTTCTGGTGAATTTGTCACTTGGTGTATATAAAATACTACTAAATATCTACATGCTATTGCCTCTGAATTATCTATGCCTGTAGTACACATTTTTCATGTTTATTATTATTTATTTTTTTGTGTATTTTATTATTTTTAATACTTTTTCTCTTCCTTATCAGAATGTGTGTTGAATGTATGAGATGTACGGTTCTCATTTCCCTTAATCCTCCCTCCCCTTTCCTTTCCCTACCTCCTGTTCTTATACTTACTCCCATCCCATGACCTCCCAACTTATCCTTCCTTTTGCCAACGCTTCCCAGTCAGATATCAGTGACAGTGACAGTGACTCGAGTTCCGACCCCACCCACATTGGGTCTAATGACATTCTCTCCTCTCTGTTATATCCTTACTCAAAGAACTTTACGCTTTGTCACTTAAACACGCACTCTATGCGACCTCCGGTGAAGTTCACAGATTTTTCTGAGCTCTTCACTGGAACTAGCATGGACGTGATCTGTGTCACTGAATCTTGGCTGGATCCCTCTATTCCTGATTCTGAGGTGTCTCTCCCGGGGTATCGCATTGTTCGCAATGATAGGCAAAATAAGTCTGGCGGAGGCGTCGCTCTCTACTATAACAACACATTCCATTGCAAAGTTTTAGCTTCATCGCCCCCTGTCTACTCTGAGTCCCCTGAGTTTCTCATTGTTGAGCTCACGGTGAATACCTGCCCTACTCTCGTCGCAGTCGTGTACCACCCCCCTCGTGCTGGGACGCTGGATCAGTTCGAGGACTCACTCGAACACTTCCTCCCGCACTACTCTCATCGTTTTATCTGTGGTGATTTCAATTGTAATCTTCTCTCGTCTTCTACGGAAAGCTTCAGACTCAAGTCTTTCTTTTCTTCGTTAAATCTTAATCTTCTACCACTTCAAGCAACTCATCGCACGCAAACCTCCAGCTCATTACTTGATCTTCTCGCCGTAGCCTCTCTTTAAGATGTTCTCACCCACGGACAACTCGCTGTAGGTTCCTCTGACCATGATCTTATCTATGTCGCTTACTCGCTGTTTCCTAGTAAGCACAAGAATCGGGTTGTGACCGCGCGTAATTTCAAAAACTTCAACTCCGACCTTTTTCTTCAAGACGCACAGGCGGCCAACTGGTCAAGAACTTACGACTTGGAGGATATTGACGAAAAGCTTTCCTGTTTCAATGATATTGTCTTAGATCTCTTCAATAAACATGCTCCTTTTCGCACTTTTGTGGCTCACCACCCACCTGCACCCTGGATGACGAGTGAAATAAAACGATTACTAAATAGGAGAGACAGAGCAAGACGAAAATTCGCCAGGTCGGGTTCCAGTTTGTACTTTGAGTATTTCCGTGTAGCCCGTAACAAAGCCAAACAAGCGATCCGAAATGCGAAAATTCGTCACACACATGCTCTGTTTCCTCCTGATCTCCCTATTAACGAATTTCACAAAAACGTCAAAAAAATCCGTCCAAAGATCAAGGAAGACCCCCCTGATGTAGATGTGAACAGTCTTGTGGACTTCTTCTCTCTCACTCCGCAACCTGACCGACAAGCAATGGAAACCGCATCACATCATTACTCTTCTCTGCCTCCGCCAGATATACCTAAGTTCAAATTCGAAGAATTCACCTACTCAGATCTGGTTAGACACTTGAAAAAAGGAAATCCTTCTTCTATGGGCTATGACCAGATTCCCCTGAATTATTTAACACGCATGTTGCACATAGTGGCTCCCATAATACTTCACATTTTCAACTGTTCTATTCATCTTAAAATATTTCCCGCTGTCTGGAAAAGAGGACTGATTCGACCGATTCCCAAAACAAAAAACCCCTCTGGACCTTCCGAATACAGGCCAATCAGTCTTCTTTGCTCCTTATCTAAGGTTTTGGAGCGTATGATTCATTATCAAGTAACAAAATATATCAATACTCACAATCTTTTGAGTCCCTTTCAGTCAGGATTCCGGTCTGGTCATAGTACTTGTTCAGCATTGTTAAAAGTTACAAATGACATACAGCTCTCTAGGGACAACAAAATGGCTACCGTCCTCGTTCTATTTGACTTTTCAAAGGCCTTCGACCTCGTTTCCCATCGTCTGCTGCTCTCAAAGATGCAAAACATCTTTGGTTTTGACCCCGACGTCATTGCATGGTTCAGATCATACCTTACTGAACGATTTCAATGTGTGTTGGGAGTCGACCAAAAAAAATCTAAATGGATGCCCGTGGTTTCAGGGGTTCCTCAGGGCTCTGTTTTAGGACCCCTACTGTTCTCGTTATTCATCAACGATATTCCTTCTTGTTTCTTGTCATCTCGCTTTCATCTATACGCCGATGACTTACAAATCTATTACTCGTTCGATCCTTCCGAGACAGCCGAGGCAGCCCAAGTCATCAATAATGAAATCAGTAATCTTGTTACCTGGTCGAAAAACAACGGTCTTAAAATCAACTCTTCAAAAACCAAGGTACTTCTAATCAGTAGCCATCACACTCTTCGGCGCATTTCTGTTCCATCTCCATTCATTCAGGTAGATGGAGACGACATAGAGGTTGTCGAATCAGCCAAAAACCTTGGTATTATGTTTGACCGCACCCTCAGCTGGAAATTTGAAGTAAATAACATCAGGAAAAAAGTCTTTGGGGCACTCTGGTCTTTAGGTCGTCTTAAGAAATATCTCTCGTTAAACACTAAGAAGCTTCTAATTAAATTCCACGTCTTGCCACTTTTCGAATACTGTGCCCCACTTCTCCTGGGAATTACACAGGTAAAAGCGAATAGATTACAACGGGCACAAAATGCTTGTGTCCGTTTTATTTTCAACGCTAGGCGTCGGGATCACATAACTCCTTACTTTAACCGTCTTCAATGGTCTAAAGTCGAGGACAGGAGAAAACTCCTCACTCTATTCCTACTCTACAAAATTATATCTTCAAATTCTCCTTCATATCTGTTCGAAAAATATTGCTTCCGCTCCAATATCAGCTCTCGAGAAACAAGGTCTCATCATCTCCTCCTTGAAATCCCATCCTGTAGAACAGAAGCATATCACAAGGAATTCCTGTCATCCTCAATTGCCCTTTGGAACTCCATTCCGACCCCCATCCTCAACTGTAAATCTTTCTTTCGTTTTAGATCTTCCCTTATTGAAGCTGTTGGCAAGAAAACAATCCCCCTCTAATCCTTATTATCCTTCCTCCTCCCATAATGACAACCGTACCTGGTGTGAATGTGTGATTGAATGTGATTTTTTTTTTTTTTTTTTTTTTTTTTTAATTATTACTACTAGTGTTACACTATCTTCTACTATTATTTCCTTTTCTTGTTTTCTATTATCTTTACTCTAATTGTTATTTTATTTTATTTATATTGTATTTATACTTAAATAAATAAAGAGGTGCTTTGTTAAACTGTTGGCATAATGGGACTACCTGTCTTGCGCTGACAGTCTAAATAAAGCACTACTTATACTTATACTTATACTCTAACTCCAGGGCCCCAACGTCTCAAATGCTAGTGGTTCAAATTATGTAATTCTGATTAATGATTGTGCTTTGGAATCTTTTTCTTTGCGTCATCCTCTGCTGCAGACCTAGATTGAGAACTTGTTTTAGTTAGGTAGGATTCCGCTAGGGTTTATATTATAAGTGTACTTTAGGTAGGTATATTTTATTTTTATTTACAAGGCAATTCATATTAAACTCCCAGGTGATAGACATGATCCATCCCACTTGCATGAGGCATTGTACCGATATACATAAATACAAATGGGTATCGTGAGTAAATTTATGTGAACACTTAAAATAAACAACTGAGATAATAATTTTACTTTAATCAAAATAAATAAATGATAATGATTAGAAATATAACTCTCTTTTGAATTCTTCCTTCTCTATTCCTCTTCCACTCGTTCGCTCCCTCTACCCCTCCATCTCTTTCCGGATCCCCTCTCTCTCTTTTCTTCTTCTCTCTCTTTCTCCCTCTCTCTTTTCCGGATCCCCCCTTGCTCTTTTCTTCTTTTCTCTCTTTCTCCCTCTTTCTTTTCTTCTTCTCTCTCTTTTCTCCTTCTCTCTCTTTCTCCCTCTCTCTTTTCCGGATCCCCCTCTCTCTTTTCTTCTTCTCTCTGTTTCTCCCTCTCTCTTTTCCGGATCCCTCTCTCTCTTTTCTTCTTCTCTCTCTCTCTCTCTGTCTTTTCTCATTCTAGACCTTATTCTTTAGTATCTCTCTTCCTCTCTTGCGATCCCTCCTCCTCTCTCTCTTTCTCTCACTCTCTATCTCTCTTGTTGGGTTCTTCCTTCTATATCCCTTATATTTTTCACCCTACCCTCTCTCTCTCTCTTACTTTCCACCCCTCCCCCCTCTCCCTCGTCCCATGTCTTCGTAGAATACAATTCAAGGAATTTCCTTAATGAAAAGTAATATGCCAAACCGGAGCCAGAATATTGAGAGCGAATGAGGACAAGAGTGCGACATGGGAGGAGACATGAGAAGAGAGAGAGAAAGACAGAAAGACAGAATGAGAGAGAAAGAGAGAGAGAGAGAGACAGACAGACAGACAGAGAGAGAGGGAGAGAGGGAGAGAGAGAGAGAGAGAGAGAGAGAGGAGGATGAGATATGAAAAGAGAGAGATAAAAGAGGAGGAGAAAAGAGATTTCCTTATCTTTAGAGGGAGAGAGATACTAAAGAATAAGGTCTAGAGTGAAAAGAGAGAAAGAGAGAGAGGAGGAAAGTATGAAGATTGCTAGGGAGAAACATAACGAGAAAGAGAAAAGCTGAACAGTGTGATATGGGAGGAGACATTAGTAGAGAGGGAGAGAGGAAAGTACGAGTAGGAAAAAGAGGGGATTGAGAAAGAACAAGATAGATTGTTGTAGAAATATAGAGAGAGACAGATAGAAAGCAGACCTGTCTCTATTTCTATTGATAAAGAAAGAGAGATAGAGGAGGAGGAGAGAGAGAGAGAGAGAGAGAGAGAGAGAGAGAGAGAGAGGGGGATAGAGAGCGAGAGAGACAGGGAAAATATTGAGATTTTGAATTGAATAATTTTCATTTATTTTTACAATTTTAAGGGTACAATAATAATAATCTCCTAAGCTAATTCTAACTTATTGGGAGATGTTCTCTCTCGGCACTATTTGGCTATTTAATTAAATTTTACATAATTGCTTATAATTTGAAAATATTAAAAAAAAATAGTTATTGATATTAGATTGCTAATATATTCAATTTAACATGCTGGAGCTCTATATTCAATGTCACAAGAGGTTAGATTACCAATTTTTTTAATTAGATAACAGTTTTTCCAGTTTGGCTATTCCCTCACCACTACAACAACAGCAACATAGCATAGTAGCATCTACAACATATAGATTTTATTTTTGTTATACATATTTCTCAACAAAGAAATATTATTATTATGTGAGCTTTACTTTGTGATAAGATACTATTTTTGTATATAGGGTGGATCATTACATTATATTTTGCTCAAATCATCCTTGCATAGAATTTTCATATTGTTGGCTTCCTCAGTTTTTTTCAAAAGTATTTTTCCGTCTCTGGTCCAAAGGTAGGCGTATCCTTTATCCTTTTTTATTTTGTTAGCCTCAAAGAACAAATTTTTGTAATAAGAGCAAAGCGCTTCATTTATAGAAATAGGGGATCCATCCTTGTTTACTATGTTTCCTAGCTTACTATAAATTTTCTCTTTTTTAAAAGTTTTCAGAACTTTATTTCTGTCCTCCTGCGATCTGAAAGCAACGAAGATCGAAGTTTTTACAGATTCGTTGTTGCCAATTTTTGTTACTTTCTGCACCCTATTTTGTATACTACCAGGAGTGAATCCAGCCAACTCTAGAATCTTCTGAACAGCTATTTCCGCATTAATATCTTTGTCCTTAACACCTGAGATCTCTAATTGAGTGTTAAACTCCTTCTGCGCCAACTCATTCATCTGGATCTCCACATTGCGTAACCTGGTCTTGAGCTCCTTGTTTTCCGCCTCACTCTTATCCAATCTCCTCTCCATCAGCACCAGCTTCTGCTCCATCGCCTTGACTGCAGTTGTGGCATCCTCCACTTTGTCACCGTAGAAGTTCAATGTTGCCTCAAAATCCTCGAACTTCTTGTCCGCCTTGAGATCGAACTCAGCAAGTAGTTTCCTCATGCCGTTCTCCATTGCATCAAATTTCCTGTCGAACACCTGAGTCAGCTGCTTCACTATATCTTGGGAGGAGGCTGCAGCCACGGGCTCCTGGCTTTTGTTAATAACGTTGCTCTTGTAACATGTTGAACATCTCCACAGCGCCTGTCTGTTTTGTCCCATAGATCTCCAGGAGCTGCCCGATACCGTTGTGCAATCGAAATGGTATTCCTTGCTACACTTGGAGCATTTAGCAAAATCACCATCAGATGGTAATACCAAGTTGCACACAGCACAAGCCATCCTGTAAATTGGTTTGGAACACTGCACTGATAAGAATACGACGGTAACTGTTATGATATAATTTGGGTGATGTTCGATTGGAGGTCAGTCAGTTGATCAGTAGATTTATGATAAGATGGATACCTAGATAACCAATATTATAATTAGTACACCTTTTTGTTTGACTTATTTTTAGAACTTTCGTGAACTTTTTCAAAGTTTCTATTTATTGATAAAAAATTTAATGTTTTTGTTTGTGATTAAGATTTTGTTTGTTTATTATATTTTGTTATTATTTTGACAATCATCAGTTTCTTTATAGGATAATTCTTAATATCTGTTGGAATATAAATGGCGGATTTTAGAATAATTTTAATACAATTAATTCAATTATCAATTTAGCAAAAGAAGGTCCTTTGAAGTTATTGAACCCACAAATATTGTTCATTAGCCACAAAAAGTTATGTTAAAGTGTACACTTTCACTTAATTTAGTGTATTTATTTTGAAAAGTTCAATCGAAAAAGTCGTTCCAGCAGAACAAAGGAATCAGCACCTTCCTATAAACTCGGTGAGTTGATTCGATTTTTCACCGTTTAAATGCTTTATTTTAAATAGATTCACAACTTTCACTTAAAAAGAGGGTCTTATTTTACATAAAAATCAGCATTTCATCGAAAATAACCTGGTATTTACTTAAATAAAGCTTAAATATCGGCTACAAAATAAGAGCGTCACTTCACACGTCGCGAGAGCGAGAGAGAGCGAGATTGCATGAAAGTGAGAGAGAAAGAGAGATACTAAAGAATAAGCACTAGAGTGAGAAGGGATGGAGAGAGAGAGAAAGGGAGAGGAAGAGAGAGAAAGAGAAAGGGAGAGAAAGAGAGAGAAAGAAGAAGGACGAGAGATTTTCAATCATCTTAAGTTATTCCGCTCTTATGATTTTGAGTCACATCTTACTAAGTTCTAGAAACTTACCAGCCGTTTCACCGTACTTTGCTTCAAAATTTCCTATCCTCCTTATATTACTTATGCTATTGCCTTCTCCTATTACCCCAATAACCTGAAGTGGGCCTATACATATATAAAATAACCTCTATATAGAACCTATATATACCCTAATAACCTTATAAAAAAAGTATATTAGGTGGGGCTTAATATACTTTTTATTTTTATCTCTCATTGTCCTTTTCTAACCTCTCCTATGCTCCTTTCCTCTCTTATCTTTTCTCTCGTCTTCCTCTATATTTCTCTTCCTCTTATCCGCATAGCAATATAACCCCTAGTGGGTGGGTCTGGTACATATAAGTGTACATTCCTATTTTCCTAATATCTCTCTTTCTCCTCATGCTCTCTCTATATTTCTCTTCCTTATCCGCATAGCAACATAACCCCTTGTGGGTGGGTCTGGTACACATAAATGTACATTCCTATTTTCCTAATATCTCTCTTTCTCCTCCTTTCTCGTCGTCCCCTCTCTAATATTTTTCTCTATCCTTATCCGCATAGCAACATAACCCCAAGTGGGTGGGTCTGGTACACATAAATGTACATTCCTATTTTCCTAATATCTCTCTTTCTCCTCGTGCTCTCTCTATATTTTCTTTCCTTATCCGCATAGCAACATAACCCCAAGTGGCTGGGTCTGGTACATATAAATGTACATTCCTATTTTCCTAATATCTCTCTTTCTCCTCCTTTCTCGTCGTCCCCTCTCTAATATTTTTCTCTATCCTTATCCGCATAGCAACATAACCCCAAGTGGGTGGGTCTGGTACACATAAATGTACATTCCTATTTTCCTAATATCTCTCTTTCTCCTCGTGCTCTCTCTATATTTCTCTTCCTTATCCGCATAGCAACATAACCCCAAGTGGTTGGGTCTGTACTGTCTGTAGAAATGTACATATAAATGTACATTTCTATTTTCCTAATATCTCTCTTTCTCCTCCTTTCTCGTCGTCCCTTCTCTATATTTTTCTCTATCCTTATCCTTTTCCTCTTATCCTCCTCCTTCTTCTTCTGCTCCTCTTATTCTCCTCTTATCCTTGTGGGTGGGGCACATACTCACACGTTCTCTTTAATTCAGAAGCGAATAAGACGCTAACAAAGATGGAAAATAATAAAGATAGCGAGAGAGAAAGTGCGGAAATTTCCATATTTAAGTCGTTCCTGAAAGATTAAGAGCAAAAATTTCTGCCATTAAAATTTGCATAACTATACGGGGTTATAAAAAAAGCGGGTAAGCTACTCAATGTCTAATAATAAGTTTACTGTCTGTCCCGGTAGCTCAGTGGTAAAGGCACTCTGTGAATTCAGAGGTCGCAGGTTCGAAATCCAGCCCGGACATGACAAGTTATCCTCCCATTTGGGATTTTTACTACATAATAATATGTCTTGGGCTTACTGATGCTGAAATAGTGGGACTTAAAAGCCCTAATCGGACAGTATAAATAAATTGTGCACTGGTAGTCAAGCGGTTAACGCGCTAGTCTGGTAATCCAGGTAGCGTAGGGATCCGTTGGTTCGAATCCCACCCAGTGCATGAATTTATCCTCATTAATTTGAGTTAATTGAGTAGCCACATAATAATAAGACTCTGAGGGTTTAGTGGTAGAAATTGCTTTGAGCATATTAACCTCATTAACCTTCCACTAAAGAGTGTTATTATTATTATTATAAATAAGGCGAAAATATTATAATTCTAAAGAAGCTATAACTGTAAACAAAGAATTATTATAATTGTAAAGAAGCTATAATTGTAAACAAACAATTATTATACGAGTATTTGTAAAGAAGCTCTAATAAAATTGTAAACAAACAATTATTATACGAGTATTTGTAAAGAAGCTATAATTGTAAACAAACAATTTATTATTATAATTGTAAACAAACTTCCATAGCTTAAGTTATTTGTTTGTAAGCTCAGTTGTAAGGTACTCACTTCCCATTCGGAAGGTCACGGGGCCGCCCCAGAGCCGCAAAATTTTTGTAAGGATTTTTCTTTTTTTTAAAATTTTTTTTTATTACAATTATTTAATTTTTTTACATTTTTTTTATTTATTTTTTATTACAATTGTTTGTAAGGGATACCTCCCCATGCGCTCGTGTTGACCCAGCACCTCAATGGGAAGTATTGTGTCACTTCTTGCCCATCACAGGGGAGGCATAATACGAGATGGGCAAGCTACAACACAGACCATAAGCATTTAAAGTAGCTGCTCTTTCATGGCTACAAAATTAACAAGTCTGTCCATTCAAACTATGAATTGTAATTGAAAATCTCTTTCTTTGTATAGGCGTTCTTCACACCTCGGCCGAGGTGTTTGATATTTATTTTTCATCTATAGAATAAAGTAGCCGGTTAACAACCTTCGGTGGTGGGTGGTTAACTGGCTACTGACAATTAAGTTAAGAAACGTTCAGTGAAGTATATCAAATAATTTCTGTGACAGATCCAAGGATACATCCTGTATAGGAGGGAGCCAAGAATACATCCTGTATAGGAAGGAGCCAAGGATACATCCTGAATATTGGGGAGTCAAGGATACATCCTGTATATGGGAGAACCAAGGATACACCCTGTATATGAGGGAACCAAGGATACATCCTGAATATTGGGGAGACAAGGATACATCCTGTATATGGGGGAGTCAAGGATACATCCTGTATATGGGTGAGTCAAGGATACATCCTGTATATGGGGGAGTCAGGGATACATCCTGTATATGGGGGAGCCAAGGATACATCCTGTATATGGGGGAGTCAGGGATACATCCTGTATATGGGGGAGTCAAGGATACACCCTGTATATGGGGGGAGTCAAGGAGACACCCTGTATATGGGGGAGTCAAGGATACATCCTGTATATGAGGGAGCCAAGATACATCCTGTATATGGGGGAGTCAAGGATACATCCTGTATATGAGAGAGCCAAGGGGACATCCTGTATATGAGAGAGCCAAGAGGAACACCTGTATATGAGAGAGCCAAGGATACATCCTGTATATGAGGGAGCCAAGATACATCTGTTATGGGGGAGTCAAGGATACATCCTGTATATGAGAGAGCCAAGGGGACACCCTGTATATGAGAGAGCCAAGGGGACATCCTGTATATGCGCGAGGGTGTGTGAATATTTATGGGTGAGATATTGTCACGCTGTCTTACTGGAATTCCTCTCCAGTCATTACCGGAGGGACTGAGGAGGTGGAGAGGGAGGGAGGGAGGAAGTAGTTTGAGAGGGAAGGAGAAGGTGGGGAGGTAGTGAGGGAGTGATTTGGTGGGGCGGGAGCGAGTAGGTGGGGATGGAGGGAGGGAGTGTGTAGGTGGGGATGGAGGGAGGGAGTGTGTAGGTGGGGAGGAAGGAAGGGAGTATGTGGGGAGGGAGGGAGTAGTTGGGGAAGGAGGGAGGGAGAGAGTGATTTGGTGGGGAGGGAGGGAAGGATTGTGTAAGTGGGAAGGGAGGGAGTGATTTGGTCTGGAAACTAAAGAGACATCCGGGATTCAAATCCGGGAATTGGAATTTGACAAAAAAATATTGAAGTGCAAATTTGTTTTGATTAATATGTAGAGATGTTCACAAGAAACACCTTCCAGTGCTCTTGTGTACCAGCAATTAAATGGAAAGTATTAGTGTGTCACTTCTCGCCCATCAGAGGGGAGGCATACCACGGGATGGGCAAGCTACAACACAGACCACAAGCATCTACTGTAGCTGCTGTTTCATGGCTACAAAATATTAGAAGCTGTGAATAACTCATCTTTATAAAGCTAAACTAGAGTGAACATCACACGACTTTCTATTACATCAGACCTAGACTTGTCAGTAAGGCAGGTATGTCACGGGGTAGGTCAAATGGGGCATATTGCCCTAGGCCTCATGAGAGTCATGAGGAACCCTGAAGCCTGAAGGAGAAGGCAAGGAATAGTAGTAAATCTCTGGAACCGGTGAAACTGTGTAGGGAGAAAAAAAAAATAAAGAGAGTGAGAGGGAGAGAGAGAGGAGAAATAAAGAAGAAAGAGAAATGATATAGAGAGAGAGAAAGATAAAGAGAGAGCGAGAAAGAAAGAGAGGAGAAATAAAGAAAAAAGAGAAAGAGAGAGAGAGAAGAAAGAGAGAGGACAAAAACAAAAAAAAAGAGAGAGAGGAGAAATAAAGAAAAGAGAGAGAGAGAGTGTGAAACAGAAAGAGAGAGGAGAAAGAGAGAGAGTAGAAATAAAGAAGAAAGTGAGAGAGAAAAAAGAAACAGGGAGAGAAAGAAGGGAGAGAGAGAGAGAGAGAACAAGTTGTACCTACATTCAATTCCCAACAAAAACCTTACTGCAAAACACCTACATATAAAAAATTCAACGCACAGCATAAAAAACGACCACCCCGCCTCTTTTCTTTTGTTTTTCTGTTTTTCCAAAATAAAAAATACTCCCGGGTTGTGTTCTACCTTTGACTTTTTTTTTGTTTTTCCTTCGTTAACGAAAAGTTTCTCCCTCGCTGACTTTTCATCTGGGTTTTCATTAATTTTATCAGCTCCCTCCCTCCTTTCCTCTCTTCTTATTACTCTTCTCCTCACTCTCTCTTTCTCCCCTTCTTTTTCCTATCTTTCTCTATTTCTCTTCTTCTTCTCTCTCTTTCTCACTCTCTCTCTCTGCCTCTCCTCTCTACTGTTTTCTCTATTAAGTTATTAAAAAGATAAATAATAAGTTATTAAAAATTATCATCTAAATATTCTTCAAATGAATAGTAAGCCTTATTCAATAGAAAACTTTTAATGTTCCTTTGAAATTCTCTTTCTGATGACAATTTTATTTTTAGGGGCAGCTTGTTGTAAAATTTGAATGTCCAAAAATTTGGGCCATTTTGGTTTTTCTGTAGCCGAATGAAAGGCGATCTGTAGTCGTTTTTATGTCTTGTATCATATGAATGTATATCAGCGCTTGTTTCAAAATGTTGTAAGTTTTTTCTGGCAAACCTTAAGCACTCATAAATATACATACATGGAAGGGTAAGAATTTCAAGTGATATAAAAGCTTCTTTACAAGGTGCCCTATAAGATAAGTAATTTAACACTCGTATGGCCTTTCTCTGTAGTCCAAATGCTCTATTTTTAGCAGATGAGTGACCCCAAGCTGGAAGAGCATAACTTAATTGGGAATGCACTAGTCCATAATATGCCACCTTTAGGGTTTCTTGAGAAACAATGGGAGCAAGATTTCGTAGTAAAAAAACACTCTTATTTATTTTATTTGCTACATGCTCAACATGATCATCCCAACATAAATTAGGCTGTAATCTGGCCCCTAATAAAGTTACAGATTCAGGATTATTGAATGAGCTCATGTCTCTCAGGGAAAATAGTATTTTTTCAGTCTTATTTTTATTTAGATAAAGTTTATTGCATGTGAACCAATTTTCTGCTTTCTTTTCCATGTTACTGAAGACAGTGTTACAATTTTCAAGTTCTTTAAATTTTCTTGTAAAAGTGGAGTCATCAGCAAAAATGGCAGATTCCTCTTCGTCCGTGTACCCAGGTAAATCATTTATATAAATGAGAAATAACAACGGCCCCAATACAGAACCTTGCGGTACGCCACTGGTTATCATGGACGGAGATGATATATCTTGATTGGGTAGTGAGGTGATGGATACGCCACTGCCGTCATCACCGAGCATCGAAGTGGCACGGGGACTATTTACGCCTGAGGATTTCGTGATTCTGACACTCTGCTGTCTATTTACAAGATATGATCGAATAAATTTCAAACTTTGTTCATCAAATTTATATTTGGCCAGTTTGTTTACTAAGGTATCATGATGCCACAGTAGTCACTGTGGCAGAGCGAGTTAGCGCGCTAGGCATTGCACACATCGATTCCCAGCGGGGGAGGATTTTTTCTGCTCTGTACTTGGATGTTCGGGGTCCACTCATACCCCGTGAGGAAAAATGAGTAGCTACTTTAATGTGAAGCAGCGACCAGTGGCAGAATCTTAGGCAAAAAAAATAATAAAAGATATTGTAAATTAAAGTGGTAAAGTCCTATGATTCTGCGCTACCCACTACAATTGTGACATAATAACACAAAGAAAAAAAAGCATTATTATATGATGTAGGACGTCAAATGCCTTACTTACGTCACAAAGCAACGTAGAGGCATACTCTTTGCTTTCAAAAGCTGAGCCAATTTCAGAAATAAGTTTCATTATGGCATCTGTTGTGGAAATGCCTTGCCTGAAACCATATTGAGACTTTGTAAAGAGGTTATTATGTTCAAAATAGCGAACAATTTGTTGTTTTACGACTTTTTCTACAACTTTTGAAAATATTGGCAATACTGATATAGGTCTAAAGTTTTCAATTAGTTTAATATCACCTTTTTTAGGTATAGGAGTGACGGATGCCATCTTGAGACAACTTGGAAAGGTACCCTCATTAAACATGAAGTTGATAAGTTTGGTTAGTTGCTCTATAATTAAGGGGGTAATACATAGTAAAATTTCCAAATTAAAACCATAGATATCCTTTTTTAGACTTACTTTTCTTTAATGATTTTATACAGTTTAGTACATTGAATGAGGAGACTTCTTGTAAAGAAAAGTGAATATTGTATGGAAATTGGGGGTTAACATAATCTAATGGGTCACATGATGCAGCTGGAATTTTTTCCTTTATTTCATTTACTGATCTAATAAAAAAGTTATTAAATTCGGAAGCAGTGAAAGGGCTATCTTTGTTTGATTTCTTTTTCTTAGTTTTTCTACCTGCATTTACAATTTCCCACATGGCAAGAGCTTTATTTGTATGATTTTTTATTTTCGAGTCATTTACTCTTTTTTTGGCCTTTTCTATCTCTAGCCTATACTGTTTCTTATATTCATTTTTATAGGTGATAATATTAGGTGAAGGATTGTCATTACAGAACTTGTAAAGATTTTGTAGATGAGATCTCATGTTCTCGAGCTCAGGATTCCACCATTTGATTGGTTCAGACACATATTTTTTCGCTTGTTTCTTTTTAAGAGGAAAACTAGCCAAAAAATTGGTAAAAATAACATCATGAAAGTTTTGAAATTTTTGATCGATATCTAAGCTTGCATTATCTATAAAACTCCAGTCTACTTCACTAATACGAGTATAAAAGTGGTGCTTACTTTCTTGAGAGAATGGTCTATACATGATAACTTCCATTTCTTTTGCGTAGTCATTAATTAACAGGGTTAAGATCTGAGCTCGATGATCTGAGATACCTTCTACAACAGATGTGGAATGAAAGTAATGGTCAAAATTAATAAAAATATTGTCAATCAAATTAGCACCACGGGTAGGTTCATTAATTTGGGGATAAAAACCATAGGAAGCAAAAAGGTCACATATTTTTTTATTATCCCTGTCATTTTTTAGATGAAAATGCACATTAAAGTTCCCACATATAATGCAGTTGCGTTTTTTAAATACCTTAAGTAAGATATTTTCTATGATGTTAAAAAATTAATCACGCACTTCTCTTCCTATAGTATAAATACATACAATAAATACATCTAATTGTTTTAAATAAGTACTAGATACCTCACAAATGAACTGTCGAGAAAAAGCGTTCACATGCTCACAAGGTTCATTTTCAAGTTTTTTATTTACGAGGACCATTGAACCTCCCCTTTCTCCTAATTTACTCCTACAGAATGAAGAAGAAATTTCATATTGGTCAAAGAGTAAGGATTCGACTTCATCAGAAATTAGATGATGTTCTGTTAAACAAACAACATCAAAATTTCCCAAGCAAAAGGCTTCAAGCTCGTGTTTTTTATTTCTCAGTGATTGGAGGTTAAGGTGAATGAGCTTGAAATTGAAATCATTTGTAGGAGACACATGATTTGCATTGTCAGGAGTATTTTTCACATTGCAATAATTCTGCTGATGTAATCCTGAGTCATGACTAGCTGACTCGGGATTTAACATCTCAGATTGTATCACTGGTAAAATACTATTACTAATAGTATTGCTTATATCTACATATGTCTGAACTATTTACACTGTACAGGTTTATCCTCTCATCTAGACAAGAGTTGTCATTACAAGTCGAAAATTTTTGACCTGATCGTCGAAAATTTGACTAGAATGGGTTACATAGTACGAGCTGATGTCATTATCATTTAAGAAAAATCGTCCATGTGACGAGTCTGGAGCATTGAACTGTCCATATGACCGGATAGATGGAACATTACTTGCCGTGACTCGTGACATTTACGTACGTACACGATAGCAAAAGGGCCCAAAACAAAAGGCGTAGGAACACTTTTTGTTCCTGTAAAGTTAATGCTACCAGAGGTCCCTTTTTTGTCAACGCAGGGTTTTTGTTGTTTCAGTAATCAGGGGTATTTGCTTTCCCTCCCTCTCCTCCTCCTCATCCTCCTACTCCTTCTCATCCTCCTGCTTCTTCTCCTCTTCTTTTTCCTCCGCCTCCTCGTTTCCTCCTCGTTCACCGCCTTCTCTTCTTCCTTCTCCTCCTCCTCTTTTTCCTTTTCCTCCTTCTCCTTCTTCTCCTCATCCTCATCCTTCTCCTCCTCTTCTTCCTCCTCCTTCTTCTCCTCCTCCTCTTCTTTTTCCTCTGCCTCCTCTTTTGCTCCTCCTTCAACTCCCCCACCCCTCCTCATCCTCCTCCTTCTCCTTTTCCCTCTCCTCCTTCTTCTTCTTCTTCTCCTCCTCCTCCTACTTCTTCTCCTCCTTCGTCCTATTCTTTTTCCTCTTCTTCTTTTTCTCCTTATTTCCAACCTTCACCCCTTTTCTTTGTCTCCTTAAATACCAGCGAAAATTCGCTATTAAATAGTACTATGATTCACGAAAATCAGATTAGGGAGAGAGCAGAGGAAGTTTTAATTGAGGTCAATCCTGTGGAATCACAGATCGCCTCCCACACTAGTGTGCCTCAGAATCTACTTCAGCAGAGTATTTTGCCTTTCTTTACTAGCGGTGAAAAAAACTGATTAACGGGTGCCCTAATATACAGGGTGCCCTAAAAATGTGCTTCTGGAATATTAATGGTATTTCTAAACTTAATAATTTATGTTCTGAAGACTTAGCGATTTTATTATCATGGCAAATAATTTGCATAACAGAAACATGGGTCCTAGAAAAGCCTTCTATCCCAAAGCTAGCGGAACACTACAATATAGTCCATTCAGAGGCGGTACGGGATAAGCAGCGAGGACGAGGCAGTGGCGGTCTTGTCATTCTCATTAGGAAGGGAATCCAATTTCAACTAGTTGATGTTTCAAATCTGTGGATTTTTATTAAAGTACAGTTTAGCCCGAGCATGATGATTACCTTAGGCAACATTTATATCAGTCCTAACTACGCTTTAGATCGAGCAATAGAATCTCTAAAAATACTTTTGAATGAACTGAATGCGAATACGCATAATATTATTATTGGTGGCGACACGAACGCCCGGATCGGTGATTTAAATTACCTTGATGAAAATTTGGCAGGTGAGCACGGCTTACTGGCGGAAAGAATTTCTCTGGACGAAGTGACAAACAGAAGAGGAGAGGAACTGATAGCATGCATGGAGGATCACGGGTTTCTGGTGCTTAATGGAAGAACTTCTGGAGACATCCCAGGTCAATACACGTATTTTAGTAGAGTCGGTAAGAGTGTTGTTGATTTGATCTGGGCTAATCCAGAGTTTTGCAAATTGGTACAGGAGCTACTTGTATCTGATGGCATAATCACGTCCGATCATTTTCCTGTGGTACTCACACTAGATATTCAAGTTGGACATCAACAAAACTCTCAACATGTGGCTCAAAAGATATCGCGTTATAAATGGCTACCAGAAAAGGCTTTGGAGTTGAACCGCCTAAATAATTCTGCTGTTTCTTCAAAGACTGAGAACGTGTATGCTGATGTTTCACTTGCTATCGACAAAGCAGCGCGTGACACGGGTATGGTACAAGAGTATTTTACATCTTCAGTTGTTAACATAAATAAACCTTGGTACAATAGTGAGTGTCGGATTTTGAAAAGGAAATGCCGCCAAGCGTGTAGAAAATGGAGAAATAAAAACAAACAGGAAGATCTAGATATTTTTATCAACATTAAAAAAGAGTACTTTCGTGTGTGTTCAGCATTTAAACAACAATACGATAAAGATTTGAAAGAAAAGTTACTTAATATTAAGAACTCCCAAGAATTTTGGAAAACCGTACAAAAATTCAAACCCAAGAAACCGAATAACTGTACAGAGATATCTATCACAGAATGGTCAACTTACTTGAGTGAAAAATTTGCAGTTCTACCGGAGGAAAATCATTCGTACGTGGATATCACTCTAACTGATGTTTTGAGAGAACAAATGGATTCTGATTTTTGTATGGGTGAATTGGAAAAGGGAATTTTAAATTTAAAAAATAAAAAAAGTCCTGGCCCAGATAATATTCTGAACGAATATTTAAAATCGTTAAATCAAGAGTGGAAAAAACGTTTACTTGATTTTATTAATTTTCTTTTTGATGGAGGGGATATCCCTGACACACTCACCAGCTCCTTAATGTTTATGCTTCACAAGAAAGGAGACACGAAATCATGTAATAATTACCGAAGTATTGCTCTTCTGAACAATATCCTCAAACTCATCACTCACTTGGTATCGCAGCGCGTTCTCGCCTGGAGCGAGGATAATAATGTATTCGCGGAGGCGCAAGCTGGATTCAGGCCACGACGAGGCTGCATGGACAATATTTTCTCTCTCACCAGTATTGTGTCCCTACATCTAATAAAAAAACGTAAACTCTATGCAGCCTTTATAGATTTTAAGACCGCTTTCTCAGAAGTCAGGCATGACTTGTTGTTTTTAAAAATGTTTGAATTCGGAATCTCTGCCAAAGTAATCTCATTATTACGAAGGATTTATCAGAGAGCAACAACTCAGATTAGAGTTCAGAATATCAAAACAGCCAAAAGTCTAATAACCAAAGGCGTTTTGGAGGGTGATTCTATATCGCCTGTTTCATTCATCATTTTTATAAATGACTTGGAAGAGTACTTCAAGAAACATGGGGCGGAGGGCGTGTCAATTAACAGCTCGATAAATATTTTGCTTCTTCTCTACTGTGACGATCTTACCATTCTTGCCACTAGCAAAGTAGACATGCAAAAAAAGCTAGATATCCTTTCGTCCTACTGTCGAGATAATCGAATGACGGTCAATGAGGCCAAGTCAAAAGTAGTGGTATTCAGGCGAGGAGGAAGACTAGCCCGCACCGACACATTTCAATACAATAATAAATCGTTAGAAGTAACTTCTGATTTTGTATTCCTGGGTGTGAAACTGTCATCTCACGGTGTATTCTATAAAGCTGCACTTCAAGCTATGTCAAAGGGGAGGATGGCGATCTCCAGTGTTAGGAATACCCTGGTAAACTCGAGGATGACGTCACATGATAGTCGTATGAAGCTCTATTATTCTATAGTTTGTACAACGCTACTGTACGGAGCCGAGATCTGGGGAAACAGGTATGAGGATATGATTGAAGTCTGTCAGAGTCAATTCCTGAAATCTGTGTACGGCTTGGCTAGATCTACGCCTCATTACATGCTCCGGATCGAGATGGGCGTGGTGAGACTCGCGTACCATGTCTTCAAGCAAACCCTGGCATGGTGGTTGAAACTACTGACAATGTCACCAGAGCGATATCCTAGGATTTGTTTTAACGAACTCGTGACCACAGACCAACTGTCCCGGAATATTGACAAATACAACTGGGCAACTCTTCTCAAATATCGACTCGTACGGTTAGGACATGCTGAAGTATGGGAAGCGCAGTCACCTGAACTTTTAAAATCTAAAATGAGCGAGCTTTTGGATTCATTTAGCCTTAAGCTAGTTGAGGAGGATTATAGTAGGCTTGAACATTCCTCTTACTGTACCTTGTTCAAAGAGCTGAACCCAAAACCTTTGATTGATAATATGATTCCAAGTACAAGAAAATATTTACTACTGACAGGTAACATCGACAGGACTAGGGTTATAGCTCAGATCCGTCTATCAGGGGATTTAAAAGTAAATTTCTTTTTAAATAAAATAGGATACACATGGAATAGTGAAGAGCATTGTAGTATTTGCAATTTACATGAAAATGAAGACCTACAGCATTTTTTATTCAAGTGTCCTCATTATAAAGCCCTAAGAGACCATTATCTTAATAAAATGGATAGTATCGGACCGACAATGTTCAACTAAAGCTCTAGTTGATAATCCATCCCGATCTGACATCAATAATGTTTACTTTTATGTTCAGGCAGCGTTAAAGTTGAGAGCCTTTCTTAGGAATGAATAAGTGTACGGTATTGCTATATAATTATATTACTATGTATAATTTATTTTTTATTTTTCTCATAAATAGTTACATGTCAAAAATATATATAATAATATATATGTATAATGAATTCTGAGGATAAGATATCTAATGTCTACTGATCTCGCCCTAAATCATCTTTAGGTGTAAACAATAATTTGGTTTTGTTTATTTGTGAAGGTAAATACGAATTGTTTTCGTGTTTGTTTATTTATGTTTATTTAAATCAATAGTTAGGTGATTTTCGTCAATTTTATTAATTATTATTATGTATTTAAAAACAATTTCATTGATTATTGTAATATAATTTAAAAAGATTAGTCTGAGAGGAGCTATTTAGCTAATGTTTTACAGATTTTTGTTTCAAGTTACCATGTATTTTTGTGCCAACCATTGTAATATTTTTTGTTTAAAAATAAATACAATTATTTTTTATCTATCTATCTATCTATCTAGAGGCATACTCTTTGCTTTCAAAAGCTGAGCCAATTTCAGAAATAAGTTTCATTATGGCATCTGTTGTGGAAATGCCTTGCCTGAAACCATATTGAGACTTTGTAAAGAGGTTATTATGTTCAAAATAGCGAACAATTTGTTGTTTTACGACTTTTTCTACAACTTTTGAAAATATTGGCAATACTGATATAGGTCTAAAGTTTTCAATTAGTTTAATATCACCTTTTTTAGGTATAGGAGTGACGGATGCCATCTTGAGACAACTTGGAAAGGTACCCTCATTAAACATGAAGTTGATAAGTTTGGTTAGTTGCTCTATAATTAAGGGGGTAATACATAGTAAAATTTCCAAATTAAAACCATAGATATCCTTAGACTTACTTTTCTTTAATGATTTTATACAGTTTAGTACATTGAATGAGGAGACTTCTTGTAAAGAAAAGTGAATATTGTATGGAAATTGGGGGTTAACATAATCTAATGGGTCACATGATGCAGCTGGAATTTTTTCCTTTATTTCATTTACTGATCTAATAAAAAAGTTATTAAATTCGGAAGCAGTGAAAGGGCTATCTTTGTTTGATTTCTTTTTCTTAGTTTTTCTACCTGCATTTACAATTTCCCACATGGCAAGAGCTTTATTTGTATGATTTTTTATTTTCGAGTCATTTACTCTTTTTTTGGCCTTTTCTATCTCTAGCCTATACTGTTTCTTATATTCATTTTTATAGGTGATAATATTAGGTGAAGGATTGTCATTACAGAACTTGTAAAGATTTTGTAGATGAGATCTCATGTTCTCGAGCTCAGGATTCCACCATTTGATTGGTTCAGACACATATTTTTTCGCTTGTTTCTTTTTAAGAGGAAAACTAGCCAAAAAATTGGTAAAAATAACATCATGAAAGTTTTGAAATTTTTGATCGATATCTAAGCTTGCATTATCTATAAAACTCCAGTCTACTTCACTAATACGAGTATAAAAGTGGTGCTTACTTTCTTGAGAGAATGGTCTATACATGATAACTTCCATTTCTTTTGCGTAGTCATTAATTAACAGGGTTAAGATCTGAGCTCGATGATCTGAGATACCTTCTACAACAGATGTGGAATGAAAGTAATGGTCAAAATTAATAAAAATATTGTCAATCAAATTAGCACCACGGGTAGGTTCATTAATTTGGGGATAAAAACCATAGGAAGCAAAAAGGTCACATATTTTTTTATTATCCCTGTCATTTTTTAGATGAAAATGCACATTAAAGTTCCCACATATAATGCAGTTGCGTTTTTTAAATACCTTAAGTAAGATATTTTCTATGATGTTAAAAAATTAATCACGCACTTCTCTTCCTATAGTATAAATACATACAATAAATACATCTAATTGTTTTAAATAAGTACTAGATACCTCACAAATGAACTGTCGAGAAAAAGCGTTCACATGCTCACAAGGTTCATTTTCAAGTTTTTTATTTACGAGGACCATTGAACCTCCCCTTTCTCCTAATTTACTCCTACAGAATGAAGAAGAAATTTCATATTGGTCAAAGAGTAAGGATTCGACTTCATCAGAAATTAGATGATGTTCTGTTAAACAAACAACATCAAAATTTCCCAAGCAAAAGGCTTCAAGCTCGTGTTTTTTATTTCTCAGTGATTGGAGGTTAAGGTGAATGAGCTTGAAATTGAAATCATTTGTAGGAGACACATGATTTGCATTGTCAGGAGTATTTTTCACATTGCAATAATTCTGCTGATGTAATCCTGAGTCATGACTAGCTGACTCGGGATTTAACATCTCAGATTGTATCACTGGTAAAATACTATTACTAATAGTATTGCTTATATCTACATATGTCTGAACTATTTACACTGTACAGGTTTATCCTCTCATCTAGACAAGAGTTGTCATTACAAGTCGAAAATTTTTGACCTGATCGTCGAAAATTTGACTAGAATGGGTTACATAGTACGAGCTGATGTCATTATCATTTAAGAAAAATCGTCCATGTGACGAGTCTGGAGCATTGAACTGTCCATATGACCGGATAGATGGAACATTACTTGCCGTGACTCGTGACATTTACGTACGTACACGATAGCAAAAGGGCCCAAAAAAAAGGCGTAGGAACACTTTTTGTTCCTGTAAAGTTAATGCTACCAGAGGTCCCTTTTTTGTCAACGCAGGGTTTTTGTTGTTTCAGTAATCAGGGGTATTTGCTTTCCCTCCCTCTCCTCCTCCTCATCCTCCTACTCCTTCTCATCCTCCTGCTTCTTCTCCTCTTCTTTTTCCTCCGCCTCCTCGTTTCCTCCTCGTTCACCGCCTTCTCTTCTTCCTTCTCCTCCTCCTCTTTTTCCTTTTCCTCCTTCTCCTTCTTCTCCTCATCCTCATCCTTCTCCTCCTCTTCTTCCTCCTCCTTCTTCTCCTCCTCCTCTTCTTTTTCCTCTGCCTCCTCTTTTGCTCCTCCTTCAACTCCCCCACCCCTCCTCATCCTCCTCCTTCTCCTTTTCCCTCTCCTCCTTCTTCTTCTTCTTCTCCTCCTCCTCCTACTTCTTCTCCTCCTTCGTCCTATTCTTTTTCCTCTTCTTCTTTTTCTCCTTATTTCCAACCTTCACGCCTTTTCTTTGTCTCCTTAAATACCAGCGAAAATTCGCTATTAAATAGTACTATGATTCACGAAAATCAGATTAGGGAGAGAGCAGAGGAAGTTTTAATTGAGGTCAATCCTGTGGAATCACAGATCGCCTCCCACACTAGTGTGCCTCAGAATCTACTTCAGCAGAGTATTTTGCCTTTCTTTACTAGCGGTGAAAAAAACTGATTAACGGGTGCCCTAATATACAGGGTGCCCTAAAAATGTGCTTCTGGAATATTAATGGTATTTCTAAACTTAATAATTTATGTTCTGAAGACTTAGCGATTTTATTATCATGGCAAATAATTTGCATAACAGAAACATGGGTCCTAGAAAAGCCTTCTATCCCAAAGCTAGCGGAACACTACAATATAGTCCATTCAGAGGCGGTACGGGATAAGCAGCGAGGACGAGGCAGTGGCGGTCTTGTCATTCTCATTAGGAAGGGAATCCAATTTCAACTAGTTGATGTTTCAAATCTGTGGATTTTTATTAAAGTACAGTTTAGCCCGAGCATGATGATTACCTTAGGCAACATTTATATCAGTCCTAACTACGCTTTAGATCGAGCAATAGAATCTCTAAAAATACTTTTGAATGAACTGAATGCGAATACGCATAATATTATTATTGGTGGCGACACGAACGCCCGGATCGGTGATTTAAATTACCTTGATGAAAATTTGGCAGGTGAGCACGGCTTACTGGCGGAAAGAATTTCTCTGGACGAAGTGACAAACAGAAGAGGAGAGGAACTGATAGCATGCATGGAGGATCACGGGTTTCTGGTGCTTAATGGAAGAACTTCTGGAGACATCCCAGGTCAATACACGTATTTTAGTAGAGTCGGTAAGAGTGTTGTTGATTTGATCTGGGCTAATCCAGAGTTTTGCAAATTGGTACAGGAGCTACGTGTATCTGATGGCATAATCACGTCCGATCATTTTCCTGTGGTACTCACACTAGATATTCAAGTTGGACATCAACAAAACTCTCAACATGTGGCTCAAAAGATATCGCGTTATAAATGGCTACCAGAAAAGGCTTTGGAGTTTAAGAACCGCCTAAATAATTCTGCTGTTTCTTCAAAGACTGAGAACGTGTATGCTGATGTTTCACTTGCTATCGACAAAGCAGCGCGTGACACGGGTATGGTACAAGAGTATTTTACATCTTCAGTTGTTAACATAAATAAACCTTGGTACAATAGTGAGTGTCGGATTTTGAAAAGGAAATGCCGCCAAGCGTGTAGAAAATGGAGAAATAAAAACAAACAGGAAGATCTAGATATTTTTATCAACATTAAAAAAGAGTACTTTCGTGTGTGTTCAGCATTTAAACAACAATACGATAAAGATTTGAAAGAAAAGTTACTTAATATTAAGAACTCCCAAGAATTTTGGAAAACCGTACAAAAATTCAAACCCAAGAAACCGAATAACTGTACAGAGATATCTATCACAGAATGGTCAACTTACTTGAGTGAAAAATTTGCAGTTCTACCGGAGGAAAATCATTCGTACGTGGATATCACTCTAACTGATGTTTTGAGAGAACAAATGGATTCTGATTTTTGTATGGGTGAATTGGAAAAGGGAATTTTAAATTTAAAAAATAAAAAAAGTCCTGGCCCAGATAATATTCTGAACGAATATTTAAAATCGTTAAATCAAGAGTGGAAAAAACGTTTACTTGATTTTATTAATTTTCTTTTTGATGGAGGGGATATCCCTGACACACTCACCAGCTCCTTAATGTTTATGCTTCACAAGAAAGGAGACACGAAATCATGTAATAATTACCGAAGTATTGCTCTTCTGAACAATATCCTCAAACTCATCACTCACTTGGTATCGCAGCGCGTTCTCGCCTGGAGCGAGGATAATAATGTATTCGCGGAGGCGCAAGCTGGATTCAGGCCACGACGAGGCTGCATGGACAATATTTTCTCTCTCACCAGTATTGTGTCCCTACATCTAATAAAAAAACGTAAACTCTATGCAGCCTTTATAGATTTTAAGACCGCTTTCTCAGAAGTCAGGCATGACTTGTTGTTTTTAAAAATGTTTGAATTCGGAATCTCTGCCAAAGTAATCTCATTATTACGAAGGATTTATCAGAGAGCAACAACTCAGATTAGAGTTCAGAATATCAAAACAGCCAAAAGTCTAATAACCAAAGGCGTTTTGGAGGGTGATTCTATATCGCCTGTTTCATTCATCATTTTTATAAATGACTTGGAAGAGTACTTCAAGAAACATGGGGCGGAGGGCGTGTCAATTAACAGCTCGATAAATATTTTGCTTCTTCTCTACTGTGACGATCTTACCATTCTTGCCACTAGCAAAGTAGACATGCAAAAAAAGCTAGATATCCTTTCGTCCTACTGTCGAGATAATCGAATGACGGTCAATGAGGCCAAGTCAAAAGTAGTGGTATTCAGGCGAGGAGGAAGACTAGCCCGCACCGACACATTTCAATACAATAATAAATCGTTAGAAGTAACTTCTGATTTTGTATTCCTGGGTGTGAAACTGTCATCTCACGGTGTATTCTATAAAGCTGCACTTCAAGCTATGTCAAAGGGGAGGATGGCGATCTCCAGTGTTAGGAATACCCTGGTAAACTCGAGGATGACGTCACATGATAGTCGTATGAAGCTCTATTATTCTATAGTTTGTACAACGCTACTGTACGGAGCCGAGATCTGGGGAAACAGGTATGAGGATATGATTGAAGTCTGTCAGAGTCAATTCCTGAAATCTGTGTACGGCTTGGCTAGATCTACGCCTCATTACATGCTCCGGATCGAGATGGGCGTGGTGAGACTCGCGTACCATGTCTTCAAGCAAACCCTGGCATGGTGGTTGAAACTACTGACAATGTCACCAGAGCGATATCCTAGGATTTGTTTTAACGAACTCGTGACCACAGACCAACTGTCCCGGAATATTGACAAATACAACTGGGCAACTCTTCTCAAATATCGACTCGTACGGTTAGGACATGCTGAAGTATGGGAAGCGCAGTCACCTGAACTTTTAAAATCTAAAATGAGCGAGCTTTTGGATTCATTTAGCCTTAACCTAGTTGAGGAGGATTATAGTAGGCTTGAACATTCCTTTACTGTACCTTGTTCAAAGAGCTGAACCCAAAACCTTTGATTGATAATATGATTCCAAGTACAAGAAAATATTTACTACTGACAGGTAACATCGACAGGACTAGGGTTATAGCTCAGATCCGTCTATCAGGGGATTTAAAAGTAAATTTCTTTTTAAATAAAATAGGATACACATGGAATAGTGAAGAGCATTGTAGTATTTGCAATTTACATGAAAATGAAGACCTACAGCATTTTTTATTCAAGTGTCCTCATTATAAAGCCCTAAGAGACCATTATCTTAATAAATGGATAGTATCGGACCGACAATGTTCAACTAAAGCTCTAGTTGATAATCCATCCCGATCTGACATCAATAATGTTTACTTTTATGTTCAGGCAGCGTTAAAGTTGAGAGCCTTTCTTAGGAATGAATAAGTGTACGGTATTGCTATATAATTATATTACTATGTATAATTTATTTTTTATTTTTCTCATAAATAGTTACATGTCAAAAATATATATAATAATATATATGTATAATGAATTCTGAGGATAAGATATCTAATGTCTACTGATCTCGCCCTAAATCATCTTTAGGTGTAAACAATAATTTGGTTTTGTTTATTTGTGAAGGTAAATACGAATTGTTTTCGTGTTTGTTTATTTATGTTTATTTAAATCAATAGTTAGGTGATTTTCGTCAATTTTATTAATTATTATTATGTATTTAAAAACAATTTCATTGATTATTGTAATATAATTTAAAAAGATTAGTCTGAGAGGAGCTATTTAGCTAATGTTTTACAGATTTTTGTTTCAAGTTACCATGTATTTTTGTGCCAACCATTGTAATATTTTTTGTTTAAAAATAAATACAATTATTTTTTATCTATCTATCTATCTATCTAGAGGCATACTCTTTGCTTTCAAAAGCTGAGCCAATTTCAGAAATAAGTTTCATTATGGCATCTGTTGTGGAAATGCCTTGCCTGAAACCATATTGAGACTTTGTAAAGAGGTTATTATGTTCAAAATAGCGAACAATTTGTTGTTTTACGACTTTTTCTACAACTTTTGAAAATATTGGCAATACTGATATAGGTCTAAAGTTTTCAATTAGTTTAATATCACCTTTTTTAGGTATAGGAGTGACGGATGCCATCTTGAGACAACTTGGAAAGGTACCCTCATTAAACATGAAGTTGATAAGTTTGGTTAGTTGCTCTATAATTAAGGGGGTAATACATAGTAAAATTTCCAAATTAAAACCATAGATATCCTTAGACTTACTTTTCTTTAATGATTTTATACAGTTTAGTACATTGAATGAGGAGACTTCTTGTAAAGAAAAGTGAATATTGTATGGAAATTGGGGGTTAACATAATCTAATGGGTCACATGATGCAGCTGGAATTTTTTCCTTTATTTCATTTACTGATCTAATAAAAAAGTTATTAAATTCGGAAGCAGTGAAAGGGCTATCTTTGTTTGATTTCTTTTTCTTAGTTTTTCTACCTGCATTTACAATTTCCCACATGGCAAGAGCTTTATTTGTATGATTTTTTATTTTCGAGTCATTTACTCTTTTTTTGGCCTTTTCTATCTCTAGCCTATACTGTTTCTTATATTCATTTTTATAGGTGATAATATTAGGTGAAGGATTGTCATTACAGAACTTGTAAAGATTTTGTAGATGAGATCTCATGTTCTCGAGCTCAGGATTCCACCATTTGATTGGTTCAGACACATATTTTTTCGCTTGTTTCTTTTTAAGAGGAAAACTAGCCAAAAAATTGGTAAAAATAACATCATGAAAGTTTTGAAATTTTTGATCGATATCTAAGCTTGCATTATCTATAAAACTCCAGTCTACTTCACTAATACGAGTATAAAAGTGGTGCTTACTTTCTTGAGAGAATGGTCTATACATGATAACTTCCATTTCTTTTGCGTAGTCATTAATTAACAGGGTTAAGATCTGAGCTCGATGATCTGAGATACCTTCTACAACAGATGTGGAATGAAAGTAATGGTCAAAATTAATAAAAATATTGTCAATCAAATTAGCACCACGGGTAGGTTCATTAATTTGGGGATAAAAACCATAGGAAGCAAAAAGGTCACATATTTTTTTATTATCCCTGTCATTTTTTAGATGAAAATGCACATTAAAGTTCCCACATATAATGCAGTTGCGTTTTTTAAATACCTTAAGTAAGATATTTTCTATGATGTTAAAAAATTAATCACGCACTTCTCTTCCTATAGTATAAATACATACAATAAATACATCTAATTGTTTTAAATAAGTACTAGATACCTCACAAATGAACTGTCGAGAAAAAGCGTTCACATGCTCACAAGGTTCATTTTCAAGTTTTTTATTTACGAGGACCATTGAACCTCCCCTTTCTCCTAATTTACTCCTACAGAATGAAGAAGAAATTTCATATTGGTCAAAGAGTAAGGATTCGACTTCATCAGAAATTAGATGATGTTCTGTTAAACAAACAACATCAAAATTTCCCAAGCAAAAGGCTTCAAGCTCGTGTTTTTTATTTCTCAGTGATTGGAGGTTAAGGTGAATGAGCTTGAAATTGAAATCATTTGTAGGAGACACATGATTTGCATTGTCAGGAGTATTTTTCACATTGCAATAATTCTGCTGATGTAATCCTGAGTCATGACTAGCTGACTCGGGATTTAACATCTCAGATTGTATCACTGGTAAAATATTATTACTAATAGTATTGCTTATATCTACATATGTCTGAACTATTTACACTGTACAGGTTTATCCTCTCATCTAGACAAGAGTTGTCATTACAAGTCGAAAATTTTTGACCTGATCGTCGAAAATTTGACTAGAATGGGTTACATAGTACGAGCTGATGTCATTATCATTTAAGAAAAATCGTCCATGTGACGAGTCTGGAGCATTGAACTGTCCATATGACCGGATAGATGGAACATTACTTGCCGTGACTCGTGACATTTACGTACGTACACGATAGCAAAAGGGCCCAAAACAAAAGGCGTAGGAACACTTTTTGTTCCTGTAAAGTTAATGCTACCAGAGGTCCCTTTTTTGTCAACGCAGGGTTTTTGTTGTTTCAGTAATCAGGGGTATTTGCTTTCCCTCCCTCTCCTCCTCCTCATCCTCCTACTCCTTCTCATCCTCCTGCTTCTTCTCCTCTTCTTTTTCCTCCGCCTCCTCGTTTCCTCCTCGTTCACCGCCTTCTCTTCTTCCTTCTCCTCCTCCTCTTTTTCCTTTTCCTCCTTCTCCTTCTTCTCCTCATCCTCATCCTTCTCCTCCTCTTCTTCCTCCTCCTTCTTCTCCTCCTCCTCTTCTTTTTCCTCTGCCTCCTCTTTTGCTCCTCCTTCAACTCCCCCACCCCTCCTCATCCTCCTCCTTCTCCTTTTCCCTCTCCTCCTTCTTCTTCTTCTTCTCCTCCTCCTCCTACTTCTTCTCCTCCTTCGTCCTATTCTTTTTCCTCTTCTTCTTTTTCTCCTTATTTCCAACCTTCTCCCCTTTTTTCGTCTCCTCGTCCTTTTTCTTCTCTGCCCTCTCCTTCCCCCGTGTTCTCTGAGGGAGAGCCTTAAAATCTTAATTTGTTTTGGTCAGGTACCGGACTGGAGGGTCAGGTTTTTTGTGCTGTGTTTTGTGTGGCAAGCCTAATTAATTCGCTGACATTGTGTGTCAACCCAGGCTGGGTGAGGGAGAGGGAGGAGGAATGTGGGAGAGGGTGAGTGTAGAAGAGATTGGAAGAGGCAGGGTAAGTTTGAGAGAGAGAGATAAGGGCTGTGAGTGATTGGGACAAGTGAGAGAGAGGGTTAGAGAGAGAGTGAGTGCGTGAGTGAGTGAGAGAGAGAGTGAGTGATTGAGAGAGATAGTGTGTGAGTGAGAGAGATAGTGTGTGAGTGAGAGAGAGGGTGTGAGTAAGAGAAAGAGAGAGAGAGAGAAAGAGATAGAGAGAGAGAGAGAAAAAAGAGAGTGAGAGAGAGAAAGAGATAGAGAGAGAGAGAGAGAGAAAGAAAGAAAGAGAGTGTGAGAGAAAGAGAAAGAGAGAGAGTGAGAGAGAGAGAAAGAAAGAGAGATAGAGAAAGAGAGAGAGAGAGAAAGAAAGAGAGAGAGAGAGAGAGAGAGAGAGAGAGAGAGAGAGAGAGAGAGAGTAATACATGAAAAGAAGACAGTGGAATACTAGAATTATGCAAGATTTTTTTCCTTTTCCGTGGTTCTGTGAACTGCAGACCTTACTCAGATACTTCGGGTTCTGTAATTAGGAATGTCTGAATTAGGTAGTATCTTTCAACACCCTACTCGATGGGTTTCAAAATTAATAGGTCCTTCATCAATGTTAACTGAAAACTTTAGAAAATATAATAGGGCACCTAAATACTTTTTTCAATAATTAAAAAAGTTATCATATTTGTGTTTATCACTTTTGTGATGTCACAACTACTCCAACTTGCTTTACAAAATCTACGCTGAAACCGGGACTTGAACCACCGACCTCCAGGTTACAAGGCCGCTGCCTTATCGTACTAGCTACTGAGGTCGGTGTTTTCAATAATTATGTCCTATGTGAAGTTTACAACTGACATATTGGCCCTTCATTGGTTCAAGGTTAATTTATGGCGTACGGAAATCTCTTCCACCCAACCCTCATAATCCAGCTTCAACGAAAATGTCGTAGTAAAAAATGAAGCTAATTGAGGAACCCAAAAATAGACAACCGAACACCGTCTCTTATATTCGTCTCTTATATCCGTCACTTATATCCGTCACTTGTATCCGTCACTTATAACTGTCACTTTAATCCGTCTCTTATATCCGTCACTTTCACAACAAATTAGAGTAGTACCAATACATCACAGATGGAAAACGAAGGGTTGGATGGAAGAGATTCCCATAGGCACTAACCCCGCCCTTTTGATAGGTTGTGTGTATAACAGTGGTGTGGAAGAGAATGCCGTTGGAATTAGCATCGCCCTTGATCAAGTTTTGTTATATGTATTAATCTCAATTTTTATGTATGTAATTGTATATATTCTATGTAAATAAAATTCTTGATCCAATATGTTTAATAATAATAATATATTTATCTATTTTTCTTTTCTTTGTATTGCTTGTATTGTTACATTCATGTCTTTTGATATCTAATAAAGTATTTAATGCTAATAATAAAGGTGTGTGTTAGAATTTAAAGTACTTAATTTTATTTGTATAACACCTGCCTCGCGATATTTGCAAGTTCATTTAATGCACTTTGAACAAACTTTTTTTTTTTAAATATTTAAAATATTTAAAATAAATATTATACATTGTTGCAATTTTCTAAACAATTCTGAATTTCAAACATTTTAAAAATGCAAAAATATAAAATTTGTTCTTTTATATTCACGGACAAAGTTGCAAATTTGAAAGTTTTTTTATAAAGATTTGATATTTGCATATTTTATTACCTTTTTTTCTGCAATATTTTCCAGGTGATTATTGTATCATAAAACAAGGGATGTAATTCCTTTTAGCTAGAAAAGTGGGTATTGAAGGTGCAGGAATTTTACTGGGAGAGAAGAGATGGGTAATGGGAGGGATATAGATTAATATAAATAGAGAGAGAAAAAGAATGTGAGAGAGAGAAAGAGAGAAATTGTGTGTGAGAGAGATAAAGACAAAGATAGAGAGAGAGAAAGAGATAGAGAGAAAGAGAAAGAGAAAGAGAAAGAGAAAGAAAAAGATAAAGATAAAGAGAAAGAAATAGAGAGAGAGAGAGAGAGGGAAAGAGAGGGAAAGAAAAAAAGAGAAAGAAATAGAGAAGAGGAAAGAGAAAAAGAGAAAAAAATACAGAGAGGGAAAGAGAGAGAGAGAGAGAGAGAGAGGAAAAGGGAGAGAGATAAAAGGGTAGGAACAAAAAAAGATAGCAATAGAGAAATAATAAGGAAAGAGATAGACAGAAAGGAGGAGAGAAAGAGGGAGGGAGAGTGAAGAATGGAGATAGGTTTTCATAGAGAAATGTAATGAACAGTCATACAGAAAGAGGGAGGGAGTGAGAGAGAGTAAATAGAATGGTATCGATGAACGTCATATTTTTCTCTCTATCTGTCTTTTCCTCTTTCTCTCTCTTTCTCTCTATCTCTCTCTCTCTCTCTATCTTTCTCTCTCTCTTTGTCATTCTCTTTTTCTCTCTCCTTTGCTCTCTTTCTCTCTCTCTCTCTTTTCCTCTTCTCTATTCTCAATATCGCACTCTTTTCTTTCTTCCTCTATACCACCCTCTCTCTGTCTAGCTTTCCCTCTCTCTCTCTCTCTCTTTTTTTTTTCAAATTATCCTTCACTATTTCTCGCAATTTTTCTTCTCTCTTTCTCAATTTTCTAGCTCTCTCTTATCTCTGTTTTTCTTGCTCCCTTACTCTCCCTCTCTCTCTCATTCTTCTATTTCTCCTTCGCTATCTCTCTCTCTCTCCCTCCCCCTCTTCACCCTTTTCTCTGTCTCTATTCTTCCCTTACTCTCCCTCTCTCTCTCTCTCCCCTCTATCTCTCACCTATACCTCTATCTCTCTCCCTATCTCTCTCTCTCCCCTCTATCTCTCTCCTCTACCTCTATCTCTCTCTCTCTCTCTCTCTTCCCTCCCACTCGGGCGCGGGATATTCAATATAAATACTCCGGAATCATATTAGTCAGGGCCGCAGGGTGTCATTACTCATCCGCTTTTAATCTGACTCTTCAGTACCCGTTGGGCCCTATTTCATAGGTTCATCAATACCTTAATAATGACCTTAATATCATTCATTAAAAAAAACTGCCACCTTTTTGTTTTTGTTTACTGTATATATTTTTGTTCAACCTAATAAAGCATACTATGTATGTACGAATTTCTTTGTGGTGAAGCACAAGGCCTCTTCACAATTTTTGTGGGTAGCGCAGCATTACTAAGAGCCTCCTTTACATTTCGAATTATTCTATTACATTAATTTCTTTTTACTCTGGTAATGCCGCCACTGGTCGTTACTCATACAAGTAACTACTCATTTTTCCTCACGAGGTATGAGTGGACCCCGAATAGAGCATACTATAATAATAATTTCTTTGTGAATTCCCAGAAAAAAACTATTACGAGTAGGTATGCTCTTATACTATCCTTGTGAAAAAAAAAAAAAAAAAAAAAAAAAATATCCTTGTGAATTCCCAGAAAAATGTTATTATGAGTACGGACTTATACTATACTTATACAGTTGACCCTGAAGAGACTAGTGAGGGATGACTGTTGAGGGAATACCCCTATTTTCAAATTCTGTTTGCAGTCCCAAACATGGCGACCCTCATACATATTTAGATACATAGACATAGATATACAATTATACATAGACTCATACATAATGAGATACTTATATACAATATAAAATATACATTACATACAAGCATGTGGCCTATTCTCGCTACAGGTTAATTTATTTATTTAGAAACTCTTTATTAGTGGAACATATATACAGAGAAATAATGGTAAAAAATAAATATAAAATTGACAATATTAATAATAAAAACAAGAAAAAAATACACAAAATATATAAATATCTATGTCCTAACTGAAGGGCGGGGTTATTGCCTATGGCGATCTTTTCCACCCAACAGGTTATACAACATACATATTTATGTCACCTTGGTAGAGTGGACTAGCGCACTAGGCTTGCACGCAGAAGACCTGTGTTCGATTCCCGATAAAGTCAATAAATTTTAATCCAGATTTCGGATGTGCAATGTAAACTCATTCGAACCATTTTACTTGTCATGCATTAAATAAATAATTACCTACTGAGGTCTCTTGATCGATAAGGCAGCGGACTTGTAACATGGAGGTCGCCGGTCGGTGGTTCAAGTCCCGGTTTCAGCGTAGAATTAGTAAAGCGAGTTTGAGTAGTTGTGATAACACGAAAGTGATTAATACAAATATGAAAACTTTTTTTAACTTTTTAAATAAATAAAATGATATTTAATTATTTTCTGTTCCCCATCTGTTTCAGGTATACTTACAGTCTTTGGATTCATTTATCACTATGGATTTCATATCTGGTAAAGTATAATAATTCATATAATATCTGGTATCTGGAAAAAAATATGTAATCTTGGATTATTGATGGTTAAACTGTGTCTTTTGGCAACTCTCTATTATGAAAGCAGTCTCTTAAAATATATTAAATTTATTTTATTGTATCTCTCTCTCTATAACTAGCCCTATCTAAGATTTATGGTTGGGTGGAAGAGTTCACATATTAAATCGTGAAGCCAGCGTTGATAGCACGTTTAAAACACTAGTTCTCGTTCTGACACTCAAGTTAAGCAACGTCCAGTGAGGCTTAGATTAGTGCATGACCATTCAAATTCGAACCCTCGTGATGCAGGTTGTTCCCGGTGTTATCATGCAGTGGAAAGCGACGTTAAACCAAAAAAAAATATATATTATAAATACAGGGTTGGGTGGAAGAGATTGCCATAGGCAATAACATTAGTTAGGACATCAAGCAAAACGCTAGTTTTGCAACGCCAAGAAAAACAAAACCAGCGTGCTATACTTACGCTAAACCGAGTTTGTATGTATTTTCTTTTGTAATTTTGACCTACTTGGACAAAACTTTTTATATTTTTTTCTTCATATTCGTGTTTTCCTCGTCCAATAGAAGAATACTACTTTTTTATTTTATATCAAGCAAAACGCTAGTTTTGCAACGCCAAGAAAAACAAAACCAGCGTGCAATACTTACGCTAAACCGAGTTTGTATGTATTTTCTTTTGTAATTTTGACCTACTTGGACAAAACTTTTTATATTTTTTTCTTCATATTCGTGTTTTCCTCGTCCAATAGAAGAATACTACTTTTTATTTTATATTTTTCTGATACTCCTAACCGCTTTTACGAACACCCCTAATATTAGTAAAAGATTCATACTTTGGTCTCATTTTTTTTTTTTTTTTTTTTTTTTTTTTTTTTTTTTTTCCGCATTCGCCTTACCACGGGCATATGGTTCAAGTTTCTGCTATGCCATTTTGTTTATGAGTTCATAATGCTTGCAGCTCGAGGTTTTTAACAAAAAAAAACTTCCGCGGTCACTCGGCGGCGCTTTGGCGGTATCGCCTATATCTCGAATGTGGCAAATGATAGAAAGCTGAAACTTAGTATATTAAAGGTTTGATTAATTTACAGCTTTTTTAATTCTATGTAATTTTTATATAATTATAACCATTTATGAGTTATAACATTTTTGTTGATTTTTCACGTTCACCGACCTCTCTTCACGTAATCACATGAATCGCTATTAAGGCTATATTGTATCAAGCTGAAACTTTCAGGACATATTCTTGAGTTTTGGCAGATGATTCCTCGTCAGAATAGCTATCTTCGAAAAATTTACGGTTTTTGAGTTACAAGCTCCTTAAGTCATTGGTAGCGCACAACATATTTTGGATTAGAGTGTCTTCTCCGAGTTTCGGAGCTCACAGTATCGGGATCCCTCACTCGTAAATGAAATAAAATTAAGGTATCGATTGATTGCTGAACTGTAGGGTGTGATATCTTTCTTTCATCGACCTTCATTAGGTTCTTAGATATTATAGATGTACCTACTATTTTTCGACTAGTTAGTTTTTTTTATTTTTTAAGATGTGGGTGAGTGAATTATTCAATGAAATACCTTAAAGATATTATAAGGCTTTTTATAAGGATTATAAGGATACAAAACTAAAATAATTGTAGGTAGGTAGTAGGTAGGTACCTAGTTAGGTAGGTCCTCCATTAAAATAATTTTAATATGGATTTAACTTCGCTTTCAACTGCATATCACGACGGGGATACTACCCTCCATTAGCAGGAAACTGACAAACCTGCTTCTCACATTAACCTCACCCAGCATGGGTTGGGCCAGATAGTCAGCATCATAAAGTCTTCACTTCGCTAGACTTTGCTTAACATTGGTGTTCCTACGAGAATTGATGTATTCAACGCGCTGTCGATGGCACCTAATTATGTGTGGCAAAAGTCATCTCTAGTTTTAGTATGTTATTATTATTATTATTATTATTAAACATGTTTGATCAAGTTTTATTTACAAATAACATGTTGTTGCACAGGCTTGCTAGCCGTGACTCATCAATTTGAGTTGTGTAACAATTTGGCCAACTTACAGAAAATTCATATTATACTCTTAGTAGGTGAGATCCTCGCTACCCAGTCAGGAAGGCTTTTCAAACCCCAGAATCGACAAAAAATGTATAGTTAATTTGGTTACAATATTATTGTGTGCACATAAGCGATTCCGGTTCTCTTGATCTCTTGTGTTGATCTAGAACCTTAATGGGAATTTGATAATGACACAAAGAATACATAATACACATACATACCTAAATGGGTATAGTTGTAAAAACAATTCCAAGAAAATCACCTATATCTTGTAAGAAGTTACGGTTCGAAAAAATAGGTTTGACTTTACATGCAGGTACCCTAGACACTAACGAAAGGGTACCTACGTAATACATTGAACCTTTCTTGCAAAAAAGACAAATAAAAGTCTTTTCTTTTGTTGTACCAGTCAAACCAGTCCAGCACGTGTTGTATCAAACAATAGATGTATAATATTCCGTTAACTGGGTAGAATTTTTATTTGAAATGCTCTGTACTTGGGTGTTCGGGGTGCGAATCACTCATTCACTCATACCTCGTGACGAAAAATGAGCATAGTAGACGAGATGCAGATGTAGCCGAGGAGAAATGTGCGGTGGCTCTAGATTTACAAATCTACCTTGAGATCTTGAGAAGGTATTTTTCTCTTTCTCGAACTCGGACTAGGGTGCGAATAAAGATAAAAAGAAAAAAATAGAGGGTCATGTTGTTATCAGCATGATCCTTAAGTGTTTCAAAGAAGCTTGTTAGTAAACATTAACCTCGAATATCGTTATTTTGGGTATAAACAAATTATTTTATTCGGTATGCAGGTAGTTGGGATACAATGTAAATGAAATAAGATAAACAAAAATAGATCATTTCTAAGCTCCTGAATTTTGATCGCTCCAATCAAAACCCTTTGAAAATAATTGAATCAGTTATTTTGAAAAGTGTTTAAGTCCAATTTTTTCGAAATTTGTTTTATTATGAAAATGGATTCTATGGACCTAGACGCATCGTTATGACACATCGAGAAAGACACAAATCCGATCAGTCATAAGGAAGTTATAGCGAGTCAAATATCTTGTCCGTGACTAAATCCCTTTTCGAAATGACTCATAGTGAAGACACTACTTGTTGATACCATCAGATTTGTTAATTTTTTTTTTTTTTTTTCAGTTTAAGGTCAGTTTATTTAGTTAAATGCGCCAATGATTTGTGTTGTTGTATGATTTATTTATGGTGAAGCACAAGACCTCTTCGCAGCATTAGTAAGTACAAGTAGTCACTGTGGCAGAGCGAGTTAGTGCGCTAGGCATTGCACACATGGTGACCTGGGTTCGATTTCCAGCGGGGGATGATTTTTTCTGCTCTGTACTTGGATTTTCGGGGTCCACTCATACCTCGTGAGGAAATATGAGTAGCTGCTTTAATGTGAAGCAGCGACCAGTAACAGAATCTTAGGCAAAAAAATAATACAAGATCTTGTAAATTAAAGTGGTAAAGTCTTATGATTCTGCGCTATCCACTAAAATTGTGATATAATAACACAAATAAAAAGCATTATTATTATTATTAATACTTGAAATTTGAAGATGATTTTCTTTTTACCTTATCCTTAAAATACTAGCCTAAATTGTCTCAGAATTGACATAAAATATGTGGTTTGTGGTTGACCAAACCCAAAATGGTAAATAATATGCATATTTGGTTAACGGATTTACCTATTTTCGTGTTTATTTCAGTAAGGAGATAAGTCCAGCCTATAAAACTAAAATATACTTGAAAAGTATGACACTTAAACGTTTTTAGGTCAGTTACATAATGTCTTTTAGCCTAATTAATCATTACACGAAGAAAAAAAATATGTCATGTTTTATATTTTCCAAAATAAATAGTTTTTTTTTTGTTTTCCAAAAGTTTACCTTTTGTGACTTAAACCCTTTTCAAAATAACTGATTCAATTGCAAGTTAAATGAAAATTAAAACAAGTTGTATTAACCAAAAGTAAATGTCCGAAATTTGATAAAATGAAGCAGATTGAAGCGTTTGAGAGTTATTCATAAAAAAGGATCTAATCTCAAAAAATCAAAAGTTGAAATACCTTAATATTTTAGAAATATTGGGCCGTAGTAAAGAGATGGTGAAAAAAAAGCCATGAATATTTTCATAAAAATAAATTCTACTTTATTTCATGTGTTGAATTTAGCAAATGGGAAACAATGTAACCAACCAAAAAATACCTGATATCCCCCAAAAATACACTTCGTGTGCAAAAGACGCCAAGAAAATAACAATCCTTCTCAAATAGAATTACCTTGAAAATGATTGCTAAAAAGGAACTGATATCAAATGAAGGCCAAGTTCTTGTAAACTGGATATTATCTGGCCACAAAAGAGTCTCAAGTACAGGAATTAAGCTGACAATTGGATATGATATTTCCCATTTTTCTGCTTTTTAACAACACTAAAATTTAACATTAAAAATCTTGGCAAGTTTAAAACATCAAAAAATTGCTTTGTACTTTTTTGATGTTTTAAACTTGCCAAGATTTTTAATGTTAAATTTTAGTGTTGTTAAAAAGCAGAAAAATGGGAAATATCATATCCAATTGTCAGCTTAATTCCTGTACTTGAGACTCTTTTGTGGCCAGATAATATCCAGTTTACAAGAACTTGGCCTTCATTTGATATCAGTTCCTTTTTAGCAATCATTTTCAAGGTAATTCTATTTGAGAAGGATTGTTATTTTCTTGGCGTCTTTTGCACACGAAGTGTATTTTTGGGGGATTTGTATATACACTGGGGACCACAATTAGGGGAACGCTTTTTTAACCCCATATTTCACCTTGAATTGTATAAATTGTTGTGATGAAACATGATCTGAAAGATAGGTATTTTTGTTGGGAACATGAAACAAGTCATTTTTTTTGGGCTACTTCAAAGGGAAAATTTTATTTTTTGACAATAAGCAAACAATGTCGAAAAAGTGACAAAAAACAAAGATTTGAAATTTCAAGATTTTGAAAAATCTCTGGAATACGTGGGCTCAATACCTTGTATTGCCTCCCCTAACACCAAGTAGGGTGTCCAATCGCCTCGGCATGCTTCGGATGAGCTTCTGGACGAATTATTGGGGCATCCGATCCCATTCTTCAACAACTGCCTTCTTGAACTGCGCAATGGTGTCTACGGGTGGATTCCTGTTCCGGGTGGCCCTTTTCAGATGGTCCCATACATGTTCTATAGGATTCATATCCGGAGAGCGAGCAGGGTGTCGGAGGACCTCCAAGTTCACCTCCTGAAGGAAGCGCTTCACCTGGTTTGCCACGTGTGGACGAGCATTGTCGTACATCAGGATCATCTCCTCCCCAATGAAGGGCTTCAAAGGAAGGACAATACCTTCAAGAACCTCTCTCCTGTCCCGCTCAGCAGTCAGCGCCCCTCCCTCCAGGATATACAGGGTTGTACGGCCGTTAAAACTTATACCCCCCCAGACCATGATGGAACCACCACCAAATTGGACTTTTCCAACAATATTGCACTGTGAGTACCGTTCATTTGGGCGTCTAAGTACTCGGATACGGTTGTCATCTGACTTTAAGCTAAATTTACATTCGTCTGTAAACATACCCTTCCCCATTCACGCATTGACCATCTTCGGTAGTTGTTTGCGTACACGACCCTTTCAACTTTGTGCTGGTGATTGAAAAGAGGCGATCGCTTGGCTCTGTGGGACGTCACAGAACGCTCTCTGAGTCTTCTTCTTATTGTTTTAACAGAAACATTCACATTGTGGCTTTGTATCAACTCCCCACGGACAGCAGTCGCGGGTAGAAACCGGTTTCTCAGTGCAGTGAGCGTTATGTAGCGGTCTTCTCTTTGGTTTGTGACCCTTTGGGACCCTGTCCACCAGTCTGCCTGTAGCGTTTAACAACTCGATGAATCACTGATTTTGACACCCGAAAGGAATTTGCCACTGTTCTGTAGGTTTGTCCGGCTTCAATCAACGCAACCGCCCGGGCAACCTCTACTTCACTCAAATCGGACATATTGTAAGAAAATCACTTTATTTGACAATTAAAAGATTCATAAAGTCACCAAACGTTAGCACTTGACCTTAGGTAAGAGAATAATGAAACTTCCATGTTCGTCAGGTATCCATGAAATCATGGGTTTTAGAGGTACTCTCAGTAAACTTGTAAGAATTTGTCCCTTAGTGGGATACATCTGTATAAATGTAGCATACATTGATAGACCATCGTATATGTAATAATATAAAGTTAAATAGGGGTTCCTAAAGTGAACACAGTACATTAAATTCGAAATCATCTGAGCGTTCCCCTAATTGTGGTCCCCAGTGTATTTTGTTTTTTTATGTTATGTTTTTTTATATGCAGGACATGTGGCGGAAATAGCAGGAAAAAGAAACTTGACAAGTATAAGCAAATTGCAAGTGATTATCACTTTGTACCCGTTGTGACCACATTATTTGTCTGTATATAATGTATGTTCTACTAATAAAGAGTTTCTAAATAAATAAATAAACTCAAGACGCTTGCCGAGTTCCCGATTTCATTTGCGTCTGGGTATTTTGGGCGAGATACAAGTTCAAAAGGTACATAAAACCCAATGGAAATATTATTAACACGTTCATCGCCGCAATATGTTAGACGACATCGACATGTATTATTTTTTTCTGCCAACCGTGTTCAGCTAAAATTGACAGATATAATATATATGTAGTAACTGGCTGGGGGACTATAAACAGGGAGTAGACCAGCAGTCTGACTGGGGGACTATAAACAGGGAGTAGACCAGCAGTCTGACTGGGGGACTATAAACAGGGAGTAGACCAGCAGTCTGACTGGGGGACTATAAACAGGGAATAGACCAGCATTGGCTTGGTTCTGGGGGGCCTTGTCAATTATTAGCCTCCTTGTAAAGACAGTGGTAGAAGTGCTGAGTCATTCCTCCACTGTCTGGCTACCATCGTTCACGATGACGCCGATGTATGATTTGTTTATATTTAGTTGCACGATGACTTTTAAATTTTTTTTTAGACATGTTGTACCACCCATCATAAGAAATACATTGAAATAATACATTAGTGTACAGAAACTCTCCACATCTTTCAAAACCCCCAGGAGGATTTACGTCACCAGTCAATTAAACAATAAAGCGCCCATGTAGGTTTTCAGTTCAGTACCAGCTCTATTTCTCAAAAAAAGCCCCCATATGGTTCTACGGCGTTGAACGTGTTAAAAAAATGGACTTTTAGAACATTTTTGGAGTTTACCCAAATGGCTATTTAGGGGGTTCCATTCTCCCCAATCCTGAACAGCGACATTTAGCAAGCTCTGATAAGCCTAAAATAATAATTAGTAACACTTGGCGAGCTCCAGAAAGCCTAGATATCTGTTAAATATCTAACAAGGACCACACAGATAACAGGAGACATTCGGAAACTGTTACCTTTCTCCTGTGTTTCCTCTCATGATAACAGAAGCACCGTTTTTTTCTTTCTTTTTTAACATAGGTATGCGAGTAACGCCAGTCTCCGTGGCGTAACGGTTGTCACTACTGCCCGTTGTCCAAAGATCCTGAGTTCGATCCCGGTCGGAGCAGACTTTTCACACAGAAAATTCTGTTCCCTCCGTACATGCGAGGCTGGCATTTCCGGCCTTACCCAGGCTGGTTGAGGTTAATGTGGGTAGCTGGTAAGATTCCCAGCGAATAGAGGGTAAAACCCCCATCCTAATCAAGGTCGTTTAATCAAATTTAATCGTTGGCTTTAGGGAGGGCATCCAGACGTAAAAAATGTGCCAAAACCAAGCAATCTCAACCATGAGGTTAAACAACGTCGACCCTGCTTGAGAGGGACAAGACGGAGTAAAATAAGAAGAAGAAGAAGATGCGAGTAACACCAATTTCATGGTGAAATCTCATTTATTTTATAGGTATGAACAGTACAAATAATTAAAAAAAACACTTAAAAAATGGACACAATAAGTACAGTAAAAAGGAAAAACAATAGTAAAATATATAATGTATATTTATGTCCTTACTAAAGGGCGGGGATATTGCCCATGGCAATCTCTTCCACCCAACTATTTTCTGTTTAAGCCATATCAACCGTACTATTAATGAACTCATTTGGTAAGCTACTTCATGTTCGGGGTCCACTCATACCTTGTGAGGAAAAATGAGTAGTTACTTGTATGAGTAACTACCAGTGGCGGCATTACCAGAGTAAAAAGAAATTAATGTAATAGAATAATTCGAAAAGTACAGGAGGCTCTTAGTAATGCTGCGCTACCCACAAAAATTGTGAAGAGGCCTTGTGCTTCACCACAAATAAAACCATACATACACTTAAAAAATGGACACAATAAGTACAGTAAAAAGGAAAAACAATAGTAAAATATATATAAACTTATGTCCTAACTAAAGGGCGGGGATATTGCCCATGGCAATCTCTTCCACCCAACTATTTTCTGTTTAAGCCATATCAACCGTACTATTAATGAACTCATTTGGTAATCTACTTCATGGAAAACTATTATTATTATTATTATATTACTCTTTATAAGGTAAAGACAAAGTACAATATTTACAGTACAATACAAAGAATCTATATAAAGAATTAAAATAAATAGATTGAATAAAGAAACAAGAACAAAAAAGATAATGAAGCTAATGTCCTACCTAAAGGTTATTGCCTGTGGCAATCTCTTCCACCCAACTCTTTTCTGTTTAAGCCATATCAAACGTACCATTAAATTTAATGAACTCATGTGGTAAGCTACTGAAAAATTGCTAGAAAGTAGTCTATTATGCAAAACTCACTCACTTGTAAAATCCCCAACATTATTTATAATTTTCCTTTTCACAAAATAAAGTCTTGCCGGGTGACGTTAAACAAATACGATGCCAGTCATGTCAGACTAGAAGACAATAAGGACAGCCATCTAGCCGTGAAATGTGACAGTAGGAGTGTCAGAACTAACCAACCTCAACCGTGATTAAGAGGTTGAACAATGGCGACCCCGACAAGGTCTAGGAAAAGGTAAAATGAATGAAGAAGAGAAGGAAAAGAAAGATAATCGGACAGTTGAAGACAAAGAAGGTGGTGTGATAGGGAATAGAAAAAGAGGAAAATGAAAATGAGTTTTATTTTTAACCATGCAATACCCAACAAGGGTTGGGTGGAAGAGATTGCCATAGGCAATAACCCCCCGCCTTTTAGTTAGGACATCTGTATTTTTTTGTTATCTAAAATTAATGACCTGGATGTAAAAAAAAACTAGCAAATCACATTTTCAGTCAAACCTGAAGGAAAATAACCTCTTTAAAACTATTTAAGAGAAACCTTGATTTAAGAGAAAAAAATTCAAGTCAAAACTTGAATTTTTTCTCTGTGTCCAGTTTCGATTTTTATGATCAATAATTATGTCCTATGTGAAGTTTATAACTGACTTATTGGCCCTTCGTTGGTTCAAAATTAACTTATGGTGTACGGAAATCTCTTCCACCCAACCCTCATAATTCAGCTTCAACGCTAATAGCATAGTCACAAATGAAGCTAATGACTGAGGAGCCCAAAAATAGACAACCGAACACCGTCTCTCATATCCGTCACCTATATTCGTCTCTTATATCCATCTCTTATATCCGTCACTTATATTCGTCTCTTATATCCGTCTCTTATATCCGTCTCTTATATCCGTCTCTTATATCCGTCTCTTATATCCGTCTCTTATATTCGTCTCTTATATCCGTCACTTATATTCGTCTCTTATATCCGTCTCTTATATCCGTCTCTTATATCCGTCTCTTATATCCGTCTCTTATATCCGTCTCTTATATCCGTCTCTTATATCCGTCTCTTATATCCGGCTCTTATAACTGTCTCTTATAACTGTCTCTCATATCCGACACTTATATCCGTCTCTTATATCCGTCACTTGTATCCGTCTCTTATATTAATATCTTATATCCGTCGCACTTTCACAACAAATTAGAGCAGTATACCAATGCATCACAGATGGAAAACGAAACGTTTTTTCAGAGCGAGCTATGTGCTTGTACATTGCCCCATTTTTTCGGGTGAGTTCAGAAAGGGTGTCCCCGAATCTGGAGTGGGGGGGGGGGGGAGAGGTGGGGGCAGCGTAAATATATCCAGACCAGGGCGCACAGGATAAATGTCACAATGGCATACTAGAAGGTGTAGAAGAGAGAGGAGGGGGAGAGGAGGATGTAGAGGAGGAGAGGGAGAAGGGGGGAGAGGAGAAGAGGGAGGAGGGGGAAGAGAGAAGTAGAGAGAGGAGGAGGGAGAGAAGGAAGAGGAGGGAGAGAAGGAGAAGGAGTAGGAGGAGGAAGGAGAGGAGAAGGGAGAGAGAAGTAGGGAGAGGAGGAGGAAGAAGAGGAAGGAGAGAAGGAGGGAGAGGAGAAGGGAGAGGAGAAAGTAGGGAGGAAGTAGGGAGAGGAGGAAGGAGAGGAGGAGGGAGAGGAAAAGGGAGAGGGGGAAATAGGAGGAGAGGAGGAGGGGGAAGAGGAAGAGGAGGAGAGGAGAGGAGAGGAGGAGGAGGGAGAGAGAGGGAGAGGAGGAGAGGAAGAGGAAGAGGAGGAGGGAAGGAGGAGTAGAGAGAGGAGAAGGAGAGAGAAGTAGGGAGAGGAGGAGGAAGAGGAGGAAGGAGAGAAGAAGGAGGGAGAGGAGAAGGGAGAGTAAAGTAGGGACTGGAGGGAGAGAAGACGATGGAAAAGGAGGCGATGGGAGGCATATAGGGAGAGGAAAGACAATGGGTTGAGTGGAAGAGAATGACGAAAAGGAAGAGGATGAGGATGTAAAGAGGAGACGTGAGAGTTATGAAGAGTCACCGTGTCAGAGTGGAGTACCACACCTGGCTTGCAAGCAAGGTGACCTGGGTTCGAACGACAGTAGAGTAGGAATTGTTACTATCTGTACTTGGATGTCTGAGGTCCGCTCATACCTTTTGTAGAAATATGAGTACCTATATTAGTATGAATAGAGACCAGGGGCGGAATTACGAGAGGGAATATGGACATTATTGGACATTGAAAAATGTTTGAATTTGAAGTTGCATATCGCTACCCAGCTACCCACTTAAGTTCTGACATGGTAATACAAAGATGACAAAGAAACCAGAAAGGAAGAAGAAGAAGAATAGAAGAAGAAGAGGAAGGAGGAAAAGGAGAATTTGAGGAAGAGTGAGAAAAATGAAGAAAAAGGGATAGTTAGAATTAACAAAGAAAGAAAGAGAGAGAAAGAAAAGAGGAAGGAAAAGGCTGAGGTGGAAGAGAATTGAGAAGAAGAGAAGAGAAAGGAAGATAATAATAATAATAATATCGCCTTATTATTACTGCCCGATAAGGACTATTATGTCCCATTATTCCAGCAGTAAGCCCAAGACGTATTATTATGTGGTAAAAATCCCAATTGGGAGGATAACTTGTCATGTCCCGGTTGGGTTTCGAACCCACGTCCTCTGGAATCTTTGGATTCACAGAGTGCCGCCTTTACCACTGAGCTACCGGGACAGAAAGAGAGAGAAAGAAAGATAAAGACAAAGAGTAAGAAAAGAGGAAGAAAAAGTAAGAGGTGGAAGAGAATTGAGAGAAGAAGAGAAAGGAAGATAAGGGAAAATTGTGGGAGAAAGAAGTAGAATGGGGAAAGAAAATTATATTTATTCAGGTCCGCTGAGAGATAGAGTTGCCAAAAAGAGGTTATCTTCCCTTATATTCAACTCTTCTCTCTCTCTCTCTCTCTCTCTCTCTCTCTCTCTCTCTCTCTCTCTCTCTCTCTCTCTCTCTTCTCTCTCTCTCTTCTCTCTCTCTCTCTCTCTCTCTCTCTCACTCTCTCTCTCTCTCTCTCTCTCTCTCTCTCTCTCTCTCTCTCTCTCTCTCCTCTCTCTATTCTCTCTCTCTCTTTTCTCTTTTCCTCTCTCTCTCTCTCTCTCTCTCTCTCATAAGTGAACTTTATAAAAGCATAGGGGTTTAAAAAAGGTCGAACATATACATGGATGATGAAAGAGAGAAGAGGGGATATGAAAAGATTAGAACCAAAGAGAGTGAAGAGAGGGATGGAAAGTAGAAGGATAGATTAGAGCAGAGAGAGAGAGAAATATTATATAAGGAGGTGAAAGTTGAATGTATAAATTGAATAGAAGAAGCAGGAATAGGGGGTGAGAGGGAGAGAGAGGAAGAAAAAAGGAGAGATAGATAGAGAGAGAAAGAGAGAGAGAGAAAAAGAGGAAAGGAATAGGAGAGAGAGAGAGATAAAGAGGAAGCGAGAATGAAAAATATATAAGGAGAAAGTGAGAGAAAAAGAGGAAGGGAGTAAGAGAGAGAGAGAGAGAAAAAGAGAAAAAGAGGCAGGGAGCAGGAGAGAGAGATAAAAAGAAAGCGAGATAGAAAAAGATATAAGGAGAAAGAGAGAGAAAAAGAGGAAAGGAGTGAGAGAGAGAGATGGTCATGGGAAAAGTGAAAAGATAAGGGTTGAATTGCTTGCATCATATATTTTACAAATGTGGATTTCCTTTGCGCTTTCTCATTGATAGTAAATGGAAAATGTATAAAATATAAAAAAATTATATTATGTATCATACGAGTACAGACCAAATAAATTATACATAAAGTGCTATAAATAGTAAATATTTATATACTTTAAAAAAAGATGAGTGTTTCACAGCCTTTTTGTATTTCGTAGCCATGAAACAGGAGCTACTGTAGACGCTTGTGGTCTGTGTTGCAGCCTGCCCATCCCGTAGTATGTCTCCCCTCCGATGGGCGAGAAGTGACACAATACTTCCTAATTAGGTGCTGGGTCAACACGAGCGCACCGGAAGGTATCCCTTACAAACAACTGTAACCAAATTTTGAATAAATTTTTTTGTCGGCGGTTTGAAACTTTGTACTATACTAACAAGTACTGACTATACTTTGGCATATAATAATATATGTATATAATAGGATATTTACTATATACCTACATTTTGGGATAATTATTATATCTACATATTATCTACATACATTTTTGTATAAAAAGGAAGGATGACCATTTCTGTAAAAAAAGAAAAGGATTTACGCGTTCAATGATAACCTTATAAAGGGAATAATTTATGACCACAAAGCTGGTCAGGTGAATGTTTAGTAATATAAAAATAAAATTATAGTACACCAGAATGTTGAATGTCATTATATCTTCTGTAATCTTTTTCTTTTCACTTTGCCTTCCTCCCAACCAACCAACCAACCTCAACCATGAGGTTTTAGCACTTCTAATTCCATATTTCACAGTAAGGTACCCTGCCTAGCGCCAACTCTGTGTACAATTTCATTATCTTTTTCTTGGACAAAACGAGAACCATATTTGTTATACGTCCCTGTAACTTTTTTTTTGCCGGACACCGCAGTTACCATTGGCTACATGCAATATTTCTTTTTTTTTTTTTCTTTTTTTTTTAATTTTTACGAACTTCGTGTCCATTTATACAAAACGCGATTTTATATGTTAAAAAAGAAAAGATAAAACTTATGAATAACTTAAAATTACCTTAAACTCAAATTAGACCTACGTAGAATTTAGCAAATAAATGCTTGAAATGTGAAACAAATCAAGCCCATCATTATTATTATTATAGTATGCTTTATTAGGAGGACAGAGAACAAAGGTAACAGTATAAAATTAAGAAAACACAAACAAATGACAAAATAAATAAGTAAAAAAGAAAATAACAATAATGTCCTACCTAAAGGGCAGGGTTATTGCCTGTGGCAATCTCTTCCACCCAACCCTTATCACCGGCTCTGTTCCCCATGGATTGAATCCTTTGCATTGGGGAGAATTCACCACAATGTTAGAATGGCTTCTCTTGATTTTAAATGTAAGGTGAGAGCGAGTATTTCTGGAAAGAGGCTCGAAGATTTAATTTCGAAGACTTAATATAAAAAAAAATATTAAAATAAATCAAAAGTACATTAAATAAGAAAAAAGAAAACAGAGGTTATGAAAATAAATTGAAATCGGAGCAAAAAAATAGTTTAATAAATCTAACACAATACTTCCGATTTCTAATTTTAGAAATTTCTTGGAAGTAAAACCTTCAAATTACCGTACCATTATTGGGACTTGAACCACCGATCTCCGGGTTACGAGTCACGCCGCCTTATCACTCCAGCTACTGAGAATTCTTTCCAGGTACTTTTGACTAACCAAGATGGATTCTATAATGTATATTTATGTATATTATGTACTCGTCCTGTTTTACAGGATGTATCAAAAGGTCATGAACAAAAAGAAACCACGTATAGTAAAGCTCAAATAAAGGCCACTTTGCTTGATAAACCCCTAAATGGAAATGGGCCCTAAGGTCGCTAGGGCCACCACAAGTTGGCACTTAAATATCGAATTATTTCGCGATTGACTTGATTTTTTGCTTGACGTCTTCCATTGTTATCATGCTTCTTTTGTGAGTATTTGGCACTTTTTCCCTGATCATGAAATATACATAGCGGTCCATTTTCGTAAAAGGGTTTATCAAGCAAAGTGGTCTTTATTTGAGCTCTACTGTACATGTTTTCTTTTTGTACTTGACCTTTTGATACACCCTGTATACGAATACAATACAGCAATCACCTTGTTTATTCTATCAAGATGAGATAGGGTCCGTTCAAGTAGGGCATTGTCAGGAATTTAATCAACTTTAACCCTTCACCATCAACTTTAAGCCTTCCTCATCAACATTAACCCTTCCCCCTCTCTTCCGAGGTCCCGAACCTTCCAACTCGCAATCCTTTTCCGAGTGGTCAAGACGGAAAGATGGATTCCTTTCAAGCCCCTTGCGACCACCTCCTTTGTCTTTGTCTGGGTGCTATTGTTGTAAGGATATGGAGATGAGAATGGAATAAGGATGAAAAGGGAGGATGAGGAAATGGAAGGATAAAGAGATGGGAGGGAGAGGAGAGATGGGGCTGATTGGAGTATATGGAGATGAAAATGGGGAGGATGGGAGGGAGAAGAGACATGGGACTGATTGGAGTATATGGAGATGAAAATGGGGAGGATGGGAGGGAGGAGAGAGATGGGACTGATTGGAGTATATGGAGATGAAAATGGGGAGGATTAAAGGTAGGAGAGATGGGAAGGAGGAAAATGATTGGACAGATAAAGAAAGGAGAGATAAAGAGAGGAGAGAAAGAGAGTCAGGGGTGAGAGAGAGAAAGAAAGAAAGAAAGAGAGGACAGTCTGACTGGGGGACGTTTAACAGGGAGAAGACCAGTGTCCCTCTAGAGGACTAAAAACAGAGAACAGACTAGCCAACCCTTACAAGCCAGGCTAGCTTGCAGTTTCCTAAGGGTTTAATGGCTTATAAAGAAAAGTCCAAGTCCTCATGATGGTTGATCGCACATAGAAATATGTGGTTCAGGACGAGCCAACTTTGAAATAATGTTGGCTGGAGACCATCACTCACCCCTCCAGCTGTAGCCAAGCTGGCTACAACAACACAACAACAGATAAGGAGAGGAGAGATAAAGAGAGGAGAGAGAGAGAGTTAGGGAGTGAGAGAGAGAGTTAGGGAGTGAGAGAGAGAGAGAGAGAGAGAGAGAGAGAGAGAGAGAAACAGAAAAGGATAGAGTAGAAGGATGAGAGAATTCCCAACATTTCAAGCTCTCAAGCTTTTGCATGAAAATTAATTAGATAAATTTACAGACCCCAAGATGTCCGTTTTACTCTCTTTCTCTCTCTCCCCATTTATGGTCACTCAATTATTCCCTTTCCCTCTCTCTTTCTTTCTCTCCCTGTCTAATAATTATACCTCTATCTCCTGGTCTCAATTTCTTGACTGTTGTTGAAAGTTACCTCCAACTAAAAAACATTCAGAATACTCTCCCTAAAACACGAGTGAAGAGCAAGAGAAAGAAAGGGAGAGGGAGAGATAGTAAGAGAGAGGGAAAGAAATAATGAAATCCTTACCATTAATTCTCATTCAATAATGAAAATCCAGAAGACAGGAGCAAGAGAGAAGGAAAGCGAGGGAGTGAAAGCATGATGATAAAGTAAGATAGGAAAAAGGACAATATCTCCTCACCCATTTATTTAATCCTTTAAGAATTGTTAAATCGATATCTCTCTCCTTTTCTTTGGCATGCTCTAGCTCTCTTTGGTAATGTCTCGCTCTCTCTTTCTCTATCACTCCTTCTTTCTCTCTCTTTTTCTCTTTCTTTCTTGCTCTCTCTCTCCCTCTTTCTCTCTCTCTGTCTCTCTCTCTCTCTCTCTCTCCGTCTTTCTCATTTCTCTCTTTACATTAATTCTCTTTATTGCACAGTTTAAAATTAACAACTGTTCGTCTGGTTTAATTAAAAAATCCGATTCGTCCAGGAAAGAGGAGATTTTAGTCAGAAGAAATTTATACAAAAGTTCCACAATTTTTTTTGTTAAGTAAACCGAGCTCAATAGCGCGAGTGATATGGCTCTGGCAGCGGACTGGTAACTTGGAGGTTGGTGGTTCGATTCCCAATTATGACATTACTAAGTTAGATTTTAGTTAGGGTGGAAGAGATTGTCATAGGCAATAATCCTGCCCTTTTGTTAGGACATACGTATCTATTTTGAATACACCAGTTCTCTTTCAGTCACTGAAGTTGAGCAACGTCCACTTGGATGGGTGACCGTGACCATTTAAATTCGAAGATTCGTGATGTTGACTATTTCCGGTCCCGCTCAGGCTGGGTGAGGTTAATTTGAGTAGCTGGATTGGATGAGGTTAATATGACGAATGACCATGTAGTTGAAAGCGACGTTAAAAAATAATTACCTATGTCTTATAATAAACTGGTGTTTAATTTAATTTCAATTTTCTTATAAATGATAATTTATAATAAGATTGTCCCTCAAGTCGGGTGATAGTGCGCTGTGATTGGTTGAAGCTCCGATTTGAAGAGGGATTATCATAAATTAAAATCTGGTCTGAAATATAATTAAATATGGTCCAAAAAGGTCCTACCCAGGCTAGGTAAGGTTAATGTGGGTAGGTGGTATGATTCTCAGCGAATGGAGGGTAAAACCCCCGTTCTAATCCGGGACATTAAATCAAATAAAATTGTCGGCGTTAGGAAGGGCATGCCTTAAAAAAATATGTGCCCAAACCAATCAACCTCAAATATGAGGTTGAACAACGTCGACATTGCTTGAGCGGGATAAGCCAGAGTAAAAGAAGAAGAAGAATACGAATAATTTCCATGTTGTTTGTTAAATTTTTAATTTAATGTGTAATCTTTTTGATATGTAATCTTGTTTAAGCGTACATTGGGCTCGGTACGAATGGTTATAAATATTAAATTTAAATTAAAAAAATAAAAATAAAAAAAAAAAATTGTTCCGAGGAGACGTTTCGAACCTGGGTTGTAGGTCTTCAAGTTAGTTCCGTAGCAACAAGCTTGAAACGATTGCTCGAACCATATTATGAGAAATATTTGTACAGTAAGAAAGTGATGAATAGGCGTCAAATAGAACTTATGATTTGAAAAGAAAATTAATTTTGGGCAAACATTCTTCTTGTCCTTTCAAGATTCCTTCTCAATAAGGAGAGTGTTCCTTATCAATAAGGAGAGTGTTCCTTCTCAATAAGGAGAAAATGTTCCTTATCAATAAGGAGAGTGTTTGAAGAATTCTGCCTATCTCTCCACTTCTCTTCCTCTCTCTGAATCTCTCTCTCAATTTCTTGCTTTCTCTCTACGCCTGTCCATTTATATCTTTCTTTCTCTACCTTTCTCTGCTTCTCTTACTGTCTTTATCCCTTGTTCTGTCTCTCTCTCTCCTTTTCTTGCTTTCTCTCTGCCCCTATCCTTTTATTTCTTTCTTTCTCAACTTTTCTTACTCTCTTTATCCCTCCTTCTCTCTCAACAGTCTCTCTCTTTGTTTTCCCTCCTCTCTCTTCTCAATTATCTTTATTCCCTCCTCTTTTCTCTCCCTCCCCTCTACCTCTCTCTCTTTTTTTCCTTATTTGTCTTGTAATTTTCTTTTCATTAAGATATTAGTTGGTAATGATGAAAAGTATATTTCAGATTTCAGAATGGCCGGTCACGGTCAAAAGACAAATGACGTGAATAAGACTGTTTGGAAAAGAGTGGAAGGGAGTGGTGGAAGAGAAAGACATAAAGAAAAGTGTGGGATAGAAAGAGAAGGGGAAAGGGAAATATGTATAGAAGAAGACAAAAATATTTAACAAATAAGATAGAGTAAGAATAAGAGAGAGAGAGAGAAAAAAAAGGGAGAAAACAAAGAGAAATAGTACATCTAGTACGTGTAAATGTAAATGTACATGTACATCTAGTACAACTTCAGACTTTTCTGTTGATACTGATACTGATAGAGATAAAAAGAGAGAGAGAAAAAGAGAAAGAGAGAAGAAATATAAAGAGAGGAAGAGAGAGAGAGAGAAAAAGAGAGAGAGAGAAATATAAAGAAAGGAAGAGAGATAAAAAGAGAGAGAGAGAGACAGAGAAATAGACATTTTTTGGAATTGTACTGGAACCTACATTCTGTAACTCATTTCTGAACCCGACTTCCTACTGGCAGTTTCTGACGGCTTTGTTGCTTGAAAGTTTCAGAGCAGCATCATCATCATAGGGTGGCGTGATCGTGAACGATGGTAGCCAGACAGTGGAGAAATGACTCAGCACTTTTACCACTGTCTTCATAAGGAGACTAATAATTGACAAGAACCAAGCCAATGCTGGTCTACTCCCTGTTGATAGTCTCCCAGCCAAGGCAAAGCTAGTCTACTCCGAGTTTATAGTCTAAAGGTTGGGTGGAAGAGGTTGCCAAGTGTTCGGTGGAAGAGATTGTCAAGGGTTCGGTCGAAGAGATTGCCAAAGGCAATATCCCCGCCCTTTAGTTAGTACTTAGGTATATTATGTATATATTTATTTACATTTTTTTCTTTTTTTTCTCTTTATACTTCTCTTCTTATATTGTACATAAATTTGTATTTATCTGTGTTGTATACATATAATAATATATGTCCATATTAATAAAGTGTTAAATAATAATAATAGTCCCCCAGCCAGACTGCTGGTGTACTTCCTGTTAAGAGCATGCCTTACTATTTTTGCTATACCTGGGACTCGAACCATCCACTTCCAAACTAGGAGTTCTCCGCCTGATCGATCTAGCATCCGTAATCTAAAAAAAAAAAATATATTAGACCAACATAAATTACGATTTCACGAGCGCTCCGAAACAGTCCAATGTGGGTACACCCGTCCTCCAAATTACACTCAAAAGTAAGTCCACAATTTTCGTAAATACCTCTCCGTTTTTTTATCCTCTTTATCCCTGGAAACTTACAGGAAGATATTTAGAGCAAGATATTTTCAGGAAGAAATTTGCAGGATCATAACTGAGAGCGCATTCCTCATTCTGAAGACGAAACGAGAAGTATTTCCCGTCAGGTATTCCGGGAAAAACAGCTTCTCAAATTTTATTTCTCTTTTTCTCCATTTTACCACGTCTTGTTTGTATTTTCTTTATTGTTCAGTGTTTTTTATAGATGTTTTTCCCACTTTACTTCCGCGTATAGGCTGTGAGCTTTTTTCTACTTTATTTCCTACTGTGAGAGTAAATGGACTAATCATTACTAATGGTCTCTTTCTTGCATGATCATCAGAGTATTGTATTGTAATGTATGATTATTCACCTCTTTTTGCTATTTTTTCTTCTCTTCTTTCCTTCGTTTTTTTTTCCTTATCCTCATCCTGTTTCTTCTCCACCTCTTCCTCAATTTCCTACTCCCCTACTCTTCCTTCTCCTTCTCCTCCGTCTCATTATTCTCTTCCTCTTCCTTTTCCTCATTCTCATTTTCCTCCTTCTTCTCCTAAAGAGAGGTAACTTTCTCTTCCCTCTCATTTTTCTCCTACTTTTTCCCTAATTTTCATTTTACTTCTCCTACTCCCCTAAACTTACTTATCTTCTTTTCCTCCTTCTCATTCTTCTCTCTTCCTCTTCCTCTTCCTCATTTCTTTCCTCCTCCTCCTCTTCTCTTACACTTTTTTTCCTCCTCCATCTTTCTCCTCTCTACTTCTCTATACACTTTCTTCCGACTTCTCCTCCCTCTCATTCTTCTCCTACTCCCACTCCTTATTCTTATTTTCCTCCTCATCTCCTACTCCGCTACACATTTCTTCTTTCTTCCTCCCTCTCATCTCTTCTCCTGCTCCCACTCTCATCTCTTTCTTTTCCTCCTCCTCCTCCTACTCCTTCTCTTCCTCACCATCTTTCTTCTTCTCCTCCCTCTCATTCTTTCCTTTTCCTCTCTCCTCTTTCTCTCCTCCTTCTCCCACTCCTCTATCTTCTTTCCTTCTCTCCTCCTCCTATCCCCTACCACTATTTCTTCTTCTCATCCCTCTCATTCTTCTCCTGCTCCTCCCTCATCTCTTTTCCTTCCTCCTCCTCTCCTACACTTTTCTCCTTCCTCTCATCTCTCCTCCCCTACCTATTCTTCTTTTCTCCTCTCTCCCCTCACATTCTTCCTTCCTCTCTTCTTTCTGCTCCCACTCCTTATTCTTCTTTTCCTTCTCCTCCTCCTACTCCCCTACACTTTCTTCTTCTCTTCCCTCTCATTCTTCTCCTGCTCCCACTCCTTATTCTTCTTTTCCTCCTCCTCCTCCTACTCCCCTACACTTTCTTCTTCTCATCCCTCTCATTCTTCTCCTGCTCCCACTCTCATTCTTCTTTTCCTTCTCCTCCTCCTCCACTCCCCTACACTTTCTTCTTCTCTTCCCTCTCATTCTTCTCCTGCTCCCACTCCTTATTCTTCTTTTCCTCCTCCTCCTCCTACTCCCCTACACTTTCTTCTTCTCTTCCCTCTCATTCTTCTCCTGCTCCCACTCCTTATTCTTCTTTTCCTTCTCCTCCTCCTACTCCCCTACACTTTCTTCTTCTCTTCCCTCTCATTCTTCTCCTGCTCCCACTCCTCATTCTTCTTTTCCTCCTCCTCCTCCTACTCCCCTACTCTACTCCCCTACACTTTCTTCTTCTCTTCCCTCTCATTCTTCTCCTGCTCCCACTCCTCATTCTTCTTTTCCTCCTCCTCCTCCTACTCCCCTACACTTTCTTCTTCTCTTCCCTCTCATTCTTCTCCTGCTCCCACTCTTTATTCTTCTTTTCCTCCTCCTCCTCCTACTCCCCTACTTTCTTCTTCTCTTCCCTCTCATTCTTCTCCTGCTCCCACTCCTCATTCTTCTTTTCCTCCTCCTCCTCCTATCCCCTACCTTTCTTCTTCTCTTCCTCTCTTCTTCTCCTGCTCCCACTCCTCATTCTTCTTTTCACTCCTCCTCCTCACTCCCCTCACTTTCTCTTCTCCCTCTCATCTTCCTCTCCCACCCTCAACCTTACTCCGCCATTCTTCTCCCCCACTGCAGAGAATTTAGAGATCAAAGGACAGAACCCTCAAAGAGCCATTTCAAATTACCTCGCCAAGAAACTATTATTCAAAATCTTAATAACACTTTTAAATTTCCATTTAAGACCCGATGAAACCTGTCGAAAGTTCGCCTAGGGTGACAAAAAGCTATTTGAGATTTCTTCTAGAGTATCTTTGTGTCAAAAGATCAAGAAGACTTTTAACAGTCAAAACTCTTTAGTAAGCTGAGAGACCCCTGGCGAATGTATCATTATTTTATCAATATTTCTCTCAATATCAGATAATAATAAGAATAATCTTTAGTGAAAGGTATAATACTCTTTAGTGGGAGGTAACCACCAGGCGAGGTTAATGCTCAAAACATTTTCTACCACCTAACCCTCAGAGTCTTTTTATTACGTGGTCACAAACTCAAATATATGAGGAAAAATTCATGCACTGGGTGGGATTCGAACCCACGGATCCCTACGCTACCTGGAAATTTTGAAACAGAATCACAATTTTGAAACAGAAACATTGACTAGTAAAGTAGTGTAGAGTTCAATAAAATTACTATCTACTCATTTTTTTTTTTTTTTTTTTTTTTTTTTCGACAGAGACCAGAAACGTCTACAGTAGCTCCTGTTTCATGGCTACGGAATTAAAAAAAAGTCTGTGATCTTTAGAAAAATGTTTTTTTTTATGTCAATAGGAGTTCTTCCTAATCTTTATTTATAACAGATAATTACATCAATATTCAAATTTGAAAATAAAAAAATAAAATGGATGAAATATGTACATGTACCGATGTCCTAATTAAAGGGCGGGGTCATTGTCTTTGGCAATGTCTTCCACCCATCCCTTGTAAAATCTTTCTCTAAAACGGTAAAAAAAATACTACAAACTACAAGGAACTTACCAGACAATGCCATAAAAAAACGCCCGGGAATTATATACCAGAACCTCTTTAACAGGGATTAGTCCGGGACAGGTTAGGGGGGAGGGGGGGTGCAATTAGCCAGAACTCTTTAGTACGGGAGGATTAGCGTTGCTATTGTGATAATAGGTGTCGGAGGAAACAATTAGGGGGAATTAGCTTTAGTCCGGGAGATTACTGGTGTGTTAGTAGGGTACTAGGGTCCCGGGGCTGTGAGGGGGCGGTCAAGAGATAGAATAAAGAAAGAGGCTGAATACATGAGTAAGGATTTTGGGTGAACTGTTGGAGAAAAGACAAACTGAAAAAACTGAATAATAGTAATTGAAAATTTGGGCTAAATTATGAAACAGGATTAGATTTTAATGTAAAAGGACACTATCAGTTAACCATTACGCCAGTCTTCGTGGCGTAACAGTTGTGACTACTGCCCGTAGTCCAGACATCCTGAGTTCGATTCCTGGTTGGAGCAGACTTTTCGCACAGAAAATTTTGTTCCCTCCGAACTCACATGCCAGCCTCACATGGCTTGCAATTCCGGCCCTACCCATACGGGGTGAGGTTAATGTGGGTAGCTGGTACGATTCCCAGCGAATGGAGGGTAGAACCCCCGTCCAGTCTACCTCAAGTCAGAACGTTAAAACCAAATAGAATCAATGAGCTTGAAAGGAGCCTAGACATTGGATCTGGGCCGCATTACCTATAATTACCTATAAAAGGAAATAAATTTAATGGAAGGTGTTCCATACTGGACATTTATACCCTACTTCATAGTGCTTCGTTAATTTAACTCGTGTATGAGCCCAAAAATTAGCCCACTTGAGCTGAAAAGATTCAGGATATTTGGCAACAACAATCTTGAAAATGTACCAAACTTGGGAACGAAAGTCAAGAACCTAGTACTGCGTCTCCAGGGAACAGGAATCTGGACTTAGTGAACCAAGTAACAATCTTCTCTCACATAATAGACAATTAGACGTCTGAGTAAGTCAAACTGGTCACAATAGATCTAATAGGGGTCGGTGTGAGAATTGGGGCTTCTCTTGTGGGACTCCATCCAACCAGTCTATAAAAATAAAATGAGCCCAATATTACTCCACTTTCCTCAACTTTATTTCATTATCTCGATTTGCTCTCTCTCTCTTTCTCTTATTCTGTTGCTCTCTCTCTCTCTCTGTCTCGCTCTCTGTATCTCTCTCTCTTCCTTTCTCTAACTCTCTTACTCTCTCTCTATCTTTCTCTCACTTTATCCAACTCTCTCACTCTCACTCTCTCTCTGTCTCGCTCTCTCTATCTCTCTCTCTCTCTCTTACTATCTTGCTCTCTATCTCTCTCTTCCTTTATGTAACTCTCTTGTTCTCTCTCAGTCTCTCTCTCCTCTTTTCCACCTATTTTCTTTCTCTCTCTCTCTGTCTTCCTCTCAGAAGCGACAAATTTACATTTACAACTCATCCCCCAAATTTTACCGAAAAAAAATTCCGCAGTCGCTAATGAGAATAAAATGAGATTTTCTTTCCTTCCCTTCCTCCTCTCTTTCCTTCTACTTCTTCCTTGCTCCCTCCTTTTCTGCCTCCTTCGTCCAATTTTCTATACCTCCCTATTCCTCACCACTTTATCTCCCTAAAATTTTCGCTCTAAATTCTGTCTCCCACTTATTATTATCGCTCCCTTCTTCCATGTATTCATCATACCACTTTTTTTCTTCCTTTGCTTTCGCTGTCTTCTTCTCTCTCGAGGCCTCTCCCTCTCTCTACTCTCTCTCTTTCTCCCCCTCTTTTTACTCTCTCCCTCTCATTCTTACCTCCTTTTTTTCTTTATCTTTCTTTCTCTCTAATTCTGCCACTATATCCATTCTCTTGTCCTACTTCTTTTTTCCCCTTCCACTTGGCTTTTTCCTCTCTCTCTCTTTCTCTCTCTCTCTTTCCCCTTTTTCTCCCTCTCTATTCTCTTCTCCTCTTCCTTCCTCTTTCGCAATAATCTCCCCTGAAACTCTACAACGTAAACCTCATTCTCTATCTCTCCAAAATATTCTTACGTCTCCCCTTCTCTTCCTCCCCCGTCCCTTCTCCTCCTCCTCTCTTCCTCACGAGGTAAAGTGAGGCTCTCGGAAGCTCTTGACGAAAATACCTTCTCACCGAAAAAAAAATGTAATAATATTTTGACGTCCGACGGTGATAATGTTACCCCCACCACCGTGTCAAGATGATAATGTCGTTCCGGCAGTGGTGGCGGGGTTAGGACACTTTCCCCCTACTTCCAATGTACGCCGCGCGCCGCGTTTTTTTTTTGTGATTAGGCAATGTGCAGTACTTCTAGTGGATGTTCTAAATTCACCACTCCCGTTTTAACACGTTGAACACCGAGTCTTTTTTTTAGTTTTTTTCCCAGGAATATGGGACAAAGTTTGGATTTTTATCTATATCCCCTTTAGATCACCGCACCGTTGGGTTTCATGACTGAGTATCATTGTGTGCTCTGAAAAATCTGAATGAAATCCACCGGTTACTTTCTCGGACCATCAGTAAAACACCATGAAATCCACCGGTGGGATTCATGGTGTTCAACGAGTTAAAACAAACTGCAGTTTTTACCAATCGATCACTCAAATGGTTTGATTTATAAGTAACTAGCGGACTGTCGCCCGCTTTGCGGGCCGAGGCTTGGCCTGCTGGAAGCAAAAAATCCTTTTTCGCCAATGACAGGTGTTGTAGTGGGAATTTCGAAAAATTCCTTATTGCACATCTAGACTATAAGACAAAGCTACCTACCAAATTTCAGCTTCCTAGGACTTACCAGTTCGGAGAAACAGTGATGAATCAGTGAGTGAGTGAGTCAGTCAGTGAGTGAAACTCTCTTTTATAAGTATAGATTTGGCTTAATATAATAACTTATGTAGTAATCTAAATACATTCCAGTTTAAGATAAAGCAATACCTTGTTTATACTGACGACGTAAGACCAAGAAGTACTACTTATACTTTTGGTAAGACCGGTTGATTGACCATATGATATTGTAAGTCATGAGGTCCACATTAATTATTCCTAAACTTAAAATACGCCACTGGCGGGTTTTGTTGAAATGACGATTATAATGTCTCTCATCTCCTCTTAACACTGGGAAGATCATTAGAGAACTCTTGCTCTCTCTCTCTCTCTCTTACTCTCTTACTCTCTTTCTCTTAATTCCCTCTCTCTTTTTTCTCTCTCTCTGTCTTACTCTCTTTTTTTAACTCCCTCTTTATCCTTCTCACTTTCATTTTCTCACTCCTAATTTTTTCTCATCTCTCTCTTCACTCTCTTTCTCTTCCCTCCCTCTTTCTCTGTCTTACTCTCTTTCTTTTACCTCCCTCTTTATCCTTCTCACTTTCATTTTCTCACTCCATTTTCTTTTTTCCATCTCTCTCTTCACTCTTCTTCTCTAATATTTTTTTTATGTATATGTAAATATATACAATATAAATATACTATATAAAGATAAGTCTGCGACCTCTGGAGGCCTCCCCCCCCTCCTAACCCCTCTCCCAGCTTCCGTCGGAACTAGATTCTCTTCCTATCGCACGTGGTCTCCCCACGATTTTTTTTCTTATTATTCATATAGATGAGTGTTTCACAGCCTTTTTTATTTCGTAGCCAATGAAACAGGAGCCACTGTAGCTCTGTGTTGTAGCCTGCCCATCCCGTAATAAGTCTCGCCTCTGATGGGCGAGAAGTGACACAATACTTCCCAATGAGAGGCTGGGTCAACACGAGCGCACCGGAAGTTATCCCTTACAAACAACTGTAACCAAATTTTGAGTACATTTTTTTTAGTCTGCTCGAGGGATCGAATCCGGAACCTTTCGCATGGCAAGCGAGTGCTTAACCAGTAGCCATGAAACAGGAGCTACTGTGAACGCTTGTGGTCTGTGTTGTAGCCTGCCCATTCCGTAGTAAGTCTCCCCT
>CM044964.1:25536316-25683816 GCA_024516035.1 Bactericera cockerelli | reverse complement strand
AATGATCTGGGATAGATGTAACATACGAGACGAATACTGTGTGTTCTCACCACCAGCTACGTGACTTGCGTACTCAGGAATGTTAAAGTCCCCCAGTAATATCAGGTTGCTATTGATGAGTTCATCTATGTTACAAATACTAAGGGCTAATTGTTCGAGTGTTTCAGTTTTAACATAGGGAGGGAGATAGCAAAGTACTAAATATACCTGATGACCAAATATATTCAGCTTCAAATACATTACTTCAGAGTCAGCAGAGCATATACTATAATGAGAAATGGGGGTTGCAGTAATACATTTTTTCACCGCCACCAACAAACCACCGCCTTTGGTTTTTTGAGTTATAATTGGGTCTCGATCCAACCGAAATACATCATAGCGGGAGTCAAAAAGTTCCCTAGATGCAACATCGGTTGTTTCTAGAGTAATTGAAATTTTGAGTATATGGAACGAAGAATAGCAGTGTAATAAAGAGAGGGGTATGATAATAATATTATTATTTTTCATATAACCTTATTTATACTGCTTGATTAGGACAAATAAGTCCCATCATTTCAGCAGTAAGTGCTTGATTAGGACTAATAAGTCCCATAATTTCAGCAGTATGAGCTTGATTAGGACTAATAAGTCCTATCATTTCAGCAGTAAGTGCTTGATTAGGACTAATAAGTCCCATCATTTCAGCAGTAAGTGATTGATTAGGACTTATAAGTCCCATTATTTCAGCATTAAGTGCTTGATTAGGACTAATAAGTCCCATCATTTCAGCAGTAAGTGCTTGATTAGGACTAATAAGTCTCATAATTTCAGCAGTAAGAGCTTGATAAGGATTAATAAGCCTATGATTTCAGCAGTAAGTGCTTGATTAGGACTAATAAGTCTCATAATTTCAGCAGTAAGAGCTTGATAAGGATTAATAAGCCTATCATTTGAGCAGTAAGTGCTTGATTAGGACTAATAAGTCCCATCATTTCAGCAGTAAGAGCTTGATAAAGATTAATAAGCCCATCATTTCAGCAGTAAGTGCTTGATTAGGACTAATAAGTCTCATAATTTCAGCAGTAAGAGCTTGATAAGGCTTAATAAAACCTAATGAAAATCCTAAGTGGGGGAATAACTTGTCATGTCCCGGCTGGGTTTCGAACCCTCGATCTTCGGATTACCGGTCAGACGCCTTGACCACTGAGCTACGGGGACAGACTTAATTGAGAAAGATGGAGAAAGGGAGAGAGAAAATTAGATAAATAAAAAAGAAGATAAAGATATTGAGAGGAATAAGTAAGAGAGAAAGGGAGAGAATAATAAGGAATGAAAGAAAGAGGGAGGAAATAATAGGGAGGGAAAGAGAGAGGGAGGAAATAGTACAGAGGGGAAAAAGGAGGGAGGAAATAAATTAGGAAAGAAAGAGGGAGGAAATAATACGGAGGGAAAGAAAGAGGGAGGAAATAATAGGGAGGGAAAAAAGAGGGAGGAAATGAATTAGGAATGAACGAGGGAGGAAATAATAAGGAGGGAAAGAAAGAGGGAGGAAATAAATTAGGAATGAAGAACGTGGGAACGACGGCAGCCGGGAAGTACACAAACTGTTTTGAAAATTAATTTATTTTAAACAGCTTAAAATATTAAACTCCGTCAAACCCGCGTCGCGTCTCTCAACGTTAAGAAAGCCTTTGATTCAGTCCGACCATTTACTTCTGTATGACCTTTGAGAAGGAGGGGGAGAAAGATCTGGGCTGTATGTATAATAAATCAATAAAAGTGTGTTTTTTGAGTTATTAAAATAAATAAAGTTATAAAACATAAATAAATAAAATATCTATAAAAAAAGAAAATCATCCACCATTAATGTTCAAAATTACTAAACTATGTACCCACTGTGTCTATAGGCATACATCATGCGATGTCAGTTGTTGTTATTAATATATTCAACGTTTATTATTATATTATCACAATTTTTAGGGGGTAGCGCAGAATTATAGGACTTTTCCATATATTTTAATATCCTAATATCTTATTTCTGCCTATAATTCCGCCACTGATCGCTGCTCACATTAAAGCAGCGATCAGTGGCGGTATGACAATAAATACTACTCATTTTTCCTCACGAGGTATGACAATAAATACTTTTTTTTATAGAATCTAGAATTTAGGAAAAATGGTATTCTACCAAATAAAATATATTTGAAGAAAATCGGTTGAGCAGTTTTGGAGATACAAGTGATTAAGTAAAAAAATCTCAAAATTGTCACAATGTGAACCAATCACGAGGAAGTATTGTATTTATATATAGAAGTATTGTAATTGGCAGTGTTTTTTTTTTAGTATTTAACCTATTTTAATTTAACAATTCATAGTGGATCCTTTGATCATAAATCAAAATCACTTTGTTCAACATTAATTATTACTGTGAATTTCATTTATTTTCTTTTGGAATTCATGCAAATTTTCTATTTCCGTGTAATTATTGCGAAATTGCAATTATCATCCATTTGTTTTTGAAGTACATTCATTTAAAATTGATGGATGGGACATGTGCCTTGCCTTCTGTAATTCATATAAAGGGAAAGTTTGGGTGAGTTGGAACGGTGGGTAACTTGAGACATTTAGACCCAAAATATAAAACGTGATTTTATTTAACATAAGCCAGAATTTTATTATCCCTCCGACTTGAGGTAGACTCTTTTCTAATATTTAATCCTATTTAAAAATCGGCCTTCAATGTTAAAAACACATATTTTTTGCTTTGATCTTAAATAGCTCAAAACAAAATATGAAAAAATATTTATATTTTGGTGATCCTGTCTCATGCTAAATATGAGGATTCTACAGGGTGTCAGTCAATTAGATGTCAACCGAATAATTTTCTTCGCCAAATAGTGTTTATAGATTAGTTGTCTTTTTTTCTCCTTGTTCTAAGGAGAAGAAAGAAAAAAATGTTCTAAGGAAAGAGAAAAAGAAATCACGCTTTAAGGTTCCCAAAGCGTTAATTTACAGTGAGATGGTCTTTGTGCCTGTAACCAGTTTTATGTATTATCAAGCCATTTTTACAACTTTTAAACCCGATAGCAGACAAAATAAAATTGTTTCCCAAAGTGTTCAAACTGTCCCAAACCTTCCCTACTCCTACCCAATTATGTATAACTATTTACAACTATAATGACCATGTCCATACAGCATAATATTTGGAGTATAAATGGAGTACCTATGTGAATTTGGGACCAAAAGTTTCCCCGTAAAAACTGTTCGCCAACCTATGAGTGCATTTTTTTTGGAATATTGAAACCCGGCTTAGCAAACAGTGCTGCCTGACTCTTCAGTGTACTCCTTTAGTAGATATTTACTAGCTTTTAATGATCCGGTATACTCGAGCGGTTCGAATCTCTCAAATGGCCAGTATTTTGTAAGGCAAATTCAAGTTTTTATTGAATTGAATTATTATTATTATTATTTTTTTTAGTAATTTTTTTTCAGTGTTCAAACCAATATATTGAGATTATTTCATAAAAATACTCTTTATGAAATAATCTTAGATACATTATTTCTTATAACGTCTATATGCAACTTAAAATTAAAAATATAATAGACAAGATAAAAATCACAGGATATAATTTTGATTACCAGAAATATACGATAGCTTTTTATTAGTATGAGGCACGTCCAGAAATAAAGAATAATCAATTCGTGCAGAGATCGAAACCCACCTAGCAAAGGTAAAAAACCAACCCTTGATACTTGATAGCTCAATAATAATATTGAATTTTATTACTTAATACCTACTTGTCTAATTTACTTTGTTTTAAAGGCAGAATTTTTATGATATACATATTAATCAAATTGACCACAAAAGAAAAATTCATGCATTGGGTGGACTTCGAACCAACGGACGGGTACCATGATTACCAGACTAGCTCTTAAGTCTCTTGACCGTCAATAGATTTATTAGAACAGATTGCAGTGTCCTCTAAATTAATTGAATTGGAGTAAAAGCTAATGGTTATCAACGTTTGGTGCTTAATCAAAATCATAGATTACAATTAAATTATGTATTAAAATTAATTTGGGCAATATTCTAATGAATTATTTAAGAGTGGGCAATATTGTAAGTAATTTAATTTTTATTATTTAATTACTTTTTTTCATTAAACATAAAACATGTCATCGAAAACTCCAGTTTTTAGGATTGCTCTCAAAAATAAAGCTGCGTTTCCTAGGTAATTTATTAAATTAAATGAGTCAATTTTCTACTCAATTCTTTGAGATTTATTAAATTAAATTAGGCAATATTCTAATTCAATGCTTTGCAATTGAAGAGGTAGGTACAATATTATTTCAAAAATTCAAACCATCGAAATTCAAATAACGATCCATTAACGGAAATGTTCAATCTCCGTAGACGAATGACCATTAGTTTTCCTGTATACCAGGAATATATTAACATATAATTAAATATATTAACATATACGTAAATATAATATTGACATCAGAAATTTATTCATATGTATACCTATGGGGGACTATAAACAGGGAGGAGACCAGCAGTCTGGCTGGGGGACTATAAACAGGGAGTAGACCAGCAGTCTGGCTGGGAGACATTAACAGGAAGTAGACCAGTTTTGGTTTGGTTCTGGGGACCCTTGTCAATTATTAGCCTCCTTGTAAAGACAGTGGTAGAAGTGCTGAGTCATTCCTCCACTGTCTGGCTACCATCGTTCACAATGACGCCACCCTATGATGATGATACCTACATTATATGACTAGCGCACACTAGGCACTTTGTCTCCGTGAGAGCTTGTTAATTCTCCAACTCTTGATTATCCTACTCTCTATCGTCCAACTATTTATCATCTATTTATCCTACAATTTTTCATCTTCCAACTCCTTGTATTTGAACTTTTTATCCTTAATTATTTCCGATAAATGGCTAATATTAGAAATCGGAAGCATTACGCTGATAAGAACAGATACTACACTTTGATCTTAGCAAAAAGGCCGAGAAGAAATCGAAAGTATTGTGTGTTTAAAGTATTGTGTGTTTATGTATTTTTTTTTGCTTCGATTTCAATTGTATTTTTCTTCCAACTTTTTACTCTCCAGCTTTTTATCATCCAATTTTTTATCCTTTGACTCTTTATTCTCCGATTCTTTCTAAAACAATCATGCAGAAAGTAAATAAATAAGAATTAGCTGTAAAAATAAACACAATTTTTTTAATCTAAAAATTAGAATTGCAAAAAAAAGCTAATTAAAAAGTAGAAAACGTAAAAAACAAACTGAAATTGCTTTTCATCCCTTGAAAACTCACAAATGAGAATAATATGCGAGGGATTTTTTACCTTTTGTCCCTCGGTAAATCAGAGTAATTTTATCTCTGTTGTGGTAATAATTAATATTTTTGTATAATTTTGTTTTTCAAAAAAGTGGTTTTAATTCTTGTTGTTCCAAAGAATTGCGGTTGGAGCTGGTTTAATCCTAATATTGTATCTCCATTTTTTTCGTATATTTTCAGTTGAAAAGATTTTCAAATTGCTGAAGATTTAACAGCGTAACAATAGTTAATTAAAGTAAACCCTAAAATTTGTCGACCATTTGAATTAAATTAAAGAAAAGCAACAAATTTGACAAAAAATGAGACTCTTTTTTTATTTTATTTTTATTATTTTTTGTATTTTATTATTTTTTAAACATATTCCTATAATTTTGTTTTTTTTTTTTGGATTTCAGGTAAAGATGATGTCCTAATGTCCTACTGCAAGAAAAAATCTGCCTTCTTCAGGGTACGAATAGGTAGGTACTTAACTTTCAGTCTTGTCACATCGTTGGATTAATTTCCTACTTATAATGGATAATCTAGGTAAACTTACACAGAATGGCGTAGAATTATTTTAGAAGGCATTAATTTTTGTTTTTAACTAATTAATGAAATCAAAAATAAGTCAGCGTAGATGAGACGATACATATGTGTTTTTTTTATCATTGCAGTTAAGCATCGTAAATTGAGGTTAGTTAGCCGAAGGTTAGTTCAGGTTAGTGGACGATTTGTCTGTCTGTTCCGCGATAACTTCCTACCGGATTCTTCAAAACTGTTACCTATAGATGGGCCGATTCAGACCACTCGGGGCCAATTTTTGAATAAAGTAAGGCTCTTGATGTTTAGTAGAGTCGTTGAGAAAAAATATTTCGTGATCGTTAAAGCTAAGGGGGCCGCACAGTGGTAAAAAATCGAAAATGAGCAAAATAAGGGTCGGTTGAATTTTTTTAATTAAACCCTATCGAGTGGGGTTTTGAATGAAAGGTCTCGATGTCCTCATGCTTGATTGAACATGTATAATTTGAAAGTTGAATCTGTGTGAGGTTTACAGTTCACAGAACCATTAGTTATTGGTTAGCTGAACATTCAAATTTGAATCTTCGTAAAGCTGACTAATCCCGGCCCCACTCTAGCTGGGTGAGGTTGCAAGCGAAGCTCAACCCAACAACATTTTCTACATAATTATAATCGCTTTCTCTCTTTTTCTTATTCTCTCTCCTTATCTGATCTAAAATCTTTTTCTCTCCCTGTATGTCTTAGCCTTTATCTCTTTTTTTCTCTCTCTCTCTCTCTCTTCCTCTCTCTCTCTCTCCGTCTATCTCTCGCATTCTCTCTCTCTTAATCCTTCTCTCTCTCCCCTTTTCTTTCTTTCACTGTCTTATTCTCTATCTCTACTTTTTTCTCACCCTCTCTTTCCTTTCTCTCTCTCTCTCTCTCTCTCCCTCTCTCTCTTTCCACGTATTTTTCTACCCACTTCGCCCTCTTTTATGTTTGACAAATAAAAAGTATGTATCAGTCATTTTAGCACTTCCCTCCTCTCCCCACCCTCCGTCCCTCTCCTCTCTCTATCTACATGATGTTTCTTACCTTAATGTACTGGTTTGAACTTAGTGTCGAATTTTTCAAAAGGTAAAAACATAAACGTACCAAGTTATAAGTAATAAGAATACAACGAGAATAAGGGTTGGGTGGAAGAGTTTGCCACAGGCAATAACCCCGCCCTTTAGGTAGGACATTAACTTCATTCTCTTTTTTTTTTCTTGTATCTTTGCTTAATCTTTTTGTTTTTCTTTATATTTCATTGTATTTTACTGTATGTATTTTTTTTCTACCTAATAAAGCTTACTATAATAATAAGGGTGGACCAATTGGAAAATCCCTTAACTGAACTTTTTACCAATCAAAGCTCAAACTTATCGGACTTTATAGATTGACACATTGACACACCGTAACACAAACGCGCCCTCACCAACACTCACTCTTTTTCTCTCTTGCAAACACACTTGAAACCCAAACACAGTGTCACACCCTTTGACAATAGAAGTCACTGTGACCGAGTGAGTTAGCGCGCCAAGCATTTCACGCACGGTTCGATCTCCAGCGGGGCAGGAATTTTTCTGCTCTGTTCTTGGGTGTTCGGGGTCCACTCATAACGCGTAAGGAAAAATGAGTTTCTGCGTTAATGTGAGCAGCGACCAGTGGCGGAATTAGACGCAAAAATAAGATGTAAGGATATTAAAAGATATGGAAAAGTCCGATAGTTCTGCGCTACCCACTCAAAATTGTGAAATTGTGATATTATAACCCTTTGACAAACAATCTTTCATAAAAGTTCCAACCCCACTCAGAGAAATCGTTCCTTAAAAGTCCCCATCCAGGTTCGATTTAAGTTTCCGCCACTGCATTCATAGCTGTAAGCCCCGCTGAATTCTTTGCTCATCCATCAGGATAAATACAGGAATTACGGGAGACACGCTTAAGAAAATGGGAGGGATTGAGGTTGGAAAAAGGGAGGGAGCAAGGGAGGAAGGCAAATATGAAAAAAGAAGTAAGAAAAATAGTATAAACTGTGAGAAAATGGGGAAGGGTGTAGAGAAAGAGGAGGAAGAAAGTTCGAAATTACGGGAGACACGCTTAAGAAAATGGGAGGGAAGAAAATTGTGGGGAAATGGGGTAAGACAAAGGGAAGAGAAATGGCTGAGAGAAGGAGGAAGAGGGAGGGAAAGGATGTAGAAATGTATAGAGAGGAAGACAAATATGGAAAAAGAGGACTAAAATTACAGGAGACACGCTTAAGAAAATGGGAGCTAAGATAGTTGTGGGGAAATGGGGTTGGACAAAGGGAAAGGGAAAGAGAGAAAGAGGAAGAAGAGGGATGGAAAGTATGTAGGAATGTACAGAGAGAAGAAGACAGATATGGAAAAAAGAGGACCAAATAGGTTATTAGGGGCAAAAGAGATGTGGTAAAGGATAGAGAGAAGAAGGAGGAAGAAAAATGCAAAATTACGGTAGACACGCTTGAGAAATGGGAGGGAGGAGACGTAAGATAGTACAGGGAGGAAAGAGGGAAGATATATATAAAAAAATAAAATGGGTGGGAAAATGGGGAAATGAAATGAGGATGGGCAGAGAGAGAGAGGATTCGAAATTACCGTATTAGACACTCCTATAAAGAGGGGAGGGATAAATGTTGGAAATAGGATGGAGCAAGGGAGGAAGGCAAAAATGAAAAAGAAGTAAAAAAATAGGAGAAACTGTGAGAAAATAGGGAAGGACATAGAGAAAGAGGATATAAAGAGGTGGAGAGGGGAGAAAAAACAGGAAGAAGAAGCGGTGCATTGGTAGTCAAGTAGTTAACACGCTAGTCTGGTAATCCAGGTAGCGTAGAGATCCGTTGGTTCGAATCTCAGGCAGTGCACGATTTTTTCCTCATTAATTTGAGTTTGTGACCACATAATAATAAGACTCTGAGGGCTAGGTGGTAGAAAATGCATTGAGCATTAACCTCGCCTGGTGGTTACCTTCCATCAAAAAGTGTTATTAATATAATAAAATTATATGATTTTTGGAATCACAGTATGTGGTTCATAATTCTAGCTTCAATATCAGTTGGTAGCGTGAAGTTAGCACCCGACATGTTTCAAATTCTCTCCTACGGTTACGGTTGGAGTACAAAATTGGGGGTTTATTGCTCCTGAGAGTACATTATTAGTACATAATTATGATATGTGGTACATAATTCTACCTTCAATGCTATCTTCACACACCTCAAGCTTTATTATGAAGACATAGTGGTTTGATAATGAGAAAAGCAAGATGAGTTTCGAAGAAGAATTGTAAAAAAGTGAAGTATAAAGATGTTCCTCGATAGTATTAGGTAAATGATGAGATTTCCCTGTGTGTGTTGTAAGAATATTATAATGAAGGTATTAACTGTGAAAGTATAAGAACCTCAACTGAAATAAAAATATAATTAAGAGGATTACATTTTCCAATAAGTAGATAATATAATCAAGCGAAACGGTCGTTTCGCGGAGTACGCCTCTGAGAAACTACAGTGCTTATACATTAATTATTATAATTTTAAATATAGTTATAATAATAATAATGTATTTTTTATTATGGAAAAATTTCAAAATTTGTAAGTACACAACGTCAATCTTATTCTACCTTAACTACTTAAATCTATCTTAATTGCTACTTATTATTTCAAATTTATTTTTAGTTTTGTAAGTATTTTGTTAACAATTACGAAGAATTTTCAATCAACTATACCAATTAAACATAAACTGTAGTAGTGGATTTCAAGGAATAAATAGAGATTAAGAGTCATACTTGTTTCCGAGTATGAACCATTCCGAGTATTCGGATCATTAGTTGTTGCACCTATTATAGGTTTGGATGATACTTCAGTTTTAAAGTCAGACTGCAAAATTATTAACCATTATTGAAATAAAAATAATAATAAATACCGTTAGGTATTGTATATTTTACGGTACATGACCAATTTACAAGAAACAAACATTGACAAAAAAGAAGATTTCTTTTTACAGATACAAACAAATTTGTAGTTGATGCAGTAGAACCTGGATATAAAAGAACTCAATCACAGATTTTCTGCTTTTTTTATTATTACAGATATTATAATTATGTATGTATTCTATGTCATTTCTATAATACCATTATTACTTATTTCCAAATATTTGTTATATTTCCAAATAATTGTTATTTTTAGAAACCCTAGCTATAAGTGTTATTATGTAATTTATTTATAATATATTGTAAAATATGACATAAATAAACAATTAAATTAAATTACAAAGTACACTCCTGGATAACAAAAAATGTTTTTAACTATTTATAAAATATAAAAAATGCCTTCCAAGTCTGAGGAACGAGGCACTGTGCCCATCACGGCTGCTGCATTTCCTCTCTGGATACACAGAGGAATCCTCTGTTTCAAAAAGGATGATAACATAATAATAACAAAAGAAAACAATAGTAATTTTTTTTAACTCAATGGATCATAATAATACGAAATTTTTTCCTCTTATATCCAGTTCTCTTATATCGAATTCTCTTATATCCTATTCTCTTAAATCCAGTTCTCTTATATCCCGTTCTCTTATATGCAGTTCTATAACATCCAGTTATCTTATATCCAGTTCCATTACATCCAGTTCTCCTATATTCAGCTTTAACTTTACGAGATTATTCTGAGTATTCTGACCACGTGAACTAATTAATTACTTTTAATACCAGTCTCACCATTTTCGAAGTAAAAAAAAAAATATTTTCTTTTTTACAAAAACGAACACAATACTTTCGATTTCTAACATTAGAAATTTCCCGGAAGTAATACCTAAGGAGAATTTAGAAAAGCAAGCTTTATTAATAAGTCTATGCTACCCACACATAATGTGAAGAGGCACAGCACCACAAGTAGTTCAAACTTTGCGTAGGACGAAGGTATATTATTTTATTTTAATAAACAGGTGTTTTATTAAACTGATACCGTAATGGGACTTCTGTCTCGAGCTGAAAGTCTAAATAAAACCATAGGTAGGAGCTATACTTTGCACCTTCAAAGTGGTGGTTTTAATTTCAGCTGAAGGGCTCATATCAAATGTCGCTTCAGAAGACTCCAAATCTGAGCTAGTCAAAATGTATTATTTATCTCCCTCTCTTTTCTCAGCTTTCTATTCCATCTTTCTTTTTCTTTCTTCTTTTCTGTCTCTTTCCTTCTTTCTTTCTTTCAGTCACTCTCTATTTCTCACTGTAACCCACCTATACCTATCCTTCTCTTTTTCTTCCTATTTTTTTATCTCTCTCTCTCTCTCTTTGTATTTCTCCATTTCAAAATTTTCTTCCAATCTTCTCCTTTCTCTGTCTCACCATTTTTTTTCTCTCCTTCTTTCTCTCTCTCTCTCCCTCTTTCTTTTCTTCTCTCTGTCTGTCTCTCTCCCTCCTTCTCCTTCTCTCTCTCTCTTTCTCTCTCTCCCTCTTTCTCTTTCTCTTCCTCTTTCTCTTTATCTCTCCCTCCCCCCCCATATTCTCCCTCTTCCTCTCTACTTTCTAATCTCTCCCGAGAAAGGAGCGTCGTATTACTTACTCCTGCAGGGAGATTCCTGGTCTCAGCTATCTCATCTTGGGCACTGATCCCGGCATTCCTTCACGGTTTCACATTACACAGGTCGAATCCCAGCTCTCCCTTCTTCTACCTCCTTCCTGTTCTTCCATTTTACCGACCTCAGTAGCTCGATCGATAAGGCGGCGGACTTGCAACCTGGAGGTTGGTGGTTCAAGTCCCTGTTTCAGCGTAGATTTTGTGAAGCGAGCTTGAGTAGTTGTGATATCACGAAGTGATTAACACAAATAAGATAATATTTTTTTCTATCCCTCTTGCGGATACGGTTGGAGTACAAAATTCGGGATTTTTTGTTTCTGAGAGTACATAATTAGTACATAATTATGGTAGGTGGTACATAATTTTAGCTTGTGTCGGGTGCTATTTTCACGCACCTTCACGCTCCTCCTTTTATTTCTCTACCACCTGACTCCTCCCAAAAGAATGGGTGATGAGTGTGATGACACAGGTCCAGAGAGAACAGGGTTTTTGGTTTCTTCATTTTGAGAACTTCAGTACTGTTGGTTTTACTTCGGTTAAATTTGTATTATTAGAACTCGGAAGTATTTTTTTATTTGGTTTAACGTCAATTTCAACTGCTACGTCGTATCACGACGGACGGCAGTTTTAACCTTCTAGAAACTCATCAAACAGCTACTCGGATTAACCTCACCCAGCCTGAGTGAGGTCGGAAATAGCTAGCATCAAGTCCGGAAAAAGCCAGCATCAGGAGGGTTAGAATTTGAATGGTCACTCGGTCAAGTCCTTACCTCGCTTGACGTTACTTAACTTCAGTGACAGAACGAGATCTGGTGTATCCAAAAGAATTGCAGTCCTGTTTTCTTCTCTATAACTCATAACCCTCCTATTATCCCTCCCTCTCTTTCTAGCAATGACAATGCTTTCTCAAAAAAGTAGGGTTGGGTGGTAGAGATTGACCAACAGTGTTACAATATTATATCAAACACCTCGGCCGAAGTGTGAACAACGCCTATACAAAGAAAGAGACAGCGTTATATTTAACTTCCTTATCTTCTTCTGTTTTGTACTTTTATATAAATTCTATGTTCGAGTATACTTTTTTTTTGTTGTAAACTTTTATAGCTATAATAGTATGTCTTACTACTACTTAAACAATAATAATGTTATGTTCATGATAAGACATAGATATATTTAGATATAACATGCATGGGAACATGTTCTTGAAACACATATAAATTATAAAACAAGAAACTAAGTTTACTCATGAAATATATCTTCCATTTCCTTCTCTCCCTCCCAAATACATCTCTCCCATTTTCTCTCCTCTCAACTCTGTTCCTTTTTTTGTATATTCGCATAATTCTTTTTTCCACCTTGAGAGTAGAATTCCAGTTCTCTTACATTCTCTTTTTCCGTCGAGTCTCTTTCTCTTTAATATCTCATTCTCTTTATCTCTTTCCTTTTCCTTTATGTCTTTCTCTATATCTCTTTCCTTTTTCTTTATGTCTCTCTCTTTATCGCTTTTCTTTTCCTTTAAGTCTTTCTCTTTATCTCTTTCCTTTACGTCTTTCTCTTTATCTCTTTAACTCTTGATATCTTTATCTCATTGATCTTTTTATCTCTTGCTCTTTCCTTTTTTTTCTCTTTCTCTCTCTTTATTCTTCTTTCGACTGTCTCAATTTTCTTTCTCACATCGCAAGATCTTTGTACTTTCATTCCCATTCTCTATCCTTCTATTTTTCATTCTGTCAATAAATTCCTATACTTAACTGTGCATAAACGAACTAGGGCTAGGAAAATTTCTTTCACAGAAGGTCTGCAGCATTGTTTTAGACGTTTTCTTACCACATAAAAATATACACTTTATAAAAAAATTAAAAAAAAAAAGAAAAATGCCACCATTTCTCGGGGGAAGAAAGAGAGTGTTCATGACACTAGACCCTTCTAGTGACCACTAGAATCTAAAAAACCCACATCTATTTTCTTTCTTTGCCCTCACGAGTAAGTACCTACCTAAAGATGTAATTTTCTATGTATATTACTATATAAATTGCTATTTAAGTAGATAGTGTGTATCTCCTGTATTATTATGTATGTTTCTTTCTCCTGTAAAGTAGATAATTTACAAGAGGATCGTACAACATGAAAACATTGAGTGGATAGAACATTTGGAATGTTCAAGGGGAGAGGTGTTAATTTATTTATTTGTTTTTGAGAGAGAATCTACGCATGAAGAGGGAAGAATAAAAATAATTTTGCTGAAAATGAAATGAGTGTGAAAGAGGAAGAGGCGAGAGATAATGAGAGTGAGAGAGAGAGAAAGAAATAAAGAGGAAAACATTAAAGAGAAGAAAAGAGTGATAAAACAGGATAAGAAGGGAAAAAAATACATGACAGAGAGAAAGAAATAGCAAGGGTGGATAAAAGAGAGAGAAAGGAGATCAGACAAAGAGAAGTAAGAAAGGGAGAGAGAGAAAGAGAAAGGAGAAGGAGAGAGAGAAAAAGAAAGGAGAAAGAGAGAAAAAAGCTGACAGTTGCAAAGAATAAATGTTCCATAGGTTGTAAAGTCCAAGCTTTTAGCCTTTGAATAATTAACCAGGCTGGATTGCTCTGCACAGCCTGCGTGTCAGAATAATATTATTCTGCAAGTTCAGTACAATAATTTAGGTTTTATCTTCTTTTCAAGTGCACTGGTAAGCAATTGGTTAACGCGCTAGTCTGGTAATACAGATAGGGAATCGTTTGTTCGAATCCCACCCAGTGCATGAATTTACTGTGGGTAGCTGGTACGTCTCCCAGCGAATGGAGGGTAACACATCCGTCCTGATCAGGACGTTAAAACCAAATAGAATCGTTTGCGTTTGGAAGTCCATCCGGTCGTAAAAAAAAACGTGCTCCACCCTACCAACCTCAAACAAAAGGTTGAACAATGCCGTCCCCAATAGCAAAATAAGTTAATAATACATGGGATAAAGGTAGTTTTATATATTTATGTACATTATTACATTATATTCAGTGCCTTAGGCCTCGAACTGTGTATATTACACTAAAATTTTGACAAGAAACACCCCTCATATCTCTACTTCCTCATAATATTGTTCCGTTAAACTTGAATCACAAATTGAAGAAATTGGTGTTAAACATCTGAAAGTAACTTCAAAATTCAAGTTAAAGGAGTTTCAAAAGTGCGTATTTTGCGATCTACTCACTGATTAACTTTTTGTAATGAAGTCACTTGATTTTCTAGTAGGTAATACCCAACAGTACTTATTGGTTCTTTAGTTTAATAATAATTGTTTTTTACGAAAACGAAAGTACCTACTTCTGATATTAGAAATTTTTCGGCAGTAATAAATGATAATGATGAGCCACCCTGTATACTTGCAGCTTTCTAATGAGGTGACGTCATGCTCTAGTACTATATATCTACTATAATTATGTATACTATCTAGAATCTGCAAGATGGATGATGAGTAGATATACTTCAGAACTTTTCTATTTACCTAGATGAAAGAGGAAAGTGATTTCGGAGGAGGAAAGAGAGAGAGAGAGAGTGAGAGAGGGAGAGAGAGAGAGGGATGGAGAAAAAGAGAGACGAAGAGGGAGAGAGAAAGAAAGAGATAGTGAAAGAAAAAGATGCAAAAGTTAATTTTGCACAGAAATTTATTTAATCGGAAAGCGTGAAAGTTTTTCCATAACTCACAACACTTGCAACTAATTTCCTATACTGAACAGCTAAGACTAACAGTAACGGTTATAATTATTATAATGTGTAATTATAATAAAAATAATGAATAATGACGTGAATGGAACTTATAATTATTATTATTATTATAATTTACCAAAGTGTGATAACTTTCTTGACGCTATTCTCGAGCTTTATCCACTAGAACTCTTAGCGAATTAAAGTAATTTTATTCCAAGGTTCACTGTGTATTTCCTGAAGCCATTGTAATCATCATGATAGGGTGGCGTCATCATGAACGATGGTAGCCAGACAGTGGAGGAATGACTCAGCACTTCTACCACTGTCTTTACAAGGAGGCTAAAAGGAGGCTAATAATTGACAAGGGGCCACAGAACCAAGCCAATGCTGCTCAACTGCCTGTTTATAGTCCCCCAGCCAGACTGCTGGTCTACTCCCTTTTAATAGTCCCCCAGCCAGACTGCTGGTCAGCTCCTTGTTTATAGTCCCCCAGCCAGACTGCTGGTCTACTCCCTGTTTATAGTCCCCCAGCCAGACTGCTGGTCTACTCCCTGTTTATAGTGCCCCAGCCAGACTGCTGGTCTACTCCCTGTTTATAAGCCCCCAGCCAGACTGCTGGTCTACTCCCTGTTTATAGTCCCCAAGCCAGACTGCTGGTCAGCTCCCTCTTTATAGCGCCCCAGCCAGACTGCTGGTCAGATCCCTGTTTATAGTGCCCCAGCCAGACTGCTGGTATACTCCCTGTTTATAGTGCCCCAGCCAGACTGCTGGTATACTCCCTGTTTATAGTGTCCCAGCCAGACTGCTGGTATACTCCCTGTTTATAGTCCCCCAGCCAGACTGCTGGTATACTCCCTGTTTATAGTCCCCCAGCTAGACTGCTGGTGTAGTCCCTGCGTATAGTGCCCCAGCCAGACTGCTGGTCAGCTCCCCGTTATTATTATTATTTCACACTTTATTAATATGGACATGGACAATTGGACATGTATGTATACAACACAGATGAATACAAATTAATATACAATAGAAGGAGAAGAAAAAAATGAAGAAAAATATAAATAAGTATATACCTACATAATATACTTACTAAAGGGCGGGGTTATAGTCCTGTTTATAGTCCCCCAGCCAGGCCATTGTAATATTTATTATAAACATAATAATACTTATTAAAGTAGCCTTGAGAGAATATTTACCACACAGACCAGAATGTCATAGTATGTTTCAGAAAGCCATATCATTTTCTCTGCACAAATAAAGAACATGTCCAACTGAGACAAAAAAAGAGAGCAAAAACCAAGAAAAATATAATTAAAGGCAACACAAACACAAAAAAAGTCCATTAAATAGATCAGACAACCTTTTTTTCCTCTTTTACAAATAAATTGAATTTCAAATGCATATTGTTAATTAAATTAGAATAATTAAGTTAGATTAGATGAGAACAATGCAGGTTTGGACTCTCTCTTGCGAGAGAAAGAAATGGTCGAATAAAAAATGTAAATTTGTAAAGTAAATAGAGGCTGGGTGAGGTTAATATGGGTAGCTTGTTTGCGAGTTTCCAGCAAGTAGATGATAAAACCTCCGTTTCGAGAGATTTGAAATTTTTAGAATAGAAAAGAGCAACGAAAAATTAAGGTTTTATATATCTGAGCCAGACGTGAACTAATGTTTCTGTCATGCAGTAACATTAAGTAATGAAGAGTGTTCTACTGGCATAAATAATGTTCGACTTAAAGCATTCAAATCAATGCATGAATTTTAAAAGCTGAAATATTGCCTGTTAATTATGCTTTTGTAACCTTTTGAGGATTGTAAGAAATAACGAGAGGGAATGAGATTTTATTGATTTTGATTGATACAATAATTTAAAAAAAAATACTATAGGTTTTTTTATACAAAAATCTTCTAAGCTTAGAGAAAAAGAGAGAGAAAGAGGGAGAGAGAAATATGAAAGGAAGCAAATAGTTTCTCATTAATTTTCTAACTCAAAACTGCAAACAGCATCAAGATTTTCTTTCCTTCCTCTTCCCTCTCCTACCTTTTTATCTCCTCCTCTTCCTTCTCCTACACTTTTTATCTCCTCCTCTTTCTTCTCTTCCTTCTCCTCCCTTTTTTGATATCCTCTTCCTTCTTCACTACCTTCATATCCTCTTTCATTCTTCCTCTTACTCTACTAGCTTCTCCTCTACTTTTTATATCCTCTTCCTATTCCTTTTTCTTCTCCTCCCCTTTTTATATCCTCTTCATACTCCTCTTTCTTCCCCTCCCCTTATTATATTCTCTTGCTTCTTCTCTTCCTTCGACTCCTCTCTTTATGTCTTTCTCCTACTCCTCTTCCATCTCCTACCCTTTTTATCTCCTCCTTTTCCTTCTCATACACTTTTTATCTCCTCCTCTTTCTTCTCCTACACTTTTTATCTCCTCCTCTTTCTTCTCTTCCTTCTCCTCCCTTTTTTGATATCCTCTTCCTTCTTCACTACCTTCATATCCTCTTTCATTCTTCCTCTTACTCTACTAGCTTCTCCTCCCCTTTTTATATCCTCTTCCTATTCCTTTTCCTTCTAATCCCCTTTTTATATCCTCTTCCTACTCCTCTTTCTTCCCCTCCCCTTATTATATTCTCTTGCTTCTTCTCTTCCTTCGACTCCTCTCTTTATGTCTTTCTCCTACTCCTCTTTCTACTCCTCTTTCTTCCCCTCCCCTTATTATATTCTCTTGCTTCTTCTCTTCCTTCGACTCCTCTCTTTATGTCTTTCTCCTAGTCCTCTTCCTACTCCTCTTTCTTCCCCTCCCCTTATTATATTCTCTTGCTTCTTCTCTTCCTTCGACTCCTCTCTTTATGTCTTTCTCCTAGTCCTCTTCCTACTCCTCTTTCTTCCCCTCCCCTTATTATATTCTCTTGCTTCTTCTCTTCCTTCGACTCCTCTCTTTATGTCTTTCTCCTACTCCTCTTCCATCTCCTACCCTTTTTATCTCCTCCTTTTCCTTCTCATACACTTTTTATCTCCTCTTCCTTCTTCTCTTCCTTCGACTCCTCTCTTTATGTCTTTCTCCTACTCCTCTTCCATCTCCTACCCTTTTTATCTCCTCCTTTTCCTTCTCATACACTTTTTATCTCCTCTTCCTTCTTCTCTTCCTTCTCCTCACTTTTTACTTTCCTTATCCTATAATAAAGAAAGTATTGTATTCGTCGAAAATTTGACCTACCCAGCTTTTCACATTTCTGGACGAATCATAGCCTCAGGATACCAAAAAAGTGGTTTCCAGCCATTGGTCCGTGCGTCTGTCTGTGTGTGTCTCTGTGTGTGTCTGTGTGTGTGTGTGTGAACAGGATATCTCAAGAACGGTAAGAGCTAGAGACTTGAAATTTTGTATGGTAATTAATTTTATACACCAGACGAACCATGAAACTTTTGGTTGAAATCGGCCGCATTCTGCGGCCGCAGGACCGCAAATATTGGCCGCAAGCACCGCTCTTTTGAATTGGTTAAAGATACAAAAAAAGTTAGAGAACAACATTTTCTCAAATTAAAAAAATAATAGGGGTTCACTCTGGTCATTTTTTTTGATATCTTTAACTTTTTGGAAACCGGCCCCAATTTACCGGTATTGTAGGGGGACCCGATTGGACTAATTTTTTACTTTCCTTATCCTATAATAAGGAAAGTATTGTATTCGTCGAAAATTTGACCTACCTAGTTTTTCACATTTCTGGACGAATCATAGCCTCAGGATACCAAAAAAGTTGTTTTCAGCCATTGGTCCGTGCGTCTGTCTGTCTGTCTGTCTGTCTGTCTGTCTGTCTGTGTGTCTGTGTGTGTGTGTGTGTGTGAACAGGATATCTCAAGAACGGTATGAGCTAGAGACTTGAAATTTGGTATGGTAATTAATTTTATACCCCAAACGAACCATGAAACTTTTGGTTGAAATCGGCCGCATTCTGCGGCCGCAGGGCCGCAAATATTAGCCGCAAGCGCCGAATCTTCGAATCGGTTAAAGATACAAAAAAAGTTAGAGAATATCATTTTCTTAGATTAAAAAAATAATAGGGGTCTATTCTGATCATTTTTTTGATATCTTGAACTTTTTGGACCTCGGCCTCAATTTACCGGTATTTTAGGGGGACCCGCTCGGACTAACTTTTTTATTATTCACCCTAGATGGGGGTTGCGACATATCAAATCCAATGATTTTGAAGTGCTGATTACGAATTTGGTATTGATTTTTAGTTATCTGTTACCGTTCAGTCACCAGTGGCGGAATTCGACTTCTTTTTTGGGATAAGGAAAGTTGTGTGATGTTTACACCAGATTTTTTATTATTCATCCTAGATGGGGGTTGTGACATATCAAATTAAATGATTTTGAAGTGCTGATCACGAATTTGGCATTGATTTTTAGTTATCTGTTACCGTTCAGTCACCAGTGGCGGAATTCGACTCCTTTTTGGGAGATAAGGAAAGTCGTGTGATGTTTACACCAGATTTTTTGATATCCTTCTCCTTCTTCGCTTTTTACTTTCCTTATCCTATAATAAGGAAAGTATTGTATTCGTCGAAAATTTGACCTACCCAGTTTTTCACATTTCTGGACGAATCATAGCCTCAGGATACCAAAAAAGTTGTTTTCAGCCATTGGTCCGTGCGTCTGTCTGTCTGTCTGTCTGTCCGTCTGTCTGTCTGTCTGTCTGTCTGTCTGTCTGTGAACAGGATATCTCAAGAACGGTAAGAGCTAGAGACTTGAAATTTGGTATGCGAATTAATTTTATACACCAGACGAACCACGAAACTTTTGGTTGAAATCGGCCGCAAAATGCGGCCGCAGGGCCGCAAATATTAGCCGCAAGCGCCGCATCTATGAATTGGTTAAAGATACAAAAAAAGTTAGAGAACAACATTTTCTTAGATTAAAAAAATAATAGGGGTCTCTTCTTATCATTTTTTTGATATCTTAAACTTTTTGGACCTCGGCCCCAATTTACCGGTATTTTGGGGGGGACCCGCTTTGACTAACTTTTTTATTATTCATCCTAGATGGGGATTGTGACATATCAAATCCAATGATTTTGAGATGCTGATTACGAATTTGGCTTTGATTTTCAGCTAACTGTTACCTTTGAGTCACCAGTGGCTTTTGGTCCTGTTCCCATTCCTAATATGATAAGGAAAGTCGTGTGATGTTTACACCAGATTTTTTCATATTCTCTTTTATTGTCCTTCTCCTACTCCTCTTACTTCTCCTCCTTTTTTATATCTTCCCCTTCATCTCTGTCTTCTCTTTTTCCCCTTTTTTATCTGCTTCTCCTCCGCCTCTTTTCCTTTTTATCTCCACAACAACTTTTCCCCTCCCCTTCCATATATTTCCTTCACCTCTTTTTCTCCTCATTTCTCACCTTCGCCTCACCCTTGGACCCTCCCCCTTTTTCCCCCACTCTTCCTCTTTCAATTATTTTCCCAATTCCTTCTCTCCCTCCTCCTTTAATTCTCCAGGAAGAAGGTCGAAAGGGGGCAGGAGTAGGAGTCCCTCCCTCTCTCCTGAATCATAGTAAGAAGTTAGTTCGCCATTTTGTTCGAAGTCTAAACTGTTCTACGCTATTTAACATCGCTGGGATTCGGTGAAACTTTTGAGAATCGTACTCCAAGGAGTGTAAGTTATACTTCGAGAAAGTACGTTCAAATTCTCTCCAGGTATTCAGGGTGTCATAAAAAAAAACTATGTATGTATTTTTGTTTTTTTTTAAAAATCTTTTACTTTAACTTAAAAAAGTTTGAGTAAAAGTTAAAGCCTTGCCTACTATGCCAAAAAAAAGTAGGCATTTTGTGTTGATCATTTTCGTGTTAATCACTTATTCAAACGCACGTCGCTATTCTTTTAACGAACTTGGGGCTTGAACCACCGACCCCCAGGTTACAAGAGACTCGTGGCAAAATGTAGTTTTTCTAAAATTTCAAAGTTATCACATTTGTGCTAATCACTTGCGCTATCTACTACTCAAACTCGCTTTACTAAATCTACGATCAACCCGGGACTTGAACCACCGATCTCCAGGTTACAAGTCCGCCGCCTTATCGATCAAGCTACTGAGGTCGGTCCGTTGTGTTGTTATGTCACAACTTTAGTGGGTAGATCAGCATTAAATCCCCAAATTTCATAATTTTCCAATGTCCATCCAATATCCTTATTCCTTCTCGTCATTTATCTCTACTCAAGTAATTTTTCAGTAATTACTCATGTACTCATTTTTCCTCGCCAGCGTAGATGGCACGCACGTTCTATTAAGTCCCATTATTCCAGCAGTGAACCCAAGACGTATTACTATGTGGTAAAAAATTCCAAATGGGAGGATAACTTTTCATGTCCCGGCTGAGTTTCGAACCCGCGACCTCTGCAATATTTGGATTCACAGAGTTCCGCCTTTACCACTGAGCTACCGGGACAGACTAGAGAGGGTAAAACCTCCGTCGCCGTGATTAGAGAGCATGCTGTTGAAAGCGACGCCGATGTTAAAAAAGTTTCATCCTTAAAGAGGGTAAAACCTCCGTCGCCGTGATTAGAGAGCATGCTGTTGAAAGCGACGCCGATGTTAAAAAAGTTTCATCCTTAAAGAGGGTAAAACCTCCGTCGCCGTGATTAGAGAGCATGCTGTTGAAAGCGACGCCGATGTTAAAAAAGTTTCATCCTTATCTTCTTCTTGTACTTCTTTGTCTAAATTAGCTTTCCTTCGTTAAGTTTTATCCGGTGTTGATTTTTCTTCTCTCGTCGAGATTCTGAACACATCAGCTTGTTTTCTTCATGATTGTTGAGTACTGAGAACTCCCTTGGTTCAATCTGCAGCATCAATTTCATTTTAGTTAACCCAAAATTAATCAGTTATCAATTTCATTTTAGGTTAACCCAATATTATTATTTTTTTTAAAGTTATCATATTTGTGTTAATCACTTACGTGATATCACAACTACTCAAACTCGTTTTACTAAATCCCTGCTGAAAGCGGGACTTGATCCACCGACCTCCAGGTTACAAGTCCGTCGCCTTACCGTTCAAGCTACTGAGGTCGGTTGGCCCAAAATTAACTAGTTATCATACATTTATTTATTTATTTATTTACACTTTATTTTTTATACAAAACAATCAACAGTAAATTATTAACAGAAATAAAGAATACCAATATTAACAAAATAAAATATAGAGAAAAAAATATTTAAATTTACAACTGTCTTGTAATCCAGGGCGAAGTTAATCACTTTCGCGATGTCACATCTACTCAAACTCGCTTTACTAAATCTCTGCTGAAAGCGGGACTTGAACCACTGACCGACTGAGGTCGGTCAAAAAAAAAAAAAATGTGACTACATAATAATAAGACTCTGAAGGTTAGGTCGTTAGGTGGTAGAAAATGCTTTGAGCAGGTTACCTTTCACAAAAGAGTATTATTACTATTATTATTATAAAACCACAATAATACAAACCTAAGTAAACACAAACAAATTCAAAATAAAGTTATCATCATAGGGTGGCGTCATCGTGAACGATGGTAACCTAACAGTGGAGGAATGACTCAGCACTTTTACCACTGTCTTTACAAGGAGGCTAATAATTGATAAGAGCCCCCAGAACCAAGTCAATGCTGGTCTACTCCCTGTTTATAGTCCCCCAGCCAGACTGCTGGTAAACTCCCTGTTTATAGTCCCCCAGCCAGACTGCTGGTCTCCTCCCTGTTTATAGTCCCCCAGCCAGACTGCTGGTCTCCTCCCTGTTTATAGTCCCCCAGCTAGACTGCTGGTCTCCTCCCTGTTTATAGTCCCCCAGCCAGACTGCTGGTCTCCTCCCTGTTTATAGTCCCCCAGCCTAAAGTAGGAAAAGTAAACTAAAGTAGGAAAAGTAAAATACACTGACGTTGGATGCCCCCTTATCTTTGCCCCTTATCTTCGTCCCTTATCTCCATCCCTGTTCTGAGCCCTTAATTAAAATATACACAAAAGCTGAAGCTGAAGAAAACTGCAGTAGTCTAGTATTTAGTAGGAGGAGGGGCAAGGGGGCGGGGGCACTCGTGAAATGAAAAGATATGGAAGTGGAAGAGATGGAGAGTGGAATGAAAAGATATGAAAGTGGAAGAGATGGAGAGTGGAATGAAAAGATTTGGAAGTGGAAGAGATGGAGAGTGGAATGAAAAGATTTGGAAGTGGAAGAGATGGAGAGTGGAATGAAAAGATATGGCAGTGGAAGAGATGGAGAGTGGAATGAAAAGATATGGCAGTAGAAGAGATGGAGAGTGGAATGAAAAGATATGGAAGTGGAAGAGATGGAGAGTGGAATGAAGAGATATGGAAGTGGAAGAGATGGAGAGTGGAATGAAAAGATATGGAAGTGGAAGAGATGGAGAGTGGAATGAAGAGATATGGAAGCGGAAGAGGTGGAGAGTGGAATGAAAAGATATGGAAGTGGAAGAGATGGAGAGTGGAATGAAGAGATATGGAAGTGGAAGAGATGAAGAGAGGCATGAAAAGATATGGAAGTGAAAGAGATGGAGAGTGGAATGAAGAGAAATGGAAGTGGAAGAGATGGAGAGTGGAATGAAAAGATATGGAAGTGGAAGAGATGGAGAGTGGAATGAAGAGATATGGAAGTGGAAGAGATGGAGAGTGGAATGAAAAGATATGGAAGTGGAAGAGATGGAGAGTGGAATGAAGAGATATGGAAGTGGAAGAGATGGAGAGTGGAATGAAAAGATATGGAAGTGGAAGAGATGGAGAGTGGAATGAAAAGATATGGAAGTGGAAGAGATGGAGAGTGGAATGAAAAGATATGGAAGTGGAAGAGATGGAGAGTGGAATGAAAAGATATGGAAGTGGAAGAGATGGAGAGTGGCATGAAAAGATATGGAAGTGGAAGAGATGGAGAGTGGAATGAAAAGATATGGAAGTGGAAGAGATGGAGAGTGGAATGAAAAGATATGGAAGTGGAAGAGATGGAGAGTGGAATGAAAAGATATGAAAGTGGAAGAGGTGGAGAGTGGCATGAAAAGATATGGAAGTGGAAGAGATGGAGAGTAGAGGAGGGAAAAGAGGAACGGGATATGGATGAGGAAGAGAGAGAAAGAGAGAGAGAATGGAATGGAATATGAATGAGGGAGAAGGAGAGAGAGAGAGAAGAACCGGATATGAATGAGAGAGAAAAAGAAGTTGAAGTGGATGAGATAGAAAGCGGATGAGGAGAAGAGAGATAGAAGGAGATAAACGGAATATGAATGAGAGAGAAAAAGAATTTGAAGTGGGAGAGATAGAAAGTGGAAGTGTAGAAGAAAGATAAAGTAAAAGGATGTGGATGAAAATAGAGGAGTGGAAATGGAAAAGGTAGCGTCCGGATGTGGAGAAAGAAAGAGAGAGAGAGAGAGAGAGAGGAGAGAGAGAGAAGGAAGAGTCTCAGAAAGAAAGAAAGGGGAATATGATGTTCGAGAAGAAAAAAAGACAAAGAATGGGATGGAGAGGGAAGGAAAATTTCCTCTGCTAATTGGATGGAAGGAAGAAAAAGTATGCGAGAGGAAAAGGAAGAATAAGTCAGGATGGAAAGAGAGGACGAAAAGGAAATGAGATAGATACTAATAGAAGAGGGAGAGGAGTAAGAGAGAGAGGGAGAGAGAGAGGGAGAGATAGAGAGAGAGAGAGAGAGAGAGAGAAAATATATAAAGAATAGGTAGGAATCGAGAAAGAGGAATAGCTAATATTGGATAGAGAGAGTTAAAGGAAGAGGTTATACAGAAGGTTACGTCGAAGCAGCTATTAATTTTCCTCACGAGGATGAGTGGACCCCGGGACATACAAAATACAGAATCGAAAACTTCCTGCCCTGTTGGGAATCGAACCCACATACATGTAACCCGTGCGCTACTAATAGCCGCGTCCAGATGTGCTGCCAGGTCAAGGCCAAATTCCAACAAGCACAGAACTCCTAAGTGATCACGTGACCTTAAATTGTAGTTAGTAGTTATTGCCATAGGCAATAACCCCGCCCTTTAGTTAGGACAAATGTATATATACTTTGTTTATTTTTTTCTTGTTTATATTATTAATATTGTCAATTTTTATATTTCATTTTTAACATCATTTGTCTGTATATATGTTCTACCAATAAAGAGTTTCTCAGTTTCTAAATAAATAAATGTACATATATTTAATCCTGGTAGGCGCATATGACACTCTTTAGTAGAAAGTAACCCCATCAGCGAGGTTAACGCTCATAGCATTTTCTACCACCTAACCCTCAGACTCTCATTATTATTTGGTCACAAGCTCAATTTAATGAGGACAAATTCATGCACCGGGTGGTATTCAAACCCACGGATCCCTACGCTACCTGGATTACCAGACTAGCGCGTTAACCACTTGACTACCAATGCACTACCTGTACCTCTTCCTTTTTCAATTTTTTCTCCCTCTCCACCTATCTTATCCTTTTTTTTCAACCCCAGCAAGTTATGGAGTATATGCTGGATTCACGACCCAGGGTATATTTCTCCCTTCTGTGCCACCATTCCTGGAGGCTCAACCCGAGTAGCGCGTTAACCATTTGACTAACAGTGTGCCCATCTGAACCCGGCCATAAAATTATGGTCTACTCTGACGGGAACAGTACCTATGTCACCGCGCGTGCAAGCCTAGAGCTCAACTCTATGACTTTCCCTTCATTGAAATAGCTAGTTTGTTTTCCTTACCTCCAATTCCTCTTCCTGCATAGAAGTAGGTCGGTACTTCTATTTCTCCCCACCCTTGCCACTATTTTCCCTCATTAATTCTTACCCTCCCTTTCCTCCTTACCTCTCTCCGAGGTATCCTCTAGTTTAGCGTTCATTAGTGCGAAGATGTTGGAGTTATTTAAACGAGCAAAAAAGAGAGAGGGAATTTTCTAAAGGTAGAAAGGGATAGAGAGAGGAAATCAAGATAGATATGAGCTAGAGCGAGAGTGAGAGGAAAAGCAGAAGAGAGAGAGATATTCGAAAGGGAAGAAGGAGAGAGAGACAGAGAGAGAGAGGAAGAAAGAGAAAGGAAGGCAGAGGAAAAGAAAGAGTCATTGAAGGTAAAATATTTAACAGAAGAGTTGGAAAGAAAAAGAAAGAAAAGTTGGATTGCAAGGGGGATAAAAAGAGAAAAATAATGTAAGAGAAGGAGAAAGGTGAAGATAGAGGAGAAAAGAGAGAGAGAAGGGAGATAGCGAAAAAGAGATAAGGAAAGATAGTGTGGAAAGGATAGAAAGAGAGAGAAAGATAATGAAAGATAAAGAGAGAGAGAAAGATAGAAGAAATAAGAGAGAAAGAGAGAAAGAGAGAGAGGGAAAATAGAAATGAGGAAAAATAATATGGGGATGATAAAAAAGAAAGGGGGATTTAAGTAAGAGAAAGGAGGAGAGGGAGAAGAACTAAAGTAAAATAAATAGAGGGAGCGAGAGAAAGAGAGAAAGAGAAAGAGAGAGAGAGAGAGAGGGGGGGGGAGATAGAGAAAAAGAAATAAGGAAAGATGGTGTGGAATGGATAGAGAAAGAAAGATAATGAAAAAGAAAGAGAGAGATAGAGAGAGAGAGAGAGAAAAAAAAGATAGAAGAAATAAGAGAGAGAGGGAAAATAGGAATAAGGAAAAATAATAGAAAGGGGGAGTAGAGTAAGAAAGGAGGGGAGAGAGAAGAACTAAGGAAAAAGAAGGAGAGGGAGCGAGATAAAGATCAAGGGGGTGGGAGAGAAATGAGAAACTAGGAGAGAGGGATTGATAGAGAGAGAAAGAGAGAGAGAGAGATAGGGGGGGTATAAATTAATTAATGGTGCAGACAACTCGAAACTTAAAAAGAACAGCATAATTTTATCTTGTTCTCTGTGCCTCCTTTCCCACTCACCTTTCTTCTCTCTTTCTCATTTTTCGCTCTCTATTTTCTCCTTTCTCTCTCTCTCTCTCTCTCTCTCCACTCTCTCTCTCACTCCCTTTCTCTTCATCCATTATCCCTTTTTTGTCGCCAAAGATTCTCTTTTTCTGTATCGCTGTGTACCTTTTTCGTATCTATGCTACTGTTTCTCCCTGTCTCTCTCTATATTTCTTGTAAATCTTTGATAGTATAGAAAGGATAAAGAGAAAGAAGAGACGAGGAATCCAATACCCCAAAAAACACTTCGTGTAAAAATAGTCGTCAAGTGTTGGAATGATTAAAAAGAACTGATATCAAAAACGTCAATTTTCTATGTTTGAAGGAAATATTTTTCACGTAATAAGTCTCTTGATAATTCAACCAAAATAATATCCTCACAACAACAATACACCTTTGAGCAAACTTCGATTTGGTATTTTGAGAATTTAACCAAAAAATAGCCACACAACAAAACAATGCTCTTGTAAGAACAATCTTGCATAATTACATAACCACGTCCTTGACTACTGCACACTGTTTTGTTAGCAACGTACTTCACATACATTTCAGAACAAAACAGTGTGCAGTCAAGGACGTGGTTCTGTAATTATGCAAGATTGTTGTTACAAGAGCATTGTTTTGTTGTGTGGCTATTTTTTGGTTAAATTCTCAAAATACCAAATCGAAGTTTGCTCAAAGGTGTATTGTTGTTGTGAGAATATTATTTTGGTTGAATTATCAAGAGACTTATTACGTGAAAAATATTTCCTTCAAACATAGAAAATTGACGTTTTTGATATCAGTTCTTTTTAATCATTCCAACACTTGACGACTATTTTTACACGAAGTGTTTTTTGGGGGATATCACTACTTTTTGATTTAATTGATTTTCATATGATAGATGAAATAAAAACTGGTCAACAATCAACAGATAAAAGAAAAAAGACTTTTAATTAAACGATGTTGATCTTTTAATTCAAGGAGAAAAAAAATGATAGAGAAAAAAACTTTGAAAAGATGCTGAAAGAATATTTCACGGTACTTGCTGGAGAGAGGAGAAATCTTGAGATAACAGGTGTATTCCTTATTGAGTGGCACTAGATAGCGCTCAGCAATTTTGTTGATCTTTTCAAATTTTGAAACCCACTGCTAGATTCATTAATAGAAAAGTACCCCGTTTCAGTATTGTTGGCAATAATTAGAGATGGGTGATACCGAGTATTTCATAGAACCGGTACTTCAGTAATCGATTACATAAAAGTACCGAGTATTTACCGAGGTTCTTTTGTACTTGGTTTTTGAGATTCTGCGAGCGGATGTAAATGGAATAGTGGATTTATAAACAATTGGACCAAGCTTTATTTACATTTTTTTATATACAATGAACATGGTAACATGGTGAAATAAATATAAACAAAGCCTGATCAAGGGTGGTGATAATGCCTTCGGCATTCTCTTCAAATCTAAATCTCACAATTTTGCATTCAGAATGTTTACAGGAGACGAATCTCGATTCACAAAATTTGTTGGGTGTTTTAGTTTCAAGTGTTTCAATAGATTAGAAGCTCCACCTCCTATTTTATAACCTGAATTAAATAATGTACATTTCCCTAAACCGTCCAATTGTTTGACAAAGAAGTTTCAAATAGAAGACTTGTTTCTACGAGACAAAAAGAAAAATATTAGGACACCGACAGCCTGAATATTATTCATAGATAATATCGGAATAATGAAGTACCTCTCTCTGCTGTACCCAGTTCTAGAGATGGGTATTTGGGTATTATTGTAATACCGATTATTTCATAGAACCGGTACCCGGTATGGTACCCGGCCTCGGCGTGTAATACCAAGTATTTAATAAAAACGGTACCCGCCTGCTACGTACGATACGTCGGTACTCGGTCCCAGTGTGTAATACCGAGTATTTCATAAAATCTGTACCCAGTACGGTATGCGGATCCAGTGTGTTATACCGTCGCCAGTGTTGTACCCGGTACGGGTACAGGTACCTAGCAAAATTTTGTACCCGGTATGGGTGCGGGTACCTAATTTTATTATGTACCCGGTGCGGGTACTTTTGTAAATGTACCCGGTATTTTTTTGGGTACTTTTCGGGTACGTTATTCTTATCTATAGTAAGTATAGTAATAAGATTTGTCTAAATTATTTTAACTGTGGAGGACAAAGTCTTGTCATTAGAATACCACCTAACAACCAAACTAAATAAAATACCAAATTGATGGTTAGCCTTTAATGAGGTCTTGAACTCCAAGTTCCAGGTTAAAAGTCTAGTAAGCTAGATTTTATTTTTATTTAAAATTACTATTAATGTTAATGTATTATTATTATTATTATTATTATTATTTGGCTCTTCTTCACATAGCTTCTCTATTACTGCTATGGTGTTATATTCTGGGAAGTACCGGGTGCACACCGTGCACCTGAGGTACTTCTCTTTTATTGTTATTATTTAATGCTGTTCTTACAGTACTTTACGCACTATATGGGCGGTGCTCAACACAACAGCCTTCTGCAATGCCAACAAGTTGTGGGTTCCTGGGAGTTCTTTGACTGCCTCGCAGGTTTTGTGCGAGATCAGTCCTGTGGCTCCGATCACTACTGGAACTACAGTTGTTTTCATGTTCCACAGTCTTTGTATTTCTATTTGGAGATCTTTATATTTTAAGCGTTTTTCTGCTTCCTTCTGACTACAACATCACTCAGAAGGAAGCAGAAAAACAGTTAAAATATAATTATTATCATCATCATTATTATTATTATCATCATCATCACAATCAAGAAATAAAAAGATACATTTATTAAAAATAAGGCTTGCACCTTTTTAATTTAAGTATGAATTTGTGAACAAAAATAACTCAAATGTAGAAAAAATAGTATTCTATCATATAAAACAAATTTGAAGAAAATCGGTTAAGCGGTTTTGAAGATACAAGTGATTTAGTCAAAAAAAATCTGGTGTAAACATCACACGACTTTCTTTATCCCCCAAAAAGGAGTCGAATTCCGCCACTGGTGACTCAACGGTAACAGATAACTAAAAACCAATGCCAAATTCGTAATCAGCACTTCAAAATCATTGAATTTGATATGTCACAACCCCCAACTACGATGAATAATAAAAAAGTTAGTCAAAGCGGGTCCCCCCCAAATACCGGTAAATTGGGGCCGAGTTCCAAAAAGTTCAAGATATCAAAAAAATGATCAGAATAGACCCCTATTATTTTTTTAATCTAAGAAAATGTTGTTCTCTAAAAAATTTTGTATCTTTAACCAATTTAAAGAAGCGGCGCTTGCGGCTAGCATTTGCGGCCCTGTGGCCGCAGAATGCGGCCGATTTCAACCAAAAGTTTCGTGGTTCGTCTGGTGTATAAAACTAATTTGTGTACCAAATTTCAAGTCTCTAGCTTTTACCGTTCTTGAGATATCCTGTTCACACACAGATAGACAGACAGACAGACAGACGCACGGACCAATGGCTGAAAACAACTTTTTTGGTATCCTGAGGCCATGATTCGTCCAGAAATGTGAAAAACTGGGTAGGTCAAATTTTCGACGAATACAATACTTTCCTTATTATAAGATAAGGAAAGTAAAAATCAAAATTGCCAGGTGTATACAATGTGAAACAATCACGAGGAAGTATTGTGTCCATAATTAGCAGTGTTTTTTTATTTATATTTATAATGTAGGTACATATTTGTAAATTTTGAATGAGATCTATGTAATTTACGATTCATAATACAAAAGCATTGATCAAAATAAATGCTTTATTTAGACTGTCAGTTGTCAGTGGCCAGCCTCCGTGGCGTAATGGTTGTAACTACTGCCCGTAGTTCAGACATTTCGAGTTCGATTCCCAGTTGTTGCAGACTTTTCTAATATTTTTTTCCCCTCTAAACACGTGAGTCTGGAATCTACCCAGGCTGGGCGAGTTAAATGTAGGTACCTGGAACGATTCCCAGCGAATGGAGGGTAAAACCCCCGTCCTGACTAGTTCAAATCAGGACGTTAAAACCAAATACAATCAACTGGTCACAATCGTTTTAAAATGAGTTTGGTGTGATAATTGGTGCTTATTTTGTGGAACTTCAACCAGTAATAATGAAGAAAAAAACATACCTATTTAATCTTAAAATCCATTAACAATAATTCATTAATAATCAACTAGTGTTTTAACCTTGTATTGAAAAATTAGTTATGAACTCGTTAAATAACGGACAACTTTGTTTAGTGGTTTTGTTTACAATACAATTTTAATTATAATATGTACCTAAGTACATGGTAGGTAGATGGAATTTCGATCTTGGTAAAATAAAGAGGGAAATGAAAGTGCCGAGTCAGCCGAGTATTATTGTATGTTCCGAAATTGCCTCTTACTATGGCTCTAAGAAATGTTGACCCATATATTTGCCTAACATCGAGTTACTAAACATGGTGTCAATTCAGCATAATCAGTTGGTAGGTATAAACAGAAAAAGTGAGACATTATACTAGATAATACATTTAATAATTATAAATTAATAAGCAAGCATATATCAATGGAATATACCCTGAAAATTTCAGCTCGATTGGACAAAAAATGCAACTTATATCATGTTACAATGTTACATAATAGGTAGATGGATAATTAGATTGTGACAAATCAATGTTGATCGAGTTAAACCATAGGTACTCACTTCGTTCGAAATTAAACGGTCATAGGAGGTTGACTCAAAGTACCAACTACTGTTTTTTTTTCTAACGAGAAAACCGGACATCCAAAGTACAGAGAAAAAAAAAATTATACCTAGCCGGGATTCGAACCCAGGTCACCTTGCAAACTTTGTGTTTTACCTACACCAGTCGACGACCACAGAGACTGCTCAATACATATATTATAATCCCCCAAAAAATATCACTTCGTGACATAAAAAAAGTCCCGCCAAGTCGTTCCCCAAAAATAATTCAGTTCCCAAATTCATCCCTCCCTTCCCATATTTATTAGTTATTTGTGACCTCCCCCAAAAAATTATTGAAATCAATTTATGGCCCCGCCTTTTATTCATTAACCTAAGTGCAACAGTATACTTATTAATAGCCTCCCCTCTCTCTTTCTTCTAATGTCCTCTTTATTTTGTTCCTTGTTGCATGTCGGAATGTTTCCTTTACAAACTCAGAACTTAAGTCTTATTTCCTTGCTCCTTTCACCGACTTGGGCTCTTGGCGGAGTACCACCCAGCAGGTCCGTTCTTAGCCAAAGGAACTGATGTCTTGGTTCTTTTATAAGATTATATATAAATGTAGACATATGTAAACATGTGATCCTTGGAAATGAGCCTGAATCGTGACTTGATCTGATGGTCCAATTCTCTTTGGTGGCAGATATTTTGTGACTTAGATGCAGATAATGCATCCTTGGGTCGCGGTCGGCTAGACTTCTCATTTCCTGTTCTCCATAAAAATTACTATGTTAAATTATCTCTTTTTAATTCTTTAAAAATAGCATTGTCTATTAGATTCATATATTTATCATTCCCAGTTAGTGGTACTCCGCCAAGAGCCCAAGTCGGTGAAAGGAGCAAGGAAATAAGACTTAAGTTCTGAGTTTGTAAAGGAAACATTCCGACATGCAACAAGGAACAAAATAAAGAGGACATTAGAAGAAAGAGAGAGGGGAGGCTATTAATAAGTATACTGTTGCACTTAGGTTAATGAATAAAAGGCGGGGCCATAAATTGATTTCAATAATTTTTTGGGGGAGGTCACAAATAACTAATAAATATGGGAAGGGAGGGATGAATTTGGGAACTGAATTATTTTTGGGGAACGACTTGGCGGGACTTTTTTTATGTCACGAAGTGATATTTTTTGGGGGATCTTATAACTTTTTGTAGTGGCCCTGCATAGGTGTGGGGTGTATGATACATGTTGTTTCAATATAAAACTATTTAGCATATTAAATAATGACTTTAAAAGGAACAAGTGTTGATAAATGAAACAGTTTGAATGTGAAGATAAAGATTTTAGTTTGATACCCATACCTAAGCACAGTATCCTTCTCCAAATTATTCTTTCACCTAAGAAGTAGATATGCGACTTTTGACTCATCTGGGAGAGTGATAAATAATATACTAGATACTGAATATCTATACACCAACTTTGTTCTGAGCTCTGAAAATGATCCTTTTCCTAATTAAGGGCCAAATGTCCCTTTTAGGATAATAGAACAATAAAAAGCACACCTACCACTTTCGAGAAAAAAAGTAGCCATCGTTTGAGAAAATTGGTCTAGTAGTTTTGGCTGTAGAGCGGTCAACATGAAAGAAGAAGCAGAAAATGATGAAAAAAATGACGTTTTGAAAGTTTGGTTTTCTCCAACTTAACTCAAACGATTTTGATGGTTGATTTTTCAAAGCTTGTCTTTATCGTGCCTCAATCTATATGTATTTATAGTCGGATATCCTTCATCACTTGCACTTTTTCTCCTACAACTACACGAATTGTGCTACTTTTTGCTCTGGCGTATAATATCACTTGGTAACGCGCGGATTACTTTGACTTGGAGGTTCGGAGCGCTACCGTGCTCCTAAATTATAAAATTTTATTATTATAATAATGAGAGCATTTTATTTATACTTATAAAAGAGAGTTTCACTCACTGACTGACTGACTCACTCACTGATTCATCACTGTTTCTCCGAACTGGTAAGTCCTAGGAAGCTGAAATTTGGTAGGTAGCTTTGTCTTATAGTCTAGATGTGCAATAAGATTTTTTCGAAATTCCCACTACAACACCTGCCATTGGCAAAAAAGGATTTTTTGCTTTCACGGCCATGCCTCGGCCCGCAAAGTGTGCGACAGCCCGCTAGTTATTATAATAATGATCTCGCCTTATTTATGAGACAGACAAACGAAAGCCAAATCGTCCAGTATGCAAGTTAAAACAGAACCCCACTTAGTGAGGTCGCTTCCTCCCTCACTGTGTTCGGTTAATAATAGTATGTCCAACATTGTGTAACGTTAATATTATTATTTTTAGGCTTTCTTTTACATGGCAGGGTTCTCCAGGGATGGAAGAAACTCTTCCATCCAACAAAAACTAGTGTTTCTTTGAACTGTAAACCTCAAACAGATTCAACTATCGCATTAGAAATGTTCAATCAAGCACGAGACCTTTTATTTAATACCCCACTCGATAAGTTTTATATAAAACATATCAACCGGCCTTTTTTTTTTTTGGCCCTTTATCGATTTTTTACCACAGTGCGGCCCCCTTAGGTCACGATTCCCGAATTTCACTAATAAACTTATGCTCGTATATATTTTTTCAACGACTCAAGAGTGTTACTTGTTTTTTTTTTTTTTTTTTAAAAAAAAGATAAATCGTTTTCATTTTCACCAAGACGGCCACCATTTGGCTTCAAGTGGTCTACTTAAAGTATAAGTAAAATTTTAGGATTAGAAAATAAACATCTACACAAAATTTCATCAATTTTGAAGAATCCGTTCGGGAGTTATCGCGGAACAGACAAACAGACAAACGAAAGCCAATTCGTCGACTACCCAAGGTAAAACAGAACCTCACTTAGTGAGTTCGTTCTCACTGTGTTCGGTTAATTATGTTTAAAAGAAGGTAAGATAACAAGCGAGACCCTCCCTCAAGTCGAAGAACGATTAGAGAGATAGTCCGATTTCCTTAATTTATGTCAGATATAATAATTAGGACTATTAAGTCCCATTATTCTAGCAGTATGCCCAAGATGTATTATTAAGTGGTAAAAATCCCAAATGGGAGGATAACTATGTATTTTTACAATTAACAGATATATTTGCAATAATACATGCATAGTTATGTCCTAGCTAAAGTGTGGGCGGGATTCTTACTCAAGGCATTCTCTTCCACCCAACCCTCGTACCAATATGATGATCGTCAAAATTTGGACCAAATAAACTTCTTTTTACGAAATTTTAATTGAAATATTTCAAATTCATCATGTGTCTTAGGTAAACCTAATACTAATAATGTGTGTCTTAGGTAGACCTAATAATGTGTGTGTTAGCTAGAGCTTCAAAGAAACAGAAAATTCTGTCTTAAGACACATTCAGCAAGGTCTGGGCCAGTTATAAAAATACTGATAATGAGCTGTTAAACTCGTGCTTTTACAATTAATTTCTGTGAAAGAATACTGAGAATGAAGCTTATTGTGTTGTTCAAGTAATAAATGTATAAATATATTTTTTTTAACTGGTAATTTTTTATTGTAGGTATATTATAAATGAGGTACAACACACACCCACAGCAAAAAGGGTAATAATACCTTATAAACTCACTATATTGTATATTATGTAAAATTAAAATAAGTAAATAGTATTTTGTAAAAAAAAAAAATTCATGGCCCGACCGAGTTTCGAAGTCGCGGTCCTCAAAAATCTGCAGCGTCACATAGTGCCGCCTTTACCACTGAGCTAACTGGACTATTGACATGGTGTCGCGGTTTTTGCAATACATAAAAGCTTAACTTTACTTTACTTTGTAGGTATAATAATCTTTTTAGCGGCCAGCGAAAGAAATATTTACTAGAGAGAATTGGATAGGGAGGGAAGGGGGTCACGATATTTCACTTTCACTTCCTATGTACCTAATAGGTACCTACATTCCTAATTAGGAATAGGTATTAGGTAGTGTAGGGGCTTTTACAAAGTTTTCTGTGGAACTTCTACATTTCCTTTTTTTAATTTCCTTCTTACAAAGGTCCCCAAACATTTATGACATTAATGTTACACATACATATTATGTATCATTGGGTACTAGAGATTTTTTTACATTTTTGAACCTAATATAACCAACATTGTAGAAGAAAAAAAATATTGTCTTTTTCACTCCTTGGGCATTACAGGTTTAATATAGCAATGTATGTATGAAATTATTTGTGGTCAAGCACAAGGCCTCTTCACAATTTTTGTGGGTAGCGCAGCATTACTAAGAGCCTCCATTACTTTTCAAATTCTATGACATTAATTTATTTTTACTCCGGTAATGCCGCCACTGGTAGTCACTTATTCAGTAACTACTCATTTTTCCTCACGAGGTATGAGTGGACCCCAAACACCCAAGTAATGTGCAGAAAAATTCCTGCCCAGCTGGGGATCGAATACAGGTCACCATGCGTGGTAATGGTAAGCTTAGCGCGCTAACTCACTCAGCACCGGCGACTCTTTATGGGTTAGTATACCTTTACACAATTTCACATCGGGACATGAGGATTGAAAGGTTTGTGAGTGAATAGGTAGATACATAATAAACTAGATTAAATATCTATACTCCAATGTTATTCTGTTCTCTGAAAATGATCCTTTTCCTAATTAACGGCCAAATGGTAGCTTTTGGGATAATGAAACCATAAAAAGGCACACCTACCACCCAGAAGAAAAAAAATGAGCCATCGTTCATGAAAATCGGTCCAGTAGTTTTGGCTGTAGAGCGGTCAACGTCAAAGAAGAAGCAGAATTTTTTGAAAAAAAATGACGTTTTTACAGTGTGATTTTGACCAACTTAACTCAAACGATTTCGATGTTTCTTTTTCAAAAGCTTGTCTATTATCGTGCCCCAATCTGTATATGTAGTTCAATTTCCTCCATCACTTGTACTTTTCCTCCTACAACTACACGAAATGTGCTACTTATGCTGTCGCGTATAGTATACTCTTGGTAGCGCGCGAACTATTTCGATTGACTTGACGGGTCGGAGCGCTACCGCGCTCCTTAATTTATCATTGTTTTGATTTATTTTAATCAATATTTTACCTCTTACTGGCCAATATTTTATACACTTCTCATAATATAGACCTAGTTTACCTCTTGATGTAGAGATCTCTGAATGAAGTTATAAAACGTTATTATTCCCTCACTGATAACTTAGTCTGCTGGCAGCTTGGGTGAAGCAAAGATGATTGGATCCCACCCATATTTTAAGTTCTATGTGAGGCGAAGATTTTTTGTTACTCTCATAAATCTTATTTCAGTTTTTTATTTTTATGTCTCACACTGTCGCTGATTTTTCTAACATTTTATTTACATCGTAGTATATTTCTGCGTAATTAGACCTTTAGAAAGAACCTTCAGTCATCAACTTGGGATAAATAGGCGTGGCTCCAGGGTTCATTTTAGATATTCCTTTAGATGGCTTTAAATACTTTTCTACTTGTTTCAACCATCTGAAATTAAGTGATCTCATTCCCTTTGACTAGACCTTTCTAAAAACACCAAAAATACAACTCTAGGATAATAATAGACGGCTCTGGGCTCCATAATAAGTATTCCTTTCAAAGGCTATAACTCAAGTTTGGTCCAGTGTAATACTTTAGTTATATTTTTATATTTTTTCCTATGATAAGGCCTTTCGAAAAATACCACAATCGCAGCTCCAAGATAACCAGGGGCGGCTCTGTGCAACTTTACCGTTTTATTTTAGAAGGCTATATCTCCTATCCTATAAAAAATAAATACTTGAAACTATAAAAGGTATGCAGAGATAAAAATTCCCTTTTCAAAAACGTATCTCACGTCTTTCCACGATAAGCACACGTTGCTGTACCCTTGACAGAAAATTGGTCTGAAAAAAAAAAAAAAAAAAAAAAACCCGTATGAATAATTTCATGAAATTCAAGATTTTCGGCGTGGCCAGTAAACGACTTTAACTGTACGTAGGAACCTCGCGCTTTCGTGAAACACAATCTATTTTTGCGTCTCATTACGAATTTGAAATAAAAATTGATAAAAGTTAGCGTTAAGTGGTCGAAAACAATAAAACAAAATACATATAAACTCTGTTTCGTGTTAATATAGGCCGGGTGGCTGGCGCTACTTGACGAGCGCTCGCCTCCCGGCGAGCTTGATAATATATAACTGCTAAGCCCAGTCCGTATCATCTATGTATCTCTGTCCTGTTTTCTTTAAATAAAGAGAGAGAAAGAGAGGGGGAGAGAGATAGAGAGAGGGAGAAAGAGAAAGACAGGGAGAGAGAGAAAGCGAAAGAGAAAGAGATAGAGGAGAGAGAGAGAGAGAAATGGGAGGATTATAAAAAGAATACTGAAAGGATTTTGTAAAAGCATAGTCAAAAATAAAAGACCCAAAACATCCCCAAATACAAATGAATGAGACTTTGTTTAAAATGTGAGAGTGAAGGGACTCACTCTCGGTAAGACTCTTTCTGACAGAGAGAGTATTGTATTGAATTGTGTCCATTCATTCATTATTCCTTTGTCTCAGTGACGGCTCGTTTGCTTGATTGATTAGGCTCCGGATTTGTAATTGGACCTCCAAGTCCCAAGTTAAGCAAATATCTAAATACAAAGCAAATATCTAAACACAACTACTCAATGCGAGTTTGAGTAGTTGTGATATCACAATTGTGATCGACAAATGATAAATTTTACTTTGAAAAAATGCTGGTTCCTATCCCTTGGAAACCAAAACCAACTAGAGAAGGAAAAACCAACCATTGTTTTTCCTTCTCCATTGGATTCGCGACTAGCTACCCTTTCATCCCTCCTCAATCCTTTTCACCAACAATCCCTGAATGCTTGCAAATGTCAACGTCTGAACTTTACACTTGCTGATTGAAAATGTCAAGTGGAGTCTCCGCCAATCCCCTGAGGCTTGCAGGTGGGTGGGGCTGAGGGTCTCTGAGGTTGAATGGAAGAGTGAGCTGCCATTTTGTTTGGTTGTTTATGTCTTGTATGTCTTTTTTTAAGATGAGTGTTTCACAGCTTCTTGGATTCACAGAGTGCCACCTTTACCACTGAGCTTCATAGAGATAGAGAGAGAGAATAGAAAATAAAGATAAAGAGAAATTAAAATAAGCAGAACAAAATGAATGATTTATAAGGAAGAAGAAAGAGAGCGAGAATAATAAAGTAGGAGAGAGAAAAAGAACTCACAAATACAGTAAGATAAGGGAAAATTAAAATTTAATTAGAAAAATAAAGATAAATAGAGAAATAAATAGATAGAAAAAAAAAGACATTGAGAAAAATAAAGATACAGAGAAAAAGAAAGATAAATGGGAAAAAATAAAAAGATAGAGAAAAATATAGATAAAAATAAAGATTGATGAAATAGAGTAAAAGAGAGATGAAAGAGGGAGCGAGAGAGAAAGACAGAAAGAGAGAGAGAGAGAAAGAGAGAGAGAGAGAAAGAGAGAGAGAGAGAGGGAGGTAAGAATAGAATAATAATGCTTAGATAACCAATCAGCCAGTCACCCGTATATTCAATTTTAGATGTTGTGTAGCTAGTCGGGTATGAAATTAATTTATTTCAGGGACCACTTTCTCTCCCTTTATACCAATCCCTCTCTCTCCTTCTCTTTCTTTGCCTTCTTCTATTTCCCATCCTTCTCTATTTCGGTAGCTCAGTGGTAAAGGCGGCACTCTGTGAATCCAGAGATTCCAGAGGTCGTGGGTTCGATACCCAGCCGGGACATGACATGTTATCCTCCCATTCTGGGTTTTTACCACATAATAATATGTCTTGGGCCTACGGTTGGAATAATGGGACTTTAATAGTCCTTACCGGGCAGTATAAATAAGGCGATATTATTATTATTATTATTTTTCATTCCTATTTCTCTTTAATTCTGCCCCCTTTCTCTATCCTTCTTTTCTTCTCTTTTTCTTTCATTTTAATTTTTTTCTTCTATTTTCCATCCTTTTCTCTTTCTTTATTCCTATATTTCTTGAGTTTTCTCTCTTTTACCTTCTTCTCGTTTTCTTTCATTCTTATTTGTCTTTTCATTTTCTTTCCTTTTCCATTTCTCTTTCTCTATTTTTTTTCCGTCCCTTAGTACTTTTTAATCTCTCTGCATTTTCTTCTGGCTCTCATTTCCTGCCCTTTCTTTCTTTTCTTCTTTTGTTTGTTGCTTTCTCTCACATTTTTGTTTATTTTAAATGGCAAAAAAAGAGAGGTATGAACAGTCAATGTTTCAAATAAAAAGATATTTTTTTTTTGATCTTTCAAACCTAAAAAATTAACAAATAGATTTAAGAAAATCACCTAAGAGATAAAATAACAAAACCACCTGAGAAATAAGATAAGAAAATCACATAAGAGATAAGATAAGAAATCACATGAGGGAGGGAACAGAATTTTCTGTGCGAAAAGTCTGCTCCGACCGGGGATCGAACTCAGGATCTCTGGACTACGGGCAATAGTCTCAACCGTTACGCCACGGAGGCTGGCTATCACCTGAGATATAAGATAAAATAACCTAGTGAGAAAGTAACATGATTGAGTGAGTAGAAGATTTATTTTCTCAAGTAGAAGTACCTACGCAATTTTAAATTGAAATTTATGTCAAAAATGGAGGTTTTTTGTGGTGGATATTGTTTAATGGAAAGATTTTGTTTATCCAATCTCATTTATTTCTTGATTTCACTCTCTCTTCTTATCGTTTTTTTTTATCTCTCTCTCTCTCTTCCTTTCTCTCTCTCTCTCTGTTTCTCTATATTATCCTCTCCATTTGGTATTACCTATGTCTCCAAAAGTGAAGGCTAGGTTTTAATTGAATTGATAAAACAGTCAAGTAGAAAAAAATTGGGATGGAATGTCGTTTTTTTCACAAAAGATAATAAGTGCAAAAGAGAAGGAGTGATAGAGAGGGAGAGTGAGGACAAAGTAATCTTATAAGAAGGAGAGAGAGAGAGAGAGAGAGAATAATATATAAAGAAGAGAAAGAAATTGAAAGAGAGCACAGAGGGAAATCGAAAAAAAAGCAACTAGAATGATAAGGAGAGACAAGAGAAATGCAAGAGAGGGAGAAAGAAAAGATTAATATAATAAAATTTAGTATAGTTAATAAAAGATAGAATATAGAAAAAGATAGGAACAAAACGAAAGAAAGAAAGAGATAAGAGAAGAGAGAAAAAAAATAGGAGATAGGGAAAGAGATCTCCATAATATGTTGGATAGATAATAAAAGAGAAAGGATTGAGTAAGAATGGAAGAAAATAATATATCAAAAGAAAGAGAGAGAGAGAGAGACTAGAAGAAGAAATGAAGATTAGATAACAAAAGAAAGAGAGAGGGAGACTAGAAGAAGAAATGAAGATTAGATAATAAAAGAAAGAGAGAGAGAGAGAGAGACTAGAAGAAGAAATGAAGATTAGATAACAAAAGAAAGAGAGAGAGAGACTAGAAGAAGAAATGAAGATTAGATAATAAAAGAAAGAGAGAGAGAGAGAGAGAGATACTAGAAGAAGAAATGAAGATTAGATAACAAAAGAAAGAGAGAGAGAGAGACAGAGAGACTAGAAGAAGAAATGAAGATTAGATAACAAAATAGAGAGACTAGAAGAAGAAATGAAGATTAGATAACAAAAGAAAGAGAGAGAGAACAGAAAAAAAAGTGAAGATTAGCCAACGACAGAAAAAAGAGAGAGAGAGAGAGTTTTGAGAAATGTATGAGAAGAGAGCTAAAGATAATAAGCACGAAGCATATATGAGTAAGAAAATAATAACAAAATATATAAGTAAGAAGAGAAAGGGAGGGAGAGGAATAAAAAAATTGAAGAGATAATAATATTATTCAAATGATTCTCTCAAAATCTGAAAATCTCATTTTTCCCGCGCTATCTATTAAGCCTGCAGGCTAAATGTAAGTCTCCTTAATACACTCCTTTTCTTTATCTCTCTTTCTCTCTTAGAGTCTTCTTTTTATATATTATAATCTTTTTTTCTCTTCATTTTCTCCTTTTCTTTGTCTTCCTCCTGTTCTTTATCATTCTCTTTTTCTACCGCTTTGTCGGTACTAATATTTATATTATTCTGCGCCATGGCACTGGGCTTGAACGCATGCTGACCTGGGTTCGATCCCCAGCAGGGTAGGAATTTTGTGCTATACAATAAATTGATGCTTGTGAGTCTTGTCGTATAAAGTGAGGATTTATGAACACTATGAACAGCTACGGATGGATAGCGGACCAATGGCGTTTTTTTTTGTTTCTACGAGAAAGAATTTTGTTATTTTAAAATTGTATATTTTTGTAATAATTATACAGATTTTGTCGGTCCGGTAAGCCAGGGGTCGCGGTTTTACATTGTTTCTACATTTTTACATTGTTTTTTACAAATAATTACAGTTACTATCACCATAATCTAAATATATCGTTTATTTACCTCTAAATTAATAAATAAATACAGATTTTATGGCGATTTTTTTATCTTTCTCAAAAATTTCTGTTTTACCTTACTTTTCAAAATGAGTCTTCTCTTTTAACATGCACTTTCTCTAGGTTCCTCGTACCTCATGGTTCCATCTATTCTTGGTTTCAATTACCTCAAGGTTCCATCTCTTCTAGGTTCCACGTACCTCACGGTTCCATCTACTCTAAGTTCCAATTACCTCAAGGTTCCATCTACTCAAAGTTCCAATTACCTCAAGGTTCCATTTACTCTAGGTTCCACGTACCTCACGGTTCCATCTACTCTAAGTTCCAATTACCTCAAGGTTCCATCTACTCAAAGTTCCAATTACCTCAAGGTTCCATCTCTTCTAGGTTCCACGTACCTCACGGTTCCATCTACTCTAAGTTCCAATTACCTCAAGGTTCCATCTACTCAAAGTTCCAATTACCTCAAGGTTCCATTTACTCTAGGTTCCACGTACCTCAAGGTTCCATCTACTCTAAGTTCCAATTACCTCAATGTTCCACCTCTTCTAGGTTCCACGTACCTCACGGTTCCATCTACTCTAAGTTCCAATTACCTCAAGGTTCCATCTACTCAAAGTTCCAATTACCTCAAGGTTCCATCTCTTCTAGGTTCCACGTACCTCACGGTTCCATCTACTCTAAGTTCCAATTACCTCAAGGTTCCATCTCTTCTAGGTTCCACGTACCTCACGGTTCCATCTACTCTAAGTTTCAATTACCTCAAGGTTCCATCTACTCAAAGTTCCAATTACCTCAAGGTTCCATTTACTCTAGGTTCCACGTACCTCAAGGTTCCATCTACTCTAAGTTCCAATTACCTCAAGGTTCACCTCTTCTAGGTTCCACGTACCTCACGGTTCCATCTACTCTTAGTTCCAATTACCTCAAGGTTCCATCTGCTCAAAGTTCCAATTACCTCAAGGTTCCATCTCTTCTAGGTTCCACGTACCTCACGGTTCCATCTACTCTAAGTTCCAATTACCTCAAGGTTCCATCTCTTCTAGGTTCCACGTACCTCACGGTTCCATCTACTCTAAGTTCCAATTACCTCAAGGTTCCATCTACTCAAAGTTCCAATTACCTCAAGGTTCCATTTACTCTAGGTTCCACGTACCTCAAGGTTCCATCTACTCTAAGTTCCAATTACCTCAAGGTTCCATCTCTTCTAGGTTCCACGTACCTCACGGTTCCATCTACTCTAAGTTCCAATTACCTCAAGGTTCCATCTACTCAAAGTTCCAATTACCTCAAGGTTCCATCTCTTCTAGGTTCCACGTACCTCACGGTTCCATCTACTCAAAGTTCCAATTACCTCAAGGTTCCATTTACTCTAGGTTCCACGTACCTCACGGTTCCATCTACTCTAAGTTCCAATTACCTCAAGGTTCCATCTACTCAAAGTTCCAATTACCTCAAGGTTCCATTTACTCTAGGTTCCACGTACCTCAAGGTTCCATCTACTCTAAGTTCCAATTACCTCAAGGTTCCATTTACTCTAGGTTCCACGTACCTCACGGTTCCATCTACTCTAAGTTCCAATTACCTCAAGGTTCCATCTACTCAAAGTTCCAATTACCTCAAGGTTCCATCTCTTCTAGGTTCCACGTACCTCACGGTTCCATCTACTCTAAGTTCCAATTACCTCAAGGTTCCATCTACTCAAAGTTCCAATTACCTCAAGGTTCCATTTACTCTAGGTTCCACGTACCTCAAGGTTCCATCTACTCTAAGTTCCAATTACCTCAAGGTTCCATCTCTTCTAGGTTCCACGTACCTCACGGTTCCATCTACTCTAAGTTCCAATTACCTCAAGGTTCCATCTACTCAAAGTTCCAATTACCTCAAGGTTCCATCTCTTCTAGGTTCCACGTACCTCACGGTTCCATCTACTCAAAGTTCCAATTACCTCAAGGTTCCATTTACTCTAGGTTCCACGTACCTCACGGTTCCATCTACTCTAAGTTCCAATTACCTCAAGGTTCCATCTACTCAAAGTTCCAATTACCTCAAGGTTCCATTTACTCTAGGTTCCACGTACCTCAAGGTTCCATCTACTCTAAGTTCCAATTACCTCAAGGTTCCATCTCTTCTAGGTTCCACGTACCTCACGGTTCCATCTACTCTAAGTTCCAATTACCTCAAGGTTCCATCTACTCAAAGTTCCAATTACCTCAAGGTTCCATCTCTTCTAGGTTCCACGTACCTCACGGTTCCATCTACTCAAAGTTCCAATTACCTCAAGGTTCCATTTACTCTAGGTTCCACGTGTGATAGGCCTTGAGGCCAGAGAATATTTATGTTCAACGAGAGTTTTCCTAAAGTCTAGAATTCCAAATAAAATCAGTTCTATTCCAATAAACATGAAATGCAGTTTTCTCTTCTAGACTAGAGTATCTAACATATAACATGGTGACAGCGCAAATTTTCATTTTTTCAACATAGATTGAAGTGCATATAATTATTTATTTTTCGTGTTACGTGAGTGTTACATTACATAATGACTAAACCAAATGACAAAGAAACAACCACGATTGCTCATGCTATACCAGTTCCAAAGATTTTTGAATGGAAAACAGAGACGATTGCAGAGGATTGGAATATTTTCAAATTACAAGTCAAGAATTACATGAAATTGACAGGCATAGATAAACAGCAAGATGACATACAGATTTCATTTATTATATCTTTGTTTGATAAAGAAATGCTCAAGACATTCATGACTCTAGAGACAGATGATGTAAGTACGTTCAAAAAATTATTAAATGCATTTGACAGATATATTTTACCTCAAAAGAACATTATCTATGAACGATATTTATTTGGTATTGCGAAACAAGAAACAGGCGAGAGTATAGACAAATATTACAGCAGAATTAGAAATCTAGCTAGTTCTTGCGAATACAAACAAATGCATGACGAGTTACTCAGAGACCGGCTAGTACTTGGAGTTTCAAATCCGGAGTTGAGGAAACAGTATCTTAATAATTCCAAATTAACTTTGATATCAGCTATGGAAATAGGAAAATCTTTTGAAGCAACTGAGAAACAATGTCATGAAATAAGCGGTGCTGAAGTAAAAGTTCAAGAGGATAAAGAAATATTCAAGTTTTACAAGTCCAATATCAAATCGATTCCTGATAGGGAATGTACTTACTGTGGCAAGAATCATATTTTCAGAAAAGAACTTTGTCCAGCTTTCGGAAAAGTTTGTTCTAATTGTGGTAATTGGAATCATTTCAGTGAAGTTTGTAAGCAAAAGAGAGCTAAAATTGCGAACTATGTTGAAAACCAGAGCTATGAAGTGGAAACGCCCAGTACTGATAACAATGTTTGGCACATTGGAAGTAGTGACATTAAGAAAAGCCTTATTACCAATCTTACTTTTCTTGTTAATAATGATTTGATTTCCTTTCCATGCCATTTAGACACAGGTGCTACTTGTAATGTAATTAGCCTCAAAGATATCAGGAAGCTGTGTGGAAATGTCAATCTTGAAAGATCTAGAACCAAACTTGGTGCAATAGGAGGAGAAATTTTATATCCTGTTGGTAAAAAAAGTCTGACTGTTGTACATGAAGGCAACCTGTATGAATTGGAGTTCCAGGTGACCAATAAAAATCATCCACTACTGATCTCTGCAGAATTCTGTACAAAGTTAAATTTGATAGAGGTGAAGGCAGATCTTTGCTACATAGAAAAAAAATGCAAACCATATCCTGTAGCACAGCGTAATCTCCCTATGCAAACTCATGAAACCCCTTCTTTACCTTGGTACAGGGTAGGAGCCGACATATTCCAAGTGGAAGATCAGAACTATCTCGTTGTAGTTGATTATTATTCTGATTACTGGGAGATAGAGAAACTTTATTCTTTATCTGCTGAGCAAGTAATTTTAATGATGAAAAAAATATTTTCTATACATGGCGTTCCTAACACTTTAATTACAGATAATGGAGGTTCTTTCAGAAATCAAAAGTTTCTCAAATTTTCAAACAATTGGTCGTTTGAACACATAACCTCTTCCCCATTTCACAGTCATGGAAATGGGAAGGCTGAGTCTGCATTGAAAATTGCCAAAAGTATTATTGAGAAGTGCAGATTTGAGAAGAGAGATCCATTTTCAGCTATTCTTGAATGGAGGAACACTCCAACAGGTGACACAGAAGTTACTCCCTCAGAAAAATTAATGTCAAGGAAAACTAGATCACTCATTCCAACGTTATCTAATCAATTAAAACCTCACATTGTAGATGGTGTTCCTGAGACAGCTGATCTGAGGAAAAGAAAATTTAAATTTTATTATGATTCCAAGACCAGGAATCTTCCAAAGTTGAATGTAGGTGAAGGTATTCGATTTCAACCACAACGGAAGGGAGAAGAGTGGAAGCATGGTGATTCTCTCTCCGTCTAAATATTCCGCCACTCAGAAGAAGCAGTCGAGAAAGAAGACCACCTAAGAGATTTGCACAATTAAATAATTTTTTATAGAGGGGAAGATGTGATAGGCCTTGAGGCCAGAGAATATTTATGTTCAACGAGAGTTTTCCTAAAGTCTAGAATTCCAAATAAAATCAGTTCTATTCCAATAAACATGAAATGCAGTTTTCTCTTCTAGACTAGAGTATCTAACATATAACACCACGTACCTCACGGTTCCATCTACTCTAAGTTCCAATTACCTCAAGGTTCCATCTACTCAAAGTTCCAATTACCTCAAGGTTCCATTTACTCTAGGTTCCACGTACCTCAAGGTTCCATCTACTCTAAGTTCCAATTACCTCAAGGTTCCATCTACTCGTATTTCAACTTTTCCATTTTAGCAGGATTTTTCCATTTTCTTACATCATTGACTTCAGTAACTTTACTTTAACCGCGACAGTATCAATCCGTGTTTCTCTTCGCCTTATATATGTATCTATTTTTTATGTATATATATAGATATATATATATTTTATGTTTTTCATTTCATATATATTTTTCATTCCGCCTCTCTTTCTCTCTACTTCTATTTACATCTCTCCTTCTTAGACTCTCTTTTTGTCTCTCTCTCTCTCTTATATTTCTTTCTATCGCGCTAGTCAGGTAATCCAGCTAGCGTAGGGATCCGTTAGTTCGAATCTCACCCAGTGTATCAATTTTTCCTCATTGATTTGAGTTGTGATCACATAATAACAAGACTCTATTGGTTAGGTGGTTGAAAATGCTTTGAGCATTATTAACCTCGCCTGGTGGTTACCTTCAAATGGAGAATATTATTATTATTTGTCTTTTATATTCTCTACTTCGTTTTTCTCTCTCTCTCTTTACAATTCTCTTTCAGTTTCCTTCTTTCATTGTATCCCTCTCTCTATTTCTATTTCTTCTTATATTTTTTTCCTATTATTTTATTCATATTTCTTCTCTATCTCCTCTTTTCTGTCTGCTATCTCTCTCGCTCATTTTCATTCTTCATTGAGCTTGACGCTCACATATTATACTCTGCGGTATATAGGAGACGATAAAGAGGAAAGAGAGAGAGAGAGAGAGAGAGATAGAGTGATAGAGAAAGAGAGTAGGAGAGAGGGAAGGGGAAATCACATTTTGAATTTTAAATATAACGGAAAATTGCTTTGCGAAAATGCCAAAAAATAAAACACATCGGTTGATAAAAAGAATAACAAATATGAGATACTTTTTATTTATTTCCCCATATAAATAAAATACCTGTTATAAAGAACAGAAAAACAAAGTGCAACATAGTAATAATGTTCTTCACTTATATCTGTCGGGTGTCTAACTGGTAATCAAGTGGTTCCGGGTTCGAAACCAGCCGAAACAAGACATTTTATCTTCAAATTTGGGATTTTGTATCTAAATCGTTTTTCTTTTATCTGATTTCAGGTATATGACTTGTTTCATTTCTAAATCCATAACATCACCTCCTGAATGAATAAAATGTACAAGTAAGTATATTTTTTTTAATTTTACAATTTTACAAGTGATCAATGTATTATCAAACTTCACTTTACTTCACTGAATAGTCGAATTCATTAAACGTGTAATTTCCTACCTTATACATCATAATAGTGTATAAAATTATGTTCTAAAACATTTTTGGACTAACAGAAATCTATTCCTATTGTATACAAAAATATAGATTTATGTATAAAAAATAAGTAGTGCTTTATTAAGACTGTCAGCGCAAGACACATAGTCCCATTATGCCAACAGTTTAACAAGAACTTCTTTATTTTCTTTATTCATTTCTAAATCCATAACATCACCTCCTGAATGAATAAAATGTACAAGTAAGTATATTTTTTTTAATTTTACAATTTTACAAGTGATCAATGTATTATCAAACTTCACTTTACTTCACTGAATAGTCGAATTCATTAAACGTGTAATTTCCTACCTTATACATCATAATAGTGTATAAAATTATGTTCTAAAACATTTTTGGACTAACAGAAATCTATTCCTATTGTATACAAAAATATAGATTTATGTATAAAAAATAAGTAGTGCTTTATTAAGACTGTCAGCGCAAGACACATAGTCCCATTATGCCAACAGTTTAACAAGAACTTCTTTATTTATCGCGCAATATTTTTTTTAGATATTTCCACATTACCTGAACAACATTATTGATATTTTTCCCCGTAAAGGCTGCTTGTCTTTCAAGTAAAATACACGCATATAGGCCTTAGCACGAAGGAAACAAATAGACATTTAGCTATTATTCTATAGAATTGCGACTGGATGAAAAATTTCCTCAAGTATTATCTCAATAGTTTGAATGTAGTGGAAAATGCTGTGTTTTTTTTTTATTAAATAATAGAAGGAAAAGAAAATATCTACGAATTTGTTTCATACAGTGTTTATACAGGGTCAATACATTGAAACATTCCTTTTTGTGAAGCAAAGGGCATTGCATGTATGTTTAAACAGGTATTAGGTACTCAATATCAAACCAAATTGTATTACTTCCGTTTATGGAACTTGAACCCACAACCTCCAGGCTGTCTTGAGTCTAGCGACAGCGAGAAATAAATAGCTTGAGGCTACAGAAAACAATTCAAAGAAAGGTTGAGGCTAGCGAAAACGAGAAATATAAAGCTTGGGGCTACCAAAAACGAGGAATAAAAAGCTTTGGGCTACCGAAAACGAATCTAAAAAAGGTTGAGGCTACCGGAAACGAGAAATAAAAAGCTTGGGGTAACCAACAACGAGAAATAAAAAGCTTGGGGTAACCAACAACGAGAAATAAAAAGCTTGGGGTTACCAACAACGAGAAATAAAAAGCTTGGGGTTACCAACAACGAGAAATAAAAAGCTTGGGGTTACCAACAACGAGAAATAAAAAGCTTGGAGTAACCAACAACGAGAAATAAAAAGCTTGGGGTAACCAACAACGAGAAATAAAAAGCTTGGGGTAACCAACAACGAGAAATAAAAAGCTTGGGGTTACCAACAACAAGAAATAAAAAGTTTGGGGCTACAGTCAAAAAGATAAAAAAGCTTGGGGTTACCAACAACGAGAAATAAAAAGCTTGGGGTAACGTACAACGAGAAATAAAAAGCTTGGGGTTACCAACAACGAGAAATAAAAAGCTTGGGGTAACCAACAACGAGAAATAAAAAGCTTGGGGTTACCAACAACGAGAAATAAAAAGCTTGGGGTTACCAACAACGAAAAATAAAAAGCTTGGGGTAACCAACAACGAGAAATAAAAAGCTTGGGGTAACCAACAACGAGAAATAAAAAGCTTGGGGTAACCAACAACGAGAAATAAAAAGCTTGGGGTAACCAACAACGAGAAATAAAAAGCTTGGGGTAACCAACAACGAAAAATAAAAAACTTGGGGTAACCAACAACAAGAAATAAAAAGCTTGGGGTTACCAACAACGAGAAATAAAAAGCTTGGGGTTACCAACAACGAGAAATAAAAAGCTTGAGGTAACGTACAACGAGAAATAAAAAGCTTGGGGTAACCAACAACGAGAAATAAAAAGCTTGGGGTAACCAACAACGAGAAATAAAAAGCTTGGGGTTACCAACAACGAGAAATAAAAAGCTTGGGGTTACCAACAACGAGAAATAAAAAGCTTGGGGTAACGTACAACGAGAAATAAAAAGCTTGGGGTAACCAACAACGAGAAAAAAAAGCTTGGGGTAACCAACAACTAGAAATAAAAAGCTTGGGGATATCGACAACGAGGAATATAAAGCTCGGGGCTAAGAAGAATCAGAAGATCAACTAGTGACGTTTTTTTTTTTCAAAGAAAATATTTTTATATTGAAGGTTCATTTTACTGTAAAAGAATCAGTAAAATGATTGCAAGAAAGTAGGTAGGTATGTGTAATATTTTCATTCACACCCTAGTAAAATTTTCTACTCATATGAGAGAGGGAAAACACTTATTGCTGTCAATTTTTTACTGTCACATTGTTCTTTTCTCTCTTTCTCTTTCTCTCTCTCTCTCTTTTTTCTATATATCTCTCTCTCTCTCTTTTCTTGTAACTTTCTTTCTATCTTTTTTTCTACCTCTCTTTCTCTCTCTCTCTCTCTCTTTTGTCCTTATTTATCTTTCTCTCTTTTCCTCTCTTTTTCCTCATTATTTATCTCTCTTATATAATATAACACACACACCCCCCCCCCACACACACACACAGGCGTACAAACACACACACAAACATATTTTTCATCTCTTATTTTGCCTTCCTTTCCTCTATTTTTCTCTCACTTTTCTTCTCTTTTTTCTTGATTTCTCTTTCTATCTCTCTTTCTGCCCTTTTTCTTCATCTTCACGTCACATAGTTAGACTTCCCTGCCTCTAATTCGCTCACTTCCTCCCCACTTACCTGCCTGCCTTTATGTATGTATGTATATAACTATACATACATATTATCTACTCGTGTGTAAATTCAAAATGGCGCCCAGGGACTAAACGTGGCGTTGGGTGGAAGAGTGAGCACTCAAGCTGCTTGGCTTAATGTTCTGTTCATAAAAATCACGTAGTCGAAATATTTTTCAAAAAATCTACGTTTACGCTCCCTTCTTCTTTAACTCTCTCGCTCTCTCTCTCTCTGTTTCACTGTCTCTTTCTCCCTCTCCCTTTCCCTCTCTATCTCTCTCTCTCTCTCTCTTTCTCTCTCTCTCTTTATCTCTCCCTCTTTCTTCAACAAATCATACTTCTTCTCCCTCATTTTTCCCTCTCTCTTTCTCTCTCTCTCTTTATCTCTCCCTCTTTCTTCAACAAATCATACTTCTTCTCCCTCATTTTTCCCTCTCTCTTTCTCCTTTTTCCTACACCTCATCTATCTTCTTCTCTATTCTTTTTCTCCCTGTTTTTACTTCGAATCATCTTCTTCTTCTCCCTCCCTCTTCCTCTCTCTTCCTTTCTCCTACAAATCATCTTTCTTCTTGTCTCTACTACTTTATTTCCCCCTCTCTTTATCTCTCTCTCTCTCTCTCTCCCTTTCTTCTTTTTTTAGACATCATCTACTTTCTTCTTCTTTTCCTCTGTCTTTATTTTTTCTTCACATATTATATATGTCTTCCTCTCTGTTTTGTATCTTTCTCTGTCTCCTACAAATCATTTATCTTCTTCTTATCGTTCCTTTCTTTCTCTTTTTTTCTCCTACAAATCATCTTTCTTCTTCTCTCTTTATTTTCATCTTTACCTTTCTCTTCTTGTTTCTCCTTCACATCATCATCTTCTTCTTTTTTCTTTTTCTCCCATAATGATTGTAATCTTCCTCTTTTATCTATTCCTCTTTCACTGACTGACTGACTCACTCTTTCTTCATATCTTTCCTTTTCTTTCATATCATGCAAGCTGTCCAAGGTTTTTTTTATAGAAAATTTTAAAGTCAATTCTAAAAGACATTCTAAAGACTCAAAAAATCTCAGATCAGTCTTCTAAAAATTCCCTCCAACGGAAATATGAACAAAATAATAACTCAGTTTTGAATGCATATAGGTACAAAATGTAAGGTATTTCCTTGGGAAATTTACTCAATAATCATAATGAGTACGAAGACATAAGAACCAATTCCACTTATTTTCAACAGGGCCAAGTTTTTCGGATGAAAACTTTTTCCTTCATGTTTTTTTTATTTCATTTTTTCAAAAATTACCTAAAATTATTTTAGTCTGAGAAAGTCTCCAGTGGCCCGTTCGAGAAACACTCTCCACTCTCCAAATCCTCGAATGAATGTGGGTAGCTGGTACGATTCCCAGCGAATGGAGGGTAAGCCCCCATCCTTGCCTAGCCAATTCGTTAGTGTGTGTGTGTTTGTGCGTGTGTATGTGTGTGTGTATGTGTGTGTGTATGTGTGTGTGTGGGTGTGTGGCGTGTGGGTGTGTGTGTATGTATGTATGTATGTGTGTGTGGGGGAGCGAGAGAGTGTGTGTGTTTGTGTGTGTTTCTGTCCTCGTAAAACTCGAGAACCACAAGTCAGATTGAACTGAAATTTTGTACATAAAGAAGGCTACACTTACAAATTGTTTCCTTAATCCCTTGTGAAAGTTTTCACACAAAACCAAAACCTCAGAGGAAATTTTTGTTACGCCCTTGTCAAATTCCAAACTTCTCTCAGATATGTTAAATTTCACTCCGCTTTCAATTATGAAAAGTTTTCAAAGAAATGTAAATTGAGAATCCTGCAAAAGCTAATTTAATTTCAAAATTCTGGAAGGTTTCAGAATGAAGCACCAGAAACTGAACGGTAAATTAGGACCAATTAGAAGTATGCTTAAAAGCCGAAAGGGAAAGATGGTTGATGCCACCAGCATCATGAAGTCTTCACCTAGTTGGACGTTACTTAACTTCGGCGTACCTACGAAAACCGATGCATTCAACGCGCCATCGACGGCTAAATCAGGGTTAAAGTTCAGCCAAGTCAGACAAGCGCTCAAGTCGGAGTTTCAACCAATCACAGTGCACTATATCCCAAGCTAAGGGATACTGTCCACTTAGATAATAATCTAAGCAGACTTTTTATTTATAACTAAAACAAGGAGTGATCTTCTATTTAATTCGGAAGGTTGAGTGGCAATCCTGATTTGTTGAATTAGAAATTCACTGGCCCTAGTGTTTCCAGTATTTTCTCTGAGCTTTTTACCAATTTCTTTGACCCAAGGTTTTCATAGCCAGCGTCGATGGCATGTTGAATACACCGGTTCCCTTCAGAACACCGAAGTTAAGCGACATCCAGCGAGGTTAAGACTTGGATGGGTGACCATTCAAATTCTAATTCTCGTGACGCTGGCTTTTCCCGGCCCCACTCAGGCTGGGTGAGGTCAATGTGAGTAGCAGGTTTGTGAGTTTCCTGCGAATGGAGGGTAAAACCCCCGTCGTGATATGACCATGGCAGTTGAAAGCGACGTTAAACCCCACTTAAAAAAAAAAAAAAAGGTTTTCATTCTTCACAAAATATTCCCACGGTTTCTACTGCAAGGGTGATGAGTACTGATGAATATCAAGCCCCTCGATTTTATATTGCAGTACTTTGCATGTTTCTTTTGGCTTGACAATTCAGCTTCAGCACCTGCTTTCTATTTGTAAAATCCACGTGACTATCGGCAAGTGTGTCAGTACACGTGAAATGCCAACATGATTAGATTGAATCTAAATCTGTTTGATAATTCAGCCCTGAAGAGTCCCTCTCACAGTCTAAACAAATTCTCATTTATTGGTGCAATATTTACAAATATTTAGATATAATTTATAGAGTTACATGGGGTAGTCTATAAATAGAGAAAAAGACACTGAATAAGGGGGGGAGAGGAAGAGAGAGAGAGAGAGAGAGAGGCAGAGAGAGAGAGAGAAAGAAAAAGTTAAATAGAATGAGAGAGATGCGAGTTAGAAAATAAAAAGTTGCCAAAGAGGTAAAAGCACTTACCTTTCACCTTTGTACTCTAAACTTGTATAGAAAATAGAACAAGGCTGCCAGCTATTTTCTGATCTCTATTTCACTTTCTCTCCCTCTCTTTATCCCTTTTCACAATATATCCCACCTAATAACTGTCTTTCTGTGTAGTACTTTGAAGGTGTTGAATTTCACACTGTTCTTCTTCTTCTTTTCTTTTTCCACTTTCTTGATCTTATTTAACTTGCCTGGAAAATATGTATCATGAATATCATGATGCACATAGTTACCTGAATTATTTTGCTTCCTATGGCAATCTCTTCCACCCAAGGTTGGGCGGAAGAGAACGCCATAGGCAAGAACCCCACCCTTTAGTTAGGACATAATTTATCTATTAATTTATTTATTTTATTTTATTACATATATCCATTTTTGTATTTCTTTTTATAATAATTATCTGTATTGTACAATTTACATATGTATGTTTTTGTATTTAATAAAGCTTTTAATAATAATAAAATATTCTTTTAAAAAATTCACTTTGTCTTTCCAAACCTACTTGGGATCGACATTGTTTAACCTTTCGTGCAAGCCTGGCGCGCTCACCACTCGGTCAAAAACATTATCGGATTGAAAGAATAGTATTTTTTGTATTGAAATAAGGAGAGAGTGAAAGAGTTAAAAAACAGAAAAAGAAAGGGAAATAGAAAATGAGAGAGAAAGGTAGAGAGAGATAGATAGTGAGGGGAGAGAGAGAGAGAGAGAGAGAGAAGAAGGAGAATGAGATAGATAGTGAGAGATAGAGAGAGAGAGAGAAGAGAGAGAGAGAGCGAGAGAGAGAGGAGAAAGGGGAGAAAAGAACAGAGAGAGAGGAGAGAGAGAGAGAGAGAGAGAGAGAGAAGGGAAGTAATTTGTATGTGGGTCAGGTACCGTGGAATCTGAGTGAAACAATTTGACATTATTTCCGTTCCTTATACTTTTCGTTCCTTTCATTTACTCTTTCTTCTTTCTTCTTTTTCTTCCCCCTTCTCTCTTCTCCTCCTTTCTCTTCCTTTCTATACCTCTCATTTTCTCTCTCTCATCTTCTTTCCTCTCTTCTTTCTCTACATCTTCTCCTCTCTCATCCTTTTATCTATCTTTTATTTCCCTCCTGTTTTCCCTTACTCTTCTATACCTTTCCTATATTTAATTTCTCCCAATTCTCTCTTCCTCTCCATTTTATCTCCTCCCTGTTTATATCTTTCCTTCCTCTCTTATTTTCTCTCCCTCTCTATCTTTCCCGCATCAGCTCTTTTCTTCCATTTTCCCTTTCCTCTCTATATAGCATGGAGATTTTTTTATGAAAATTGTATATGATATCATTATTGTAAAATATAAAATATTCTCTCCTCCTCCTATCTCTGTCCTTTTTTTCTATCTATTTCTCTCTTTTCTACTTCCTCTTTATTCTTCTTCCCTTTTCTCTCTTCTTTTCTCTTATTTTTCTCTACTCTTTCCTTTTTCTTTCTCTTTTTTTTTTTTTTCTATTTTTCCGGCTTTCATCTTTCTCTCCTCTTTCTATTTCTCTTCTTTTCTTTATTTTTTTCTATACTCTTTCTTTCTCTCTCTCCCTCTTCCATCCCTTACCTCTTCTTACTCTGTCGCTCTCAGTCATTCTCTCTTTTACCTTTTTCCTTCCTAAGAAAATTCCTTCAAGTAGATTTCTTCAAGCACACATTCCTGATTATTGTTAACTTTGGTTTCATTGTTTTTACCTCTAGAAACTCACAAACAAGTTTTAGCTATATAAATCTCACCCAGCCTTGGTTTGGTCGGAAAACGTCACATCACGAAAGAATATAATTAAAACAATTATTTTTTCCGATATCTTCTCAGGTGCACAACAGATGACTCTTCTTATTAAAAATTTTATACAGGGTGTTTCAGAAAAGTGTGCCTTTATTTTAACGACGTGTTATACGGACCATTTTAGGGAGGGTCAAGTCTATGACAAGAAGGGCGAAAGTGCTTCATAACCCCGCCGTTTAGTTAGGACATATGTTTTTATATATTTTTCAATTCTTTTTCATGTTTATTGTATATATTGTTTCCATTTTTTTCATTGAATAATTATTTGTTTTGTACGTTATGTCCATTTATATCTAATAAAGTGTAATACATATAATAGTAATAATATGAACCCGGTGGCCTCCCATGAGAGTCTTGACCCCCCCCCCCCCCCCCCTAAAATGGTCCATATAAGACGTGGTTAAAATAAAGGCACATTTTTTTTCTGAAACACCGTGTATAAATAATATTTATTCTTCTTATTAAAATTTATTGAATAAATTTTATTAAGATCTAATATTTAAATTCTTTAAAAAATATTATTCTTTTTACACAATACTAGATTGAATTATTCAAATTTTGATGAACTGGTGTTTTTAAAATGAATCTCAGATGACAGTTACTTTTTAAATTTTATTTTTTTATTTTTAATCAAATTTAATTATGTACATTCCTAGATATTCCAGGTGTTTCAAGTGTAAAGTGGTTTACTCTTGTTTTTGTAATTGAAACCTAAAATATTATTTTGGAAACAAGGAAAATAGCACATTATCTTTGTTACTCATTCTAATATCTTTGCTCTCCTCTCTCTCTCTCTCCTCTTCTTACTTATCTTCTCTCTCTCTATCTATCTTTCTCGGTGTTTTTTGCTGTTTCTCTCTCTATCCATCTCTCTTTCTCCCACAAACCCTCCGAGACCTCCAATACTTTCTTTCAGTAGTTCCAATCTCTCATCCTTCTTTTCATCTCCTTCTCCTTCCCCTACTTCTCCTTCTCCCACTTTTCCATGCTTCTCTACCTCCCCTCTACTTATTCTCACTCCTTTCATCCTTCTCTACCCCTTCTCTCACAACAGTCCAATTTCTCCTTTTTTTCTCTACTTTCTCCCGTCTTTCTCAATTTCTATCCCTCCTTTAATTTTTCCTACTCCTTTCTTCTTTTCTTCCTCCCCTTTCCTCAATTCTCTCTCCCTCCTTTTTATTTTTTCCTACTCCTTCTCCTTCTCCTCTCCTCTTCCTCCCCTCTTCTCAATCTCTCTCCCTCCTTTTTATTTTTTCTTACTCCTTCTCTTCCTCCCCTCTTTCTCAATTTTCTCTCCCTCCTTTTTTATTTTTTCTTACTCCTTCTCCTCTTCTCTTCCTCCCCTCTTTCTCAATTTTCTCTCCCTCCTATTTTATTCCCTCAAGACAGCCAATATGAATGATGTTTCGCGTGATTTATGATCGTGTTTTGATTAATGGAAAAATGTATTCTTTTGATGCGCTTTCATGTTGTCTTCTTCTCACTCTTCACAGTCCCACTTTCTCCCACTCTCTCTCACTCTCTCTCCCTCTCTCTCTCTCTTTCTCTCTCTCTTTCTTCACACCCATCCGCTTCGTTCAAGTGGTACAAGGCCATGACTACGAAACAGGAGGGCGTGGCTTCGATCATTTTAAGGCCAGTCCTTGAAGGTTGTCGGCGTCGCCTTGAAACATTTTTTTTTAAGAGAGTGTTTCACACGCTTTCATTGTAGCCAAAGCATTGACTGTATAAAACTATCAGTCACCGTGGCCCAGTGGTAAATGGCTTTCATCATCATAGGGTGGCGTCATCGTGAACGATGGTAGCCAGACAGAGGATTAATGACGCAGCACTTCTACCACTGTCTTTACAAGGAGGCTAATAATTGACAAGGGCCCCCAGAACCAAGCCAATACTGTTCTACTCCCTGTTTATAGTCCCCCAGCCAGACTGCTGGTCTACTCCTTGTTTATAGTCCCCCAGCCAGACTGTCTGGCTTTATTTTATTCTAAATCAGAACTATATTTTCGAACCCCTCGCTTTTGAGACGCTGGGCCCATGGAGTGAAGGAACAAGAAGAATCGTGACAGAGATTGGCATTGATAAGTTCGACAGGAAATCCGCTGGCGAAATCTCATTTGTTCCAGCGCATTTCCTTGGCAGTTCAAAGATTGCCTCTTGGGACTATTCCATCAGGAAATCCACTTCAAATGTTTCATGATTAATAATTTGATAGATGCATTTAAATATTGATAAAATTGATAAGTTCGACAGGAAATCCGTTGACGAAATCTCATCTGTTCCAGCGCATTTCCTTGGCAGTGCAAAGAAGCAATGCAGGCTGTATTCTTCGGACTATTCCATCAGGAAATCCACTTCAAATGTTTGATGATTAAGAATTTGATAGATGCATTAAAATATTGATGAAAAATAAAATAAATATTTCATGCATAGAGAGTTTTCCACTCTGTATTTTGCACTTCTGTCCCGGTAGCTGTCTGTCCCGGTAGCTCAGTGGTAAAGGCGGCACTCTGTGAATCCAAAGTTTCCGCAGAGGTTGTGGGTTCGAAACCCAACCGGGACATGACAAGTTATCCTCCCAATTGGGATTTTTACCACATAGTAATATGTCTTGGACTTACTGCTGGAATAATGGGACTTTAGTAGTCTTAATGGGGCATTATAAATATTATTATTATTATTATCTTGGATCCACTCACTCTTAGTGAGGAAAAATGAGCAGTCATTTGTATGAGTAGTAGTGCCATTGTGAGAGCGTAAATTCATTTTAATTTTTTTTAATAACCAGCGTTTAAGAAAATATTATATCTAAATATTCGGCCCTGCAAATTAAACTATGTGAACTCGAAGAAACTTACTGCAGCCAATCGCTATCTTTGCAATTTACTTCAAGTAACTGATGGATTTTCATCCGTAATCTTGCATCGGAAAGAGAGAGAAAAATTGATCGGAAGAAATAGAGAGAAGGATATAGAACGCAAAATATGTATGAGAGAGAAAGAAAGAGTCAGTTGAAGTGAGAGAGCGAAAAAGAGAGAGAGAGAAAATAGGAGAAAAATCTCCTGAATGATATAATAATAATCTGTAAAATGCAAGAAAAAATATTTCTCGTATAAAATATGGAAGGGGGAGTTTTCCAATATTCTAAACATGGACCATTCATAACTTATTGCTATTCATATTTTCTCATCCTCTTACCAGTTCTCAATATATTTCACTTTCTCTCTTTCTCTCTCTTATTCTACCTCTCTCTCCCTTTCTCTCTCTCTCTCTCTCTCTCTCTCTCTCCTTATTCTACCTCTCTTCATTCTCAATATTTCTCTATCTCTATCTCTCTCTCTTTCTCTACCTTTCTCCATACTCAATATATTTTCCTCACTCTCTCTCTCTCTCTTTCTTTATGTACCTCCTCTCTCTTCATCCTCAATATTTCTCTTTGTCTCTTTTTTTCTCTATCTCTCTTTCTTATTCTACCTCTCTCCATCCTCAATATTTCTCTCTCTACCTCTCTCCATACTCAATATATTTTCCTCACTCTCTCTCTCTCTTTCTTTATCTACCTCCTCTCTCTTCACCCTCTTTTTCTTATTCTACCTCTCTTCATCCTCAATATTTCTCTTTGTCTCTTTTTTTCTCTATCTCTCTTTCTCTTTATTTACCTCTCTCCTCTCCCTCTCTTTCTGACTCTACCTCTCTCTCTATCCTCAATACTTCTCTCTCTCTCTCTCTCTTTATTTACCTCACTCCTCTCCCTCTCTTTCTGACTCCACCTCTCTCCATCATTAATACTTCTGTTTTTTCTATCTCTCTTCTTACGGTATATGCGTTTATGAGTGGACCACAACCATTAAAATTATAGAGTAGATTTTTTTCTACCTAGCCAGGTTTCGAACCCAGGTCATCGTTAGTCCAACCCTGTGAGCCACTTGATTCGACCACAGTGACTACTCCGTAAATCAATAAATTAAAACTGTACATTATTAACATGACCATCAAATTGACGCTACCATAAACTCTCCAATGAAAACGAAAGAGTCCACATTTAAAACCTTTTAAATTTTTACTGTCCTGAAATTCAACCGTTCTACCTTATTTTCTCCAATTTACTGCAAAACGGCAATAAAAGCCCTGTCGTAAAGGCTAAACGAGTCTATTTTTTCTTTTGGAATTTTGGAAAGGGAATCTAGGTGTGAGGGATTTAGGTACTAAGATAATAATGTTTACCTCTAAAGTTCTAGTTTACCCTTTTTAATATTGCTCACTTTAACCACTCCTTTTTTTTCTCTCACCGACCTCAGTAGCTTGATCGATAAGGCCGCCGCCTTGTAACCTAGAGGTCGGTGGTTCGAGTCCCGGTTTCAGCGAAGATTTAGTAAAGCGAGTTTGAGTAGTTGTGATATCACCAAAGTGATTAACACAAATATGATAACTCCTTTTTTCTCACCTGCATTATTTATGTCTCCATAAAAAAACTTTATTATCTACTTCTAATAATAATAATAATAATAATATCACACTTTAGTGGAAGTAGGATCCATAATTAAATACAGTATAATTCAATTATCTACTGTTGACGAATATCTGAGTAATAATAATAACAATACTCTTTAGTGGAAGGTAAACACCAGGCAAGGTTAATACTCAAAACATTTTACCTGGTTTGTAAATAATGACATCTCTTAACTGCTATCTCCCACTCCCTCTCTTTCTCTTTTCTTTCAGTTTAACGAAAATGTTACAATGGAGTAGATTATAAAAAGAAATTGAGAAGATAATAGGAAGAGAGGGGAAAGGAAAGACGAATGTAAGAAGAAAAATAAATAGGGAGAAGTAGGGAAGATAAGAAGAGAGAGAGGGAGGGCAGAGAGACTGAAATATATAGGAGTTTATTAAAGTTCTTGGATACATTTACCAGAACATATTATACCATGTAAAACTTTACATCTATCTCTCTTTCCCCCTCTCTCTATCTGTCTCTCTCTCTCTCTCTTTACATATGTCTCTCTCTCTCTCTCTCTCTTCTTCATGTAATCTCGTACGCTACCAAGATAAAACCTTTCAAATATGTACAAGTACCTACATGCGTCAAGCAATATATATTTAGAATGCCATGAAATTATATATTTAGAATATCAGAAGAGCTTTGAGTTCCCAAGTTTGTTTACCTTTATGATATTCCTCGTTGAAGATGAGTAAGAAAATAAATCTGTTCGAAAAATATACGTACACATATCATCATATAATATTATATAATTATGTTCAACCGACATCAGTAGCTGGATAAGGCGGCGGACTTGTAAACGGAACGTCTGTGATTCAAGTCCCGGTTTCAGCGTAGATTTAGTTAGAGCGAGTTTGAGTAGTTGTGATATCACGAATGTGATTAACACAAAAATAATAATAATAATAATAATAATAAATAGATTTTATTTCATTTCACATTTTTTTTTCTTTCAAATCCCCTTGAAGTACAATACCTGTTGTTGGAAAAAAAAAAAAAAAGTTAGTACCTATTTTTTTTTTTTTTTTTTTTCAAACGATATACCTAATATATTTCATTCAACACGTCTTCTTTCTTCACGTATAACATAGTAATTTCAATTGTATAACTCATAATATAAAGTATAATTTTAATTTCTTCAAGGCATGTTTATGCGTTAGAAATCCCCGCTCTAGATTACTGGTAGTCAAGTGGTTAACGCGCTAGTCTGGTAATCGAGGACCCAGGTAGCGTAGGGATCCGTCAGTTCGATTCCCACCCAGTGTATGAATTTTACCTCATTAATTTAAGTTTGTGAGCACATAATAATGAGATTCTGAGGGTTAGGTGGTAGAAAATGCTTTGAGCATTAACCTCGTTTGGTGGTTACCTTGCACTAAAGAGTGATGCTATTATTATTACTGTAGAATCTCCAGAAATTCGTCAACAGTAGATCAATCAATAATTATATTATACTGTATTTATAATTATTAATTTTTATGTGTACCTTTTACCAGAGGAAGTATGAGTGGTGTAAAATAGTAATATCAATAATAATGCTTTTTCTTTGTGTTATTGTGTCAAAAAATTTGTGGGTGGCGCAGAATTATTGGATTTTACCACTTTAATATAGGTAGGCACAATCTTTTATTATTTTTTGTCTATAATCCGGCCCCTGGTCGCTGCTTCAAATCAAAGCAGCTACTCATTTTTCCTCACGAGCTATCAGTGAACCCCAAACATTCAAGTACAGAGCCCAAAAAAAGATTTTAAAAAGAAAGAGAGATTAAAATAGAAAGAAATTAAAAAAAGAAAGAGAGATTAAAAAAAGAAGAAATTAAAAAAGAAAGGGAGAATAGAAAAGAAAGAAATAAATGACATTTTTCAACATATTAATTGACAGTAAAAAATAATAATAATAACCTCCTTAACTAATGCTGACTTATTTGCAGGAAGGCTTTCCATTAAATTCAAATTGGTTAATTAGATGCGTCATGGCAATAGAAAATAGATAATGTACAAAGAAAGAGGGAGAGAGAGAGAAAAAGAGATAATATTTATGTACCTATGTATACGTATTAGAGAAAGAGAGGGAGAGAGGAGAGAGAAGAAGAGTGATATTAATGTATATGAGAGAGAGAGAGAAAGAGAGAGAGAGAGAGAGAGAGAGGGACAGAGAGAGAGAGAGAGAGAGAGCAGAGAGAAAAAAGAGATATATAATTATGTATATGAGAGAGAGAGAAATAAGATAGAGAGAGAGAGAGAAAGAGAGAGAGAGAGAGAGAGTAATATTAAGAAAGTTAGCAAGGGGGGATGAAGTGGAAATAGGGAGGAAGAAAATTTTTCCAATCAGCAAAAAGCCGTTGCTCGATATTCCCCCCCCCCCTCCACCTCCTTTAACAAATACGCAGAGATAATAATGTTGATACTAATAATGTAGCTATTTATTTATGTTCAGTATCAGTAATGACTAATGACTTCATGAGGAGTGGAATATATCCAAGGAATGTAAAACGGAACAGGTATTATCAATAAATAAAATAATAATAACAACAATTTATTATACACGCATATATACGTAAAATAATAATTAATAGGTATGTATATTACGTTTTTACGTACTACTTATATTTAGTACTTATAAATCCATTTTTACATTCAGTTATTCATAATTCACAGAACTCCGAAAACGATATAGAAATTTGACTCCCATTTTGGCACAGTTTTTTTGGTTTTAGGACGCCAGCCTCAGATTTTAGCAATTATTTTTGTATACGGTTGTCATATTTGTGTTAATCACTTTCGTAATATCACAACTACTGAAGCTCGGTTCACTAAATCTACACTGCAACCTTGTATAATCCAATACTATTTCTATAATGTAATATAATAGTAATAATAATAGACATTATACTTTAGGATTAGGACTAAATATGTGTCATTATAAAATAAAAAAAAAGTTATCATATTTGTGCTAATCACGATGTGATGTCACAATTAATCAAACTCATTTTACTAAATTTATGCTTAAACCACTAACCTCCTTGTTACAAGTCCGCCTCCTTATCGATTGAGCTACTGAGGTTATTATTTCAGAATTTGATGTGGTCAAATTCTCAAAAAATTAAGAAAAGTTCTTGCATATTGTGGGACTCGAACCAACAGATCCCTACACTAGCTGGAACACCAGCACCTTAACCACTCATTACGACCAAAAATAAAAAGTCAACAATAATAATTAATGAAAAATATTAATTTAATTATAATTGAGAAAAAAATAAATGGTTCTATGTTTGTCCCGGTAGCTCAGTGGCAAAGGCGGCACTCTGTGAATCCAGAGAATCCAGATGTCGTGGGTTCGAAACCCATCCGGGACATGACAAGTTGTCCTCCCATTTGGGATTTTTACCACATAATAATATGAATAATGGGACTTTAATAGTCTTAATCGAGCAGCATAAATAAGGCGATTTAATTATTATTATTACATATTATTATGTTCAGCTTCCTGAACTTCAATGGAAAATACTATTAAGATATGAAAGAGACTTTTCAATATTTTCAATATTTAAATGTTATGGACTTGGGTTTTATTTTTCATTTCAAATCTCGTTTATATGGAGAAGCACTTTCTATGATTTCTGCTGATTTTGGAATCCGTAATATTCTTTTCCTTACATACTTTTTTTTTATTTTAAATATTTACATTTCAAAATGAACCTGCATTTTATGCTTTTTTACTTTTTCATATATTATACCTAGGTATAATATTATAATATGTATATTATACGTATTAGGTATGTATTTTTTCACCCATGTGAAAGGATGTAAATTCTGGACTTTCATGACCGTTTCGTGTTATCATTTATTTTCTTCATTCTCGCGTGATAAAAGAGAGAGAATTTATGGATTTTCTTTTTTACAAACATAAAAAAACTATTGTTCTTAGATATTATGTATAGTGTTGACCGTGGTCGAGCACTAGGATTTTTAGCCAGCGTCGATGGCATGTTGAATACACCGGTTCCCTTCAGAACACCGAAGTTAAGCGACATCCAGCGAGGTTAAGACTTGGATGGGTGACCATTCAAATTCTAATTCTCGTGACGCTGGCTTTTCCCGGCCCCACTCAGGCTGGGTGAGGTCAATGTGAGTAGCAGGTTTGTGAGTTTCCTGCGAATGGAGGGTAAAACTACCCGTCGTGATATGACCATGGCAGTTGAAAGCGACGTTAAACCCCACATAAAAAAAAAAAAAAAAAAAAAAGCACTAGGATTGCACTTGGGTGACCCAGGTTTGATTTCCGCCGGTGTCAGATTTTTTTTCTATTCTGAACTTGGATGTTACTTTGATGAGGTTCATTACTCATGTTGAAAACAAATAAATATTTATTGAAATTAATATTTTTATAATTGTTGAATATAGAAAAAAATGTTTTTGAGTAATTAGGTATAATAATAAAATAGAAATAAATATCTCCCTCTAAATGATATAATAAAACTCTTGAGTAGAAAGTAACCACCAGGCGAGGTTAATGCTCAAAGCCTTTTCTACCACCTTACCCTCAGAGTCTTATTATTATGTGCCCACAAACTCAAATTAATGAAGAAAAATTCGTGCACTGGGTGGGATTCGAACCAACAGATCCCTACGCTTCCAGGATTACCAGACTAGCCCGTTAAAGAATTGACTAGCAGTGCACATCGATAGTGCAAGGTAAATTTTAAAATTGTCAAGTAAAATTTAAGTTGATAATAATTGTTTAACTATACCGACCTCAGTAGCTTGATCGATAAGGCGGCGGACTTGTAACCCAGAGGTCGGTGGTTCGAGTCCCGGATTCAGTGTAGATTTGGTGAAGCGAGTTTGAGTGGTTGTGATATCACGATAGTGATTAACACAATTGTTTAACTAAGGACTCGTTATGAAATTGCGAACGGACAAAGATTTACTTATGTTCAGAAAGTGATTATGCTTCTCGTTTTGCTGTGTTTCACACTAAAGTTACGAAAAATAACAACAAAAAAAAAATACAAACTGAATTGGAAATTAATTTACTCTATTGATAATGGACAGTATGAAAAAGTGAGATTAGTCAACTGAACGAAATGCATTTCTATGCACGCCGTACAAATAAGTAATTATGCAATGCACAATACACAATACCTTTTTCTTAAATTCTATTTTCACCTTATCAGTAGTCACTGTGGCAGAGCGAGTTAGCGCGCTAGGCATTGCACACATGGTGACCTGGGTTCGATTCCCAGCGGGGGAGGATTTTTTCTGCTCTGTACTTGGATGTTCGGGGTCCACTCATACCTCGTGAGGAAAAATGAGTGGCTGCTTTGATGTGAGGTAGCGACCGGTGGCGGAATCTTAGGCAAAAAATAATATACATATACAAGATATTGTAAATTAAAGTGGTAAAGTCCTATGATTCTGCGCTACCCACTAAAATTGTGACATAACAACACAAAGAAAAGGCATTATTATTATATTATTATTTGCACCTTATCTCTCTCTCTCTCTTTTTTCTCTGTCTCTCAATGGTAAACATTACTTCTGTTTCAGAATGAAAAGAATAAAAACGTATTCCTATTTATGTATGTATGTATAACTCTAATTCTTCTTGGAGTTTCGTGCCAATTTTTTCACACAAAGCAGTATGAACATTAGGTAAGAGAGAGATAGAGATATTCAAATAATAATATATTATATAATAAAATTATGGGAGGGAAGGATATGGTAGAGAGATAGGAAAAAAAAAGAAGCAAAAAAAGAGGAGTGAAAATAAAAAGTAGTTCTAGAAAGTAACATGATTAGAGAGAGAGAAAGAGAAAGAAAGAAAAATAATGTGATGCAAAATTCAGTAGGTATTATTATTATTATTAATTTGTTTCTAAATTTTAGAATCTAAGTTGCAAGCCAATAGTAAAAACCTAGGTGCCAAATTAATTTTTTTTCTTCTTCTGGGGTTTCTCTTTTGTAACTTCAACAGTTTACGTATGATAAAAAAATAAAACAAACGTAAGTAGTTAAGGAAATCGAGGAATGTAACGTAACTAGCCTTTATTTGTACAATTAAATTTACACAATTTAACATAAATACATAAAATACAATGTACATACATATATAAAATTCTGATTTTGTACAATAAAGTTGTACAAAAAAAAAATGAATATTTGAGTCCTCTCCTCAGGCATGTGACCAATCGGTCCAAGCACGGGCTACAGATTAAAATAAAATTAATTTAATATAAATTAAATAATTATTTATACTTTTTCTTTTCTTTCTATCGACGAATAAGAATGAAAAAAAATAATCGTAGACCAGGAAAAAGTAATTGAGAAGAAGAAGAAAAAAAGAAAAAAAAAGATTAAAAAGAAAGGGAGAAAAGAGACTGATAAAAATAAGGTCTTATATAATAAGGATTTGGAAGGAAGTGGAATGAATTTTGTCGGGAGGAAAAGTATAATTCCTGGATATTATGCCGAATTGGCTAGGTTGAACAAATGCTAAAACTTCCACAGAGTGAAAATAAAATCCGAACAACATACCAACCTACTTTTAGTATTTGTCTCTTTTTCATTATTATTATTTTATGTTGTGAGATCAAAAATTAGGATTTTTTGAAAAGTATTTACCCCCGATGTGCTTACACAATGTTTATACTCATAATACACTCCAATTATGGACACGATACTTCCTCGTGAATGGCAATCATAATTTTATTTTTGAATTTCTACAAACAAAGGTGTGTCTTCGATTTCTTTCCGTCTTCTTTACATATTTAATTTGTCTTGTTCGTTCGCTATGAGAATACGCATGCGTCGTGCGGTCGCCACATTACAATGTACATGAGCTTTTGTTGGAGAGGGTGCAGAAGAAATTTCTCATTTACTTCAACTACCGTCATCCGGACTCTTCTGCCAGTCTTAATTCTCTCAAAGAGCGCCGTCAACAAGCTGATTCGAGGTTTCTTCAAAAGCTCATCTCTGGCGAAGTTGATTGTAGTGGTTTGTTGAGGCTCATTCCTTGTGATTGCCACCGGAGACTCAGGAGAGCCAACACTTCCTACGTGACATCTTGTGACTCAAATTACACGTATCGTGCTCCTCTTAACAGGATGTTAAGATCTGCTAACACCAATTGTGGATTTAATTTATAAAACAATTGTGATATATATTGTAGAGTCTTTCAATTACCATTTAACATGTATGTATGTATGTATATGTTGCGTTTTTTTTGTGTTTCTCGATTGATTTTTGTTATAAATATTGTTATATTGTACAAAGAGCTCTGATGCCCGTTAATAAAGGAACCGGTACACCCGGTATTAATATTATACGTATAGTTTAAAAAAATAGGTTCTGAGGTTTTTTTACTAGATCACTACTATTTTTTTTGTTTTTTTGGAAGGACGGGAAAAAATCTTTTAAAGACACCCAGGTCTTAGACTGGGGTGTGGGATCTCCACCCTCTTAAAACCCACCTTTCCTGATAGCATACCGCAATCACTAGTATTACAAAACTTTTTTGGGTTCAACGTCGCTTTCAAATTCATGGTCACAATCTTCAACTGATTCTCATTAAAATTGTTTTATATTATGTTCCTACATTCTAGGTTCAACATTGGATTGAAGTACTTTTATTTTGTTTATCTATGAAGTATTCATGGTTTGAACATGGACCTTAAAAAACTCTGTGCTTTATTAATAATAAAAAATACCCGTTATCATGATGACGTTATTAGATATTTTAATGACAAGTGAGTGGATTGCAACATACGTAGAAGTCAAACCAATCAAATGTAAATAAATGAAAATTATATAGAATTATATTGTAATATAGTTATTCCATTATAGGTATTTTATGTTATTAAAAATACTTATAATGTAATATAGATTATGGTCACCTGAGCCCTGGTAAGCATAGTATAAATAAATAATAATGAAATATGTATAATTTTGAATATGTATTTAATGAAAGGATAGAAATTATTGTATTTAATAAAAAGAGAAAGATATAGAAAAAGCGTATGGAGGGACAGAGAGACGAAAAGATGGACAATAGAACGGAAGAGTAAAGGAAAAAGAGATAGAGAAGGAGAAATCATTCGTCAATAAAGCCATCCTGTCTCTTTTTTATGTCCCTACCTCTCTCTCCCTCTCTCTTGTGTCATCTTTTCCTCTATACCTTTTTTTTCTATCTCTATTTCTCTAGTTGTATTTCTCTCTTCTTTGTTTTTCTCTTTACCTCTCTTCCTTCTCTTCTCTCTATTTTTCTCTTTCTCTATCAAATCTTACTGCCACGCAATATCTTATTTTTTCTTATTACTCTTTTCTTATGTATCTGTCTTTCTCTCTCCTCTATTTAAATCTTTTTCCTTTTCTCTGTATTTTTCGTTTTTCTTTCTCTTTCTCTCTCTTTCTATTTCTCTACCATCCTTCCCTCTCTCTGACTCTCTCTCTCTCTCTCTCTCTCTATTTCTCTACCATTAGCATTATCCTTCCATCTCTCTCACTATGACTGTCTGTCTTTCAACTTCAATATGATATAGATTTATTGAAAGGGAAATATGATTAATGGAGTCTTTTTCTCTCTTCTTCCCTCTACCTCCCTCTCTCCCTTCCTCACTTTTTGTTTCCTCCCTTCTCTCCTCTCATCTCCCACCCTCTCTCCCCCTTCCTCACTCTTTGTCTCCTCCCTTCTTTCCTCTCCTCTTCCACCCATTCTCTCGGAAGACTCCATTACTCAGCCTGTATTGATGTAATGAAATAGGAAATAAAATTGTAAAAATATATGAGATATGATTGAAGGGAGGGAATAATATTTAGAATAGGAAAGAGTTGATTCAGAGGAAGAGAATGAGAGAGAGATACAAGGGATATGGGAAAAGAGAGAGAGAATAAGTTCAGACGGATAAAAGCAATATTTATATTCTACCTATATTATAGAGAAAGAGGAGAAGGGTAAGAGAGAGAAAGAGAAAAGAAATATTTATTGTATATTGAACTTTATTTTTTTAATATATCAATGTCAATAATAAATATTATACCAACAAACCAACATGATAGACACAAGTCATAAAACATGTATGGTTCAGATTGTTCATAGACCATACCTGGATTTACTTCTTTGAGATTTTAATTGGAAATGATTATTTTCGTGTGCTTCTACATACGCATTTCTTCTTTTTCGAATTACTTCAGGTCAATTTACACATCCATGCCATTCCGGAAACGGAAAAAAATTGTGAGAATTTTACGCTCTAACCGGGATCCGAACCCGCAACCTCCGAGTCCACGACCAATGCTCTTGAACACTGAGCCAAGGAGTTACTTTTATTACTAACAGAATTTAATACGGAACTAATTAAATTGTGTTGTTCTATGTTCACAGGTTGGTACTCACCTAACTGGAGTTTCAATATCGCCGAAACGGTGAGCTTGGCCGGGTCAAGTACTATCACTAGGACAAATTTTATTTATTTATTTAAAAAAAAAGTTAAAAAGTTCTCATATTTGTGTTGATCACTTTCGTGATGTCACAACCAATCAAACTTGCTTTACTAAATTTACGCTGAAACCCGGATTTGAACCACCGACCTCCAGGTTACAAGTCCGCCGCCTTATCGATCAATTAATATGCAATATAAGATAATAATAATAAAAAAAAAATATATACATATTACAATACTTTCCTTATTATAGGATAAGGAAAGTAATATAAATATGTCCTAACTAAACGGCGGGTTTATTGCCTTTGGCAATTTCTTCCACCCAACCTTATACCTACTTACAGTATAAACTTACAGTAAAATTACAAAACAAGTAATGCGAAAGCCAAGGAACCGCTGTCGCATTACTTCAGGGCATTTTACCTATATACCCAGGGAATTCCAGAAACGGAATAACTCGGTCAGAATATTTCGCTCCGGCCCGGATACGAACCCGCAACCTCCGGGTCAGCAACCAATGCTCTTAAGCACTGAGCCACGGAAACTTTTGAAAATTTCGCCAATGGACTTTAACATTTTCTCCCAGTATGAGCAGATGAGCACATTTTGAGAAACGCTCCCATTGTCCATGCAATAAAGCAGTTTCCCTAAATTGGATTTCGATGTTATCCATTTAACTAATCTGTTTTAAACATGGTATGATAATACACTCGTAACATATTTATAGCATGATGTTTTCATACAGGGGATAAACATGGAGTCATTAGCTCTATATCCATCAAAATATCCTGAGGTTAACATCATCGAGAAAAGAAAGGGTTGAAAAGGAAAGAAGGGAGAGGGAGAGAGAGGGAGAGAGAGAGAGGAGAGAGAGAGAGGGAGGGAGAGAGAGAGGGAGGGAGAGAGAGAGGGAGGGAGAGAGAGAGGGAGGGAGAGAGAGAGGGAGGGAGAGAGGGAGAGAAGAGAGAGAGAGAGAGAGGGAAGAGAGAGAGAGGGAGAGAGAGAGAAGGAGAGAGAGAGAGGAGAAAGAGAGAGAGAGAGGGAGAGAGGAGATAGAGATGGAGAAGAGAGAGGGAGAGAGAGAGAGATAGGATGAGATGAGAGAGAGAGGAATGAAGAGAGAGAAGGAGAGAGAAGAGAAGAGAGAGAGAGGAGAGAGAGAGAGAAGAGAGAGAGAGAGTGATGAGAGAGAGTGAGAGAGAGAGAGAGAGATAGATAGATAGTGAAGTTAGAGAGAGTGAGTATAAAGAAACAGATGGAAGGATTTGATAAATTTAATGAGGGGTACAAAGAGAGAGAGGGAGAGAAGGATCGTTGAAGGGATAATAATTATGAAATTTTCCATTTAATTAAACAAAGGAGATACATAAATTTCGAGCTGCTTATATTTTAGTCTGAAAAATTTGTATACTAGTTTGTTGTTTTTTTTTTACAAAATAAATTCCCGAACATAAATCAGTGGTGTCAAAAACATTGCAAGATTCGCACGCGGTTAGGCGGAATGACCGAACTCTTTTTCTGGCCATCCTAGCTCTATGTTCTATCTAATTAGTTCTATGTTCTATCTACCTAGTTCTATGTTCTATCTACCTAGTTCTATTTTCTATCTAACTAGCTCTATGTTCTATCTACCTAGCTCTATGTTCTATCTACCTAGCTCTATGTTCTATCTACCTAGCTCTATGTTCTATCTACCTAGTTCTATGTTCTATCTACCTAGCTCTATGTTCTATCTACCTAGTTCTATGTTCTATCTACCTAGTTCTATGTTCTATCTACCTAGTTCTATGTTCTATCTACCTAGCTCTATGTTCTAACTAACTAGCTCTATGTTCTATCTACCTAGCTCTATGTTCTATCTACCTAGCTCTATGTTCTATCTAACTAGTTCTATGTTCTATCTACCTAGTTCTATGTTCTATCTACCTAGTTCTATGTTCTATCTACCTAGCTCTATGTTCTATCTACCTAGTTCTATGTTCTATCTACCTAGTTCTATGTTCTATCTACCTAGTTCTATGTTCTATCTACCTAGTTCTATGTTCTATCTACCTAGCTCTATGTTCTATCTACCTAGTTCTATGTTCTATCTACCTAGTTCTATGTTCTATCTACCTAGCTCTATGTTCTATCTACCTAGCTCTATGTTCTATCTACCTAGTTCTATGTTCTATCTACCTAGCTCTATGTTCTATCTACCTAGCTCTATGTTTTATCTACCTAGCTCTATGTTCTATCTACCTAGCTCTATGTTCTATCTACCTAGCTCTATGTTCTATCTACCTAGCTCTATGTTCTATCTACCTAGCTCTATGTTCTATCTACCTAGTTCTATGTTCTATCTACCTAGTTCTATGTTCTAACTAACTAGTTCTATGTTCTAACTAACTAGTTCTATGTTCTATCTACCTAGCTCTATGTTCTATCTACCTAGCTCTATGTTCTATCTACCTAGCTCTATGTTCTATCTACCTAGTTCTATGTTCTATCTACCTAGCTCTATGTTCTATCTACCTAGCTCTATGTTCTATCTACCTAGCTCTATGTTCTAACTAACTAGCTCTATGTTCTATCTACCTAGCTCTATGTTCTAACTAACTAGCTCTATGTTCTATCTACCTACCTCTATGTTCTATCTACCTAGCTCTATGTTCTATCTAACTAGTTCTATGTTCTAACTAACTAGTTCTATGGTCTAACTAACTAGCTCTATGTTCTATCTACCTAGCTCTATGTTCTATCTACCTAGCTCTATGTTCTATCTACCTAGCTCTATGTTCTATCTACCTAGCTCTATGTTCTATCTACCTAGTTCTATGTTCTATCTACCTAGCTCTATGTTCTAACTAACTAGCTCTATGTTCTATCCAACTAGCTCTATGTTCTATCTACCTAGTTCTAGGTTATATCTAACTAGTTCTATGTTCTATCTAACTAGTTCTATGTTCTATCTAACTAGTTCTATGTTCTATCTAACTAGCTCTATGTTCTATCTAACTAGTTCTATGTTCTATCTAACTAGTTCTATGTTCTATCTAACTAGCTCTATGTTCTATCTAACTAGTTCTATGTTCTATCTAACTAGTTCTATGTTCTATCTAACTAGCTCTATGTTCTATCTACCTAGTTCTATGTTCTATCTAACTAGTTCTATGTTCTATCTAACTAGTTCTATATTCTATCTACCTAGCTCTATGTTCTATCTAACTAGTTCTATGTTCTATCTAACTAGTTCTATGTTCTATCTAACTAGCTCTATGTTCTAACTAACTAGCTCTATGTTCTATCTACCTAGCTGTATGTTCTAACTAACTAGCTCTATGTTCTATCTACCTAGTTCACTGTGTTCTGCTTCCATATGCGAGCCAATGAATTGATGGTTCAGTATAATCAGTATGAATATAAAAGTGAGAAGTTGTACTAGATGTACATGAATATATAAATGTTCGACTTCTTGCTTACGAAGGGAAAAAACTGAAGGCCTTGCTGAAAAAACGAGCTATCTGCATATCTGCATTTTTTTCGAAATCACGTTTTCGACGGTTTCGGGGTCACAAATTTAATATGTTGCTTCATTGGTGAAGAGTCGCTGGCTCTCCAATAGTTATAACGTTATAAGTGTACAAAAACGGACCATATGTTATGACAGATAGCTTGACAACGTGACAACGTTTCCTTTACAATTTTGAAAAATTCAGGTAGCTCGTTTTTTGAGCGAGCCCTTCAATTGTTTCCTGACATTACTCTTTTTATTTAATGTATGTTTTTCTTGTGTACCTAAGTCTATTTTCAGTTTGGTAATTGCTTTTTTTAATAACAGGATAACACATATACAAAGGTATTTGTCCTAAGCTAAATCACAGAACTTTTCTTTTAAAATTATTTGCCCATAATTTCGCCTCTGTTCGCTGCTCACATCTAAGCAGCAACTCATTTACCTCACGAGGTATCAGTGGCCCACGAACATCCACAGAACCGAGACAAAAAATGATTATACTAAACTACTATACTAAACTACTATACTACACTACTATACTTCATGAATCTAGAGATTTTACCATAAAAAAACCTCTCTGCCTCAGTGAATATTTCACATATTCACATACTATGATTATAAATTATTATATAAAAAATAATTATTATAGTATAATTTATATCAAGAGAATAATGTTCTGCCTTTTTTTTCTATGCACGTGGCCACGTTCTATATTATTATTATTATTATTATTATACTTTCAAACACTTCTTCGTCCCAAAGCATGGTATATAGTCTTGTAAAAAAATTTACAAAAAGGGATAATAAAAAAGGTTTAACAGGAATTAAAAAATGTATTCAAGGGGTTTTTAAAAAAAGCTGAGATGTTTTTTTTTCTTCATCAGTTCTTTCCCTTTTCTCTTTTCTTTTCGTCCTCCTTCTCTTTCTTATCCGCTTCTTTATACTCTTTATTTTCCTTTATCACTTGTTGCTATTTTTCTTTCTCCATTATCTCTTAGATTTTCTCCTCTTCTCTTTCTCATTACAAGTTTTTAATCGTTCTCTCTTTCTCTTTCTCTTTCTTTCCTTACTCTTTCTTTTTCTCTTTCTCTTTTTTTTCTTTCACTCTTTCTCTTCTTCTTCCCACCGCTCCAGTTTTTTTTCACATTTCTTTTTTCCATTAAAGGCTCAGCAAGAGATCCCTTCTCCTAGTATTCAGTCGCCTTGTTTAAACTGTTTAACAACGAAGCGACAATAAATTAATGACACGTGTAACCCAAGACACAAAACATGTAAAAACTTCTCGAGAGAGAGAGAGAGAGAGAGAGAGAGAGAGAAACAAAGAAGGAAAGAGAGAGAGAGAGAAACAAAGAAAGGAAGAGAGAGAGAGAGAAAAAAAGAAGGGAAGAAAGAGATAGGGAAAGAACAAGTGAGAGGGAGGGAACGAGAAAAATAAAGAGTTCAATACAAGACCAAAAGAACAGAAATGCGGTGAAAAAATAAAATAAAGATTGGTGTAGTGACATAAATAAATAATAAAGTAAGCAAATAAAGATTTGATTTGATTTGATAATAATATAAATTGTTTTATTGGTTTTTTTTTTTTACATCATATAATTCCCCTAAGCTAAGAGCTAACTTATAATTAGTTAGCTCTTAGCTATACAGGGTCTTCATAAAGTCTCACCAAGGCCTAGGTTTCTCGAAAACGACTCTGAATATCAAAAAACGCAAAAACCCATATTCCTTTATATTTAGGGGGATTGATTTTCAGCCAATTTTTTTTTTTTCCTACACGGCCCCTGGGCATGGACCAACTTTAAAATATTAAATAGAATGGTATGTCTTGTGGCATATTGTTTTAAAGGTCTTATTGAGAGAAGTTCATTACAATAAATTTCAGTGTGCTACGACTTACCGTTCTCGAGATACAGGGTCGGACGTCCTGCGTAATATCCATATATTTTGACCTATAACTCGATAACCGTAAATTATGGAGAAAATTTTTCTTGTTAATAATAACTCCTTATGATGAGACTTTTCGAACAAGTTATAACTCGACATACTCTGTTGATGTTAGTTTCTGGTCGGTTTCGTCAGCCAGCCGGACGAACAGTCGAAAAAAATTTAACGAAAAAACAAATCAAATTTTAACTTGTTCGAAAGTTCTTGCTATAAGGAGTTATTATTATCATGAAAAATGTTCTCCATAATTTACGGTTAACGAGTTATAGGTCAAAATTTAGGGATATTACGCAGGACGTCCGACCCTGTATCTCGCGAACGGTAAGTCCGAAGTCGTAGCACACTGAAATTTATTGTAATGAACTTTTCTCAATAAGACTTATAAAACAATATGCCACAAGACATACCATTCTATTTAAGATTTTAAAGTTGGTCCATGCCCAGGCTGACTGGGGCCGTGTAGGCAAAAAAATTTGGCTGAAAATCAATCCCCCTAAATATTAAGGAATACGGGTTTTTGCGTTTTTTGATATTCTGAGTCGTTTTCGAGAAATCTAGGCCTGGGTGAGACTTTATGAAGACCCTGTATATTATAAAGAGGATATATAGAGAAGAGGGAAGGATGGAGATAGGGAGAGAGAGAGAGATAGAAAGAACGGATAAAAGAAAGAGAGGAAGAGAGAGCAAGATATTATAAAAGAATAAATAAAATTTAATAATCTAGCATAAAATAGCTAGAAGAGTAGATCGATGCATAAGGAGGCGGGCGAACTTGTAACCTGGAGGTCGGTGGTTTGAGCCTCCCAAGTTCAGCAAAAATTTAGCAGGGTAAATTTAGAAGAGTACATATTTAGTCAAAACCAGTCTTACTAAATTTTGGCGTACTTGGGAATCGAACCATCGACCTCCGGGTTACGAGTTCGCTGCCCTATCTATTGAGCTACTGAGGTCAGTCTTACTGCTGTTTTTCACTTCGCAAGGTATGGCTAATGAATGTACTTTAACAGCTCCCATTAAACAATGGTACTATACCAGCTCCCATTAAACAATGGTACTAAATTTAATGTAAAACTTTCCAAGGCCTTCTCAGTTTTAAGGCTTGTAAATTAACAGCTATCTATCTTTTTTATATACCGCTTTCTTTGTTTCTGTCTTCATCTTTCCCTCTCTTTTTTTCTCTCCTTTTCTCTGTCGCTCTCTATTTCTCTCTCTCATCTCTTTATCTCTTTGTACAATGTAACTGTGATATGTAACTGTGATATTCTATAACTTATTATTATTATTAATTTATTATTATCTAGCCACTTTTTAATTATTCTTTTTTCCTCCTATTTTAATCTTGACATATTATGTATTTCGTTTGTGTCTGTAGAAGAAAGAAAAAAAATCTTATCTTATATTTTGTTAATATTGTAAATTGGTTATGTACCGTAAAATATACAATACCTAACGGTATTATTATTATTATTATTATTATTTCCTCTTTCTGTTTTTAACGTTCTCTCTTTCTCTTTCACTAAAATAAGGAAATACTTGTTTCTCTCTCTCTCTCTCTCTCTCTCTCTCTCTTTCTCTCTCTCTCTCTCTCTCTCTCTCTCTCTCTCTTTTGTCCCGGTAGCTTAGTGGTAAAGGCGCCGCTCTGTGAATCCAGAGGTCGTGGGTTCGAAATCCAGCCGGGGACATGACAAGTTATCCTCCCATTTGGGATTTTTACCACATAATAATATGTCTTGGGTTTACTGCTGGAATAATGGGACTATATTAGTCCATAACGGGCAGTATAAATAAGGCGATATTATTATTATTATTATAGCTCTGTATATTTTTTTTTCTCTATATAACTGAATAAAGAAAAAGAGAGAGGGAGAGAGAGAGAAAAATAAAGAGAAAGAGAGATATAGAAAACTGAATAAAGAAAAAGAGAGCGGGAGAGAGAGAAAAATAAAGAGAAGGAGAGACATAGAGTAATGAATAAAGAAAAATGTACTCATTAGCAAAGAGCCATGGAGATAATTAAAAAATAATTAAAAAGATACTTTCTCCCCTCCTTTCCCTCCAAGTCCCTCTCACTCCTTCTCCTCCACTCTCCCTCTCTCCACCTCTCTCTCCCACTCTCTCTCCCTCTCTCCCTCTCTCTCCCTCTCTCTCCTCCCTCTCTCTCTCTCTCTCCCTCCCTCCCTCTCCTCTCTCCTACTCTCTCTCCCTCTCTCTCCCTATCTCTCTCTCCCTATCTCTATCTCCCTCTCCTCTCCCTCTCTCCCCAACTCTCTCTCCCTCTCTCTCTCCCTCTCTCTCCCTATCTCTATCTCCCTCTCTCTCCCTCTCTCTCTCTCCCTCTCTCTCCCTCTCTCTCTCCTCTCCCCTCTCTCCTCTCTCTCTCTCCCACCCTCTCTCTCCCTCTCTCCCTCCCTCTCTCTCCCACCCTCTCTTTCCCTCCCTTTCTCTCCGACTTTCTTTCTCCATCCCCATTTATTTTGACTCCTCATTGTATCCGCAGATATCTTGCAGAGAGCTATGGAATATATTTTTAATTGTTCATTGGCAGTATCGGAAATATTGTGTTCGTTAATATGAGGGTCGGATTTCATTATTCGAATTTCACGATTTTTTACTTCCGAGATGAAAGGACTATGGACATGAAAGGAGCCTAGACATTGGATAATCATCTCACTACCGTCATATAAGGTATCTGTGCCTATCTCAAGGATATAGATAGTATAAAAAAACTTCCGAGATTATTTCATCTTTAGATATCGGTAGAATTTTGTTGATTTTTTTTTTTTTTTTTTTTTTTTTTTGTTAACAGAAAAAATAAGAAGAAAAAATGCCTAGTTACATTACATTAAATTTATGCAAGTCAAAAAAATATTACTTTTCTTATGAAAATTCATCTTAAAGTTGGTCAAAAAAATGGATCCCAGTAGGTACCTACAATGAAAAAAAAAAAAAAAAAAAAAAAAAATACTTCCGGTTTTTAATATGTATTAGAAATTTGTCGTCAGAAGTAAAATTGGCTCTGCATATTATGAAAAGTCTAAAAAGTGATTATTTTATGTAACAAATAATATCTAGGTATTGTATTCTTTTTTGTAAAAAAGTAAATATTTTTTTGTTTCGATTCGTTTTGGTTTACTTTAGTGTGACAAAAGTGACCTTTTTGATTGCGATTAAATTACAAATTTAGACAAAAATTTAATATTTTGAAAACTTGCGACAGTATTCAGTGTGAGATTGTTCAATAAGGCTGGCTGAGGTTATTGTGGGCGTGTGATTTGTTTAGTGAATGGAGGTTAAAACCTTCGTCTCGTTGGACCTGAGATAGTTCTAGGAGATATAGTTCTTTCGGTTAAAAAGACGATAAACATAAAAAATATCTACTTTGGGCGCTAGATGTTTCAGAACTTTCGAATCACCCGACTAGACTGAAGCGCTTCTCGCGATCAATCTAGATTGTTCAAATATTGCAAGAAACATTTCCCTCCATAATCAAGAGAAAAGGGAAATAAACAAGATTGAAAAATGATGATGGTGGGGAAAAGTGAGAAGAGAAGGGAGGAAAAATCCAGCGAGGGAAATATAGAAAAGAGAGAGGGGGAAAAAATGTTCAAGATCAAAAGAGCTTTGAATGTAAAGAAAGTTGATGTTAGGGTGGGAAGATTGGGTTTGAGGGGATAAAGGAGGAAAGGAGAGAGAGAGGGAGAGGGAGGGAGGGAGATAAAGACAGAAATGAAGATGAGAGAGGGGAGAGGGGAAGATGAGACGGAGCAGGTAAACAAATTGAGAAGGAATATAATGTAAGAGAGAAACCGTGGGAGGTCAAATAGCTTAGAAGACAAAGTACCCTAAAAATACCCTGAATAATCTCTGGGTACACAACGTGTTTGCGTTTTTGTTGTTTGAGACTTACCTTCTGGGGATTTTCGACCAAAAGCAATCACAAAAACGGCAAAAATATGACAGATTTTATGCTCTATTCTTTTTTTCTCCTATGTACAATGTATACTCCTTTCATAAATTATACCCTAACCAGACTTCTTTTTTATAATAATAGTCTCCCAGTCACACAATTTGCCTACATCACTGTTTATAGCCACTCAGAACCATACTATGCTCGGAACCATAAGCATACTCTGAAAATAAGATATTTATCTTTTTTTCAGCCAGACTACTTATACTTATTTTGTTCCATCTAAACTACTTATGTACTCTCTTTCCTCCAGCCAGACTGCTTGTCAAATATATTTTTTTCAGCCAAACTGGTTGAAGTAGTTATCAATGCTTCAGCCAGACTACTTATACTTCTTCTGTTCCAGCCAAACTACTTATGTACTCTCTTTCCTTTAGCCAGACTGCTGGAATCTCTTATCTAATGTAAGCCAGACTTCTTGAATTAACTCTCTATTCCCAGCCAGACTTCCTCTCTACTCTTGTTGAGTCAACCATCATCCCTTGTTTCCAACCAAAGCCCTGAATTTCAATGCACCATGGAATGTTATTATTATTATTATGATACAATCCTCATTACACTCGTTTCAGTAAATCTTTTCTTGTACTTACATAATAATGATGCTGGAGAAAAAAATCCCATCTGATATTCTCGTCTGTATTGTGTAAGAAATTGTACACTTTTTTTTTCCTATTTTTTGTAGGTAATTGTGCTTAGTTTAACATCGTGCAATTTTCCGAGAAAATCTGCATTTTTTCAACTTAACGACATTTTAAAGAGGAAAACGGTAAAAATTTTTTTTTTTTTTTCTTTTTCAAAATGCTGTTTGAAATCTGTATTTGAATTTATTTCAAAATGAACGGTCACAGTTTCGCATAAGTTTTTCACAATTTATCACCTCTATGTTTGCTTAATGTCAGTTTAACATCTAGTTCATTCTGGACGGGAGTTTTATCCTCCATTCGCTGAAACTCACAGAAGTTAAAATATAATCTCTCATAAATTTCCCATGAATGTCAATGTAATGTCCCATGTTTTTGTTTGTTTAACATAGCTTTCAACTGCATGGTCATATCACGGCGGGGGTGAAAATCACTAACCTGCTACCCACATTAACCTCAACCAGCCTGGGTTGCTTAACTTCGGTAATCCTACCGAGAACCGGTGCATTCAATGCGCCATCAACGCTGGCGTTTTTTTTTTTGTTTTTGTATTCTACAATCCAACTATAATAATAATAATAATACTCTTTAGTGGAAGGTAACCACCAGGCGAGGTTAATGGTCAAAACTTTTTCTACCACCTCAACCTATTTGATCACCAAGAAGTTTCCTCGCCAAATTTCTTCCCAGACCGGCTGGAGATGTTAACCGAAGTATTGAAATTTCTCTACAAAACATGTATTTCATTAACTTCTCTTGCTGATCTGGGACGAACCAATCAACGAAGCTGATTCCATCAACTTTGAACCAATCAACGAGGTGTATTCCAACAACTTTGAATAGAATAGAATATATTTTATTGTAAATAAAGCCTTTCGGCATCTTACAACGTCAATAGTATAAAAATTACATTAGTACAATTAAATGTTACAATATAAGTAGTTACGTAGAAAAATAATAATAAAATATTAGATACTACATATTTATGTAGTATCTAATATCTGGTGTATGAAACACTGGGGCCCTGGTCCGTCGAAACTAAAAAGTTCTTGAATGTTGTGGGTGATAATTTGATCCGTGCCACTGGCACTCAAAGTGCCAAAGAATTCTTGCTGCAGAGAATATCCATAGCGATTCAACGCGGCAATGCAGCCTGCATTCTTGGTACTTTACCACATGTCAGTGGCATGGATCATATACAGGGTGTCCCGTATACAGATGCAAATATTTTGAGGGTAGGTTCAGCCCACCGTGGACTATCATAATATGAGCGAAACTTGCAGTGGGGCATTTTGCTTCGTTAAAGAGTTATGGCCAAATCCCTGTTTTTCCCACAGGTCTAGAGGTCACTTAGATCGATGCACGTTTTTAAAGAAATGGTAGCCAGTAAGTAATTTTTGACTTCCTGTATGGATAGTCATGCATATTTCCCCTGAAATGCAGTTCGTTGCATGAAAAAATATTGAAAGACCAGAGAGATATTTAATCATAAGTTCAATATTTTTCTAAAATTCAATTTTTTCCCCGTTTTCCCTTTCGTGAATTTAGAGTACTTCTACAATTGCAATTCTGCGTATCACTAGGTAAAAAAATACCCTTTGCTATTTTGTTTCAATAAATACAAAGTTCTTTCAGACGCGTGAAGTAACGAATGAGAATTGCCTTCGGCACCAGAAGGAGAGAAACACATCTTTCAAATTTTGAATCTGGGCGCTATTGCATTTTGAAGAACACTCGATGCCTGAAGCGGTCTGTGTGACTATTTTTGTGCCAACTGCAAGTTATAAATGAAAATTTTCTGAGTACAATTAGTTCTATTAACCAACTATTATCAATCATATCTAATAGTTAAAATAACAAGGCGATCAATTTGTTCGGTGGAAGAGAAAGCCACAAGCTTTAAACCTCGCCCTTGGTTCGCTACATATTCTTTTGGGTTCTTTTCATTTCATGTCCTGTGTTGCAGAATGTATCATGTTTGTAGTTTATCAATAAACTACAAACATGTATCACTGTATCACCACCCTTGATCAGTCTTTGTTTATATTTATTTCACAAATTGTTACCATGTTCATTGTAAAAAAAAAAAAATGTAAATAAAGCTTGGTCCAATTGTTTAGAAAATAAAAATAAAGTATTAATAATAATAGTAACCTTAAGGTTGGATGTTCGAGTTTTACCCAAGGTTAATTTTCGGCACTATTTGTTATGTTTTTGATATCATGATTGTGATAAACACAAAAATGATATTTTTAATTGTACTTCTAAAAATAAAATCATAAATTTTGTTGGTAGCGCAGAGTCTTTCTCCATGTGTATTCTTTTTCCATAATTACACCACTGGTTGCTGTTTTCGTTGCAGCCTCTCTCATTTTTCCTCATGATAACTATGTGATTCCGTAACCCCATTCACATAAAAGTTCACACCGACCGACCACTGTGAATGATCAATTTCCCTCTGTTAAACATCCCAGAGCAGTGTATTTATACCTCAAATTACGCGCCAATTCTGTTAAAATTCAGCCAACTTTGAATTTTCCATCATGATTCAGAAGTGTTTTTTGAGCTTTGTGTGTACTGCGTTCCATGATCTTTAAAGTAATATAAATGAGCTTTCTTTTTTATAAAACTAAACATAATAGGGTATTTTTTTAACTAGTGATACGCAGAATTGCAATTGTAGAAGTACTCTAAATTCACGAAAGGGAAAACAGGTAAAAATCAAATTTTAGAAAAGTATTGAACTTATGGTTAAATATCTCTCTGGTCTTTCAATATTTTTTTATGCAACCAACTGCATTTCAAGGGAAATATGCATGACTATCTATACATGAAGTCAAAAATTACTTACTGGCTATTATTTCTTTAAAAACGTGCATCGATCCAAGTGACCTCTAGACCTGTGGGAAAAACAGGGATTTGGCCATAACTCTTTAACGAAGCAAAATGCCCCACTGCAAGTTTCGCTCATATGATAGTCCACGGTGGGCTGAACCTACCCTCAAAATATTTGCATCTGTATACGGGACACCCTGTATATAACTTGCAATAGATGTGAAGTGTACTTGAAATTGAAATAAATTTCTCTCTATATGTTTATGTAGATGTATTTCATAGTATAATGTAGATTGCCATGTTAAATTGTTTATGAAATACTATATTCGTAGTTTATGCCTACGATAAAGATAATATAATCATGATAGTATTATAAAGTAAAGTACATATAATAATTATAATAAAATTGGAACTTAAAACTTATCTACTAATTCATGTTTAAGAAAATCTGAGTAGCTAAAATAGGCTTCTTGTAAAAGAAAAGATTTAATTGTATTTCTAAATTTGCGTTTGTTTAGATTCTGAATTTGTATTGGTAGCTTGTTGTAAAATTTTAAGGTATCGAAATAGCCACGAATGAACCAATCAACAAGGATGATTCCATCAACTTTGAACCAATCAACGAAGCTGATTCCATCATGTTCGAACCAATTAAATACGCTTATTTTATCAACTTTGAACCAATCAACAAGGATGATTCCATCAACTTTGAACCAATCATCCAATCAACGAAGCTGATTCCATCATGTTCGAACCAATTAAATACGCTTATTTTATCAACTTTGAACCAATTAACGAAGCTGATTTTTCAACACCGATTTATACAGGGTCCGCCACTCGAAGTATCTAGAGAACGGATTTTAATTTTTGAGAAAAACTAAAAGAGGTGTACCATTAAAATATAAAGGGGGAAACCTTTCCTACTAGGTTTTTAATTTTAATTATTGTTTTTTACTATAACAAAAATGGACTTAACCCCGTAAGTTTGTGTTTTTTTTGTCTTCATATTTATGTTCTCTCTTCAGCCTCCGTGGTGTAACGGTTATGACTACTGCCCGTAGTCCAGAGGTCTCGAGTTCGACTCCCGGTTGGGATAGACTTTTCGAAGAAAATTCTGTCCCCTCCAAACAAGTGAGGCTGGCATTTTCGGCCCTACCCAGGCTGGGTAAGGTTAATGTGGGTAGCTGGTACGATGCCCAGCAAATGGAGGGTAAAACCCCCGTCCTGACTATCTATCTCAAATCAGGACGTTTAAAAATGAATAGAATCAACTGGTCACAATAGATCTAATCAGGTCGCATTGTTAATTGTAAGGGTTTCACTGAAAACCTTGCAACCAGGTCAGATAATTAGAATAATATATAAATGTCCTCTCTTTCTCCCTTCTTCTCTTTTTCTCTCTCTCTCTTTCTCGTAATTTGCATTCAACCATTTCTTCTTCTCTTCACTGGATCTCTGATATTGTGCACAGCTATTGCTTTTGTTCATAAGAATTTCACAAACAAGCGAGAACACAAATTTGCAAGACAATGTTATGCGGGAGAGAATAATTTTGCACAAAAAATTCAGCTGTCTCTCTCCCACTTTGTATCCCTCTCTCTCTCTCTCCCAATTTGTATCCCTCCCTCTCTCTCTCTCTCTTCTCCTCTCTCCCTAACTCTTTGTCCCTCTCCCTTACTCTGTCTTCCTCTACTTTTTCCCCTTTGTCCTTACCCTTTCTCTCCCTCTCTCTTCCTCCTCTTCCCCCTCTACTTTCTCTCTCTCTCTCAAACTCTCCTACCTATAATTTATCTCTCTCTCTCTCTCTCCTCTACTAGCCATCCCTCTCTCTTTCTCTCTCTCTTAAACTCTCCCACCTATAATTTATCTCTCTTTCTCTCCTCTACTAGCTCTCCCTCTCTCTCTGTCTCTCTCTCTCTCTCCCACTCTCCTCTAGTTTCTCTTCCTCTTTCTCTCCCCCCTACTTCCTCTCTCTCTCCCTACTCAACTTGTTCTCCCCCTCTCCCTCCACCGCCTTCTTCTGTCTTGCTCTCACCCAAGCTCCCTCCCTCCCTAACTTTTTATACTGCACAAATTCCCTTGAAACGAAAAAGTTTCGAAATATTTTTACATATCTCCCCGAGACTTTACTCTCTCCTCCCATTCCCTCCCTCCCCCTTCCCCAAGTACAAAGTTTTGCATACAGAATCTTCCCTCGGGAAGATATGCAATAAAATATATCCCTTGCTTTTTACCGTTTTTTACCGACATCCAATCCCACTTGCAACAAAAATCCCATTCCGTGATTTAATCTGTCACGATTAACAAATGAACACTACCAACCGAACTCGGTACCTTGATCAATAAGGCGGCAGACTTGTAACTTGGAGGCTGGAGGTTCAAGTCCCGGTTTCAGCATAGATTTAGTAAAGCGAGTTTGAGTAGTTGTGATATCACGAAATTGATTGACACAAAATATGATAAGTTTTACTTCCGAGAAATTTCTAATATTAGAAATCGGAAGTATTGTGTTCGTTTTGCTCCGATTTTCTTTGCTCCGATTTCAATTTTTTCACATTTCTGGGCGTTTCATATCCTCCTGTTTTCTTATAATTTGTCATCCATAATAATAATAATAAAGGCGTAGGATTGGATGATCCCAACGCCTAGACCGACACATCCGCAATCAGACATCAGAGGTTGAAACTGTTGAAAGTCTCATGCATACGATTCCTGTGAGCACAGTTCACAATGTGCAAAAGTGGGCGTTTGGACCCCTTCCGAGTCCCCAGAAGTGTTTCCTCATCAGACGGAACCACCAAGAAGAATGTCCACAAGATACGGTGGACAATCAAGTCCACCAAATAATATCCAACCAACTGCACTGGTAGTCAAGTGGTTAACGCGCTAGTCTGGTAATCCAAGTAGCGTAGGGATCCGTTAGTTTGAATCCCACCATGAATTTTTCCTCATTAATTTGAGTTTGTGACCACATAATAATAGAACTCTGAGGGTCAGGTGGCAGAAAATGCTTTGAGCATTATCCCTCGCCTAATAGTTAGCTTCCATTTAAGAGTTTTATTATTATTACTATCATAAATTCTTCTTTTACTCTGTCTTATCCCGCCTAAGCAGGGTCGACGTTGTTTAAAATCATGGTTGAGGTTGGTTGGGTTTTGGCACCTTTTTACGGCTGGACGCTCTTCCTAACGCCAACGATTCTATTTTGATTTAACGTCCTGGGTTAGAACGGAGGTTTTATATACCCTCTATTCGCTGGGAATCGTAACAACTACCCACATTAACCTCACCCAGCCTTAGTAGGGCCGGATTATTATTATAATATCCTCCCCAAATTGTGAACAGAGAAACACCAGGATGCTTGATCTTATTATTATTATTATTATTATTATACAATGCTTTATTAGGTGTAAATGGACATTATGTACATACAAATAAATATTTTAACAATTTTATTAAAAAAATGGAAACAATTTATACAATAAAAATGATACAATAAGAATATAAAATACATGAAAACATAAGTTCTAACTAAAGGGCGGGGTTATTGCCCATGGCAATCTCTTCCACCCAACCCTTACGGATCTTAGATCCACCCCTGGTGTATTCGAGAGTGTGAGACACCCCCAAAAGGAGACAACCTAGACTTAGGCTTAGTAGACTTACAATAATAATATTAGTAACGCTAACACATGGATGAAAAAACTCAGCCTTGAAAAATAGCAAAAAAAAACCGCAGCCAGCGAATTTTAAATTCAAGGTTCTCTAACAATTTTCCCTCCAAATTACCCACGCGAAGGTATTCTTTATGATTTTATTTTTTACAAATGCTATTTTTTTTTCTCCCTCTTTCTGAACAGAGCGTGTAGAGCAGTCATGTAGAGAACATTTCTCGGTTATTGCCAGTAGTTTCTTGAGAATAGGGTTTCTTTTTATATTATAATATTATTCATTCTTCTATTTTTATAAGCAGGAATAGTAGTCCAGACAAATGCAATAAAAAAGGCGTTGCTTTCTGAAATTTTAATAATAATAATAATAATAGAAAATCTTATAAGGGCAAAGCTTGTTAAGTAAAGCTATTAAGCCCAGAACTTTATAAGTGATTTTCCATTAAAGATAAACAATAATAATATTATTTATACTTTTTATACTGTCATTAGGACTATTAAGTACCATTATTCCAGCAGTAAGCCCAAGAAGTATTATTATGCGGTAAAAATACCAAATGGGAGGATAACTTTTTATTTTTTTTTTATTTTAATAATTCGACGGAGTTAAAGCTCCATTTATTACAAAAAACATAAAAAAAAAACATAAAAAACATAAATTAAAATATAACAATAAAATCCAGTTAACATAAAATAAAATAAAATGGACATAAGAATATAAATTTACAAAGTTACAACCCAATCAAGTTAGGTCAAGTTAATTGGACACTATTCAGTAAAAAAATGTAATACATCACTTAAATGGCAGGAAAACAGATTCAGACCAGCATGACTGGCGATATTTCCAATTTTCTTCATTCGGTGAAGGGGCGAATGTTTACCTAGATTAGTTTTGTTTCCACCTAGAACAAATGTATCCTTTGATCTTGTGAATCTTGTTTTTATTTTTATGTTTAATTTACCAAGGAGTTCAGGAGAGTACACTTGATTATTTAAGATTTTATATATGAAAATAAGGTCTTGTATTTTTCTCCTGTTTTCAAGGCTTACTATTTCATATGTTGACATTATTTCATCGTAGTTGTGATTTTCAATACGTTTAAAAGTTTTGTAAGCCAACATTTTCAAAAATTTATGCTGTACAGCTTCTAAAAATTTAATGTGGGTGTTGTACTGAGGGGACTATACTGTACAGCAATACTCAAGACAAGAACGTACATAGGTGTAATACAGGTTTTTTATTGTGTTAGGATTTCTAAAGTCCTGAGTATGTCTGTACAGCATGCCCAACATGCTCAATGACTTTCTTTTTATTTTATCATAGTGCATATTGAATTTTAGATTTGGTTCAAAAATAACCCCTAGGTCTTTGATGTTATGCACTCTGGTTAGCTCGGTGTTATTTATTTTATAAGAAGCAAGTAAAGGGTTTAATTTGGTATGAAAGGACATAACTTTACATTTGTCTAGGTTGAGACTCATCAAATTATCAGCACACCAGCCATGCAGGCACCGAACTGTTTCCTGCAAGATGTTTACATCGCCCACAGAATCAACTCGCATCGCTATCTTCATATCATCCGCGAAGAGCCACCCTCTGACATTGGGAGGGAGGATACCTACTATGTCGTTAATATAACAAAGGAATAGGATGCCACTCAGGTGACCACCCTGTATGCATCCTGATGGAACAGATATAGGTTCAGACAGAGATGGAATACTGTTACTGCAGTTTGGAGACGGGGATCTTATTTTCACAATTTGTTTTCTGTTCGAATGAAAACTTTCCAACCAGTTAAGTAAATTCCCGCCTATTCCTATTGATTTTAATTTAGAGATGAGTATGTTGTGGTTTAATCTGTCAAAGCATTTGGAAAAGTCTGTATAAATACAATCAATTTGGCCACCATTTTGTAAATTCTCTGTGATGAATTCTGAAAAAGATATTAAATTTGTGGCTGTTGATCTTTGTCTCATGAAACCATGTTGTTGATCGATGATAACAGATGAAAGTAGTGGGTATAAGACTTGCGATACCAAGTTTTCCAAAAGCTTCGGCAGTATAGAGCTGATACATACGGGTCTGTAGTTCTCAACAGAGTCTTTATCTCCAGATTTATGTATGGGGGTGATATAGGCTGTTTTCCAGCGCGATGGAAACACACCCAAGTCGAGTGATTTCTGGAAGAGCAATGCGAGCGGACCCGCAAGCGATGCGGCACATCTGATGAAGAAAATGGAAGGTATCTCATCCGGGCCCTTACACGCGTGCTGGGGAAGTTTACTCAGAGCGTTGAACACTTTCCATTCGGTGATCTTAATCGTATTAATGTTCAATAGGTAACTATCATACAAATGTACATCTTTTTTGTCGGAAATTAAAGTAGAATAATTTGTCTTGTTCCGGCTGGGTTTCGAACCCACGACGTCTGGAATCTCTAGATTCACAGAGCGCCGCCTTTATTACTGAGCTACTGGGACAGACAAGGCTCTAAAGGCAGGATGTAAGTCCTAGTTGCCCGAAAGATCAGTCCCATGAATTTGCGACGGAATTCTTATATTTTTTATGACCAAAAAAACAGCGAATTTGATATGTTCTGTACTGTTTGAATTTTTGGAAGCATACGAGTATTATGGTATAATTTGACTGGACCATAGTAATAGTAACATAATAATAATAATAATACTTACTTATGCGTAGTATTTACTTACTTATACTTACAATGCTAACAATAGCATATTATATTATTATTATCATCATTACTATCAAGATATTCACTTTATTTATTTATAAAGGTAATTACATTACATGGGCTTCATCAAAGCAACACATAAGTTTTTTTTAACAATAAATTGACAACAAATTATCTTTCAATGTTGGAGGGGATGGTACGTTGTTCTCACTGTAGTGCTGGTGGTAGAGGTGAGGACGACTGAATATTGTAGGAAGGTACTCAATCTTCTTGAGATAAAACTTTTCTCAACATGCTGGTAGTGGACAATATAACAGATTTTTGACACTTCTTAATGACTGATTGTGGATTTTCAATTTTCAATTCCTTGATGTTATTTATTGTATGTTTGTGAACAAGGCCATTTGTGGTGATTACAATAGGAAGAATTTTAACCCGGTCAAGATTGTACATATTTTTATTTGTCTCTTTAGATCATCATACTTGATAAGTTTATTAGTATATGCTTCATTGATATTGTCATCAAGAGGAATTGTGACGTCTATTATTTTGGCACTTTTTTCTTTCATGTCAAAGAAAACAATATCTGGTTTATTGTGAATTATATTGTGCTCTGTGTGTATGTACATATTCCAATATAATTTGAAGTTTCTATTTTCAATGATAGTATCAGGTTTATACAAATAGTGTGGTATACTTATTTTTCTACTTCTTACTATATTTTTCAACAATTCTTGGTGGATAATATTTCCGACTAGATCATGGCGGTTTATGTACTCATTGCCGGCAAGGAAACTGCATCCTGAAGAGAGATGTTGAATGCTCTCCGTTATTTTGTAACAAAGGCGGCACATGTCAGTTTCAACAGGGACTTTCATGATAAATTTCATATAATTCCTTGTCCTGATAACTTGATCCTGGATCGCATGCAAAAATCCTTCCGTTTCAGGGAGAAGATAGCCATCAGTCAGATACCCCACGGATAATTTCTTGTCAACATTGGGATCGTGATTCAGGGTCTTGGGGTACTTTCCTTTCATCACTCCAGCTTCTAAATCTGTTTTCATTTCTTGTATGTTCTTTACTTTTGGCGGCAGAAATGTAGAACTAGACAAGTTTAGAGGTGTATATTTGTCCGCTTGTTTAATTTCTTGATAAAATTCCGACTGCTTTGTGTTGAAATACTTCCGATACTTTTCAATTTCGTTACTGAACAGTCTTTCCAGATTTATTATTCCTCTCCCTCCTTCTTGTCTTGGCAGGTAAAGTCTCTCTGTGGCAGAGTGAACATGGTGCATTCTAAACTTCGTCATTGTAGTTCTTAACTTTCTATTTAAATTCCGGATGTCAGTAATGGACCAAGAAATTATACCAAACGTGTATATTAGTAGTGGAATAGCCCAACTATTTATAGCTTTGATTTTGTTCTTGGCGTTCAGTTCAGTTCTCATTATTATATTCAGACGTTTTACAAAGGCATCCTCATATTCTTTCTTTAGTTCGGAATCATTAATACATAGATGTTGCTTCATTCCCAAGTACTTGTAATTTTCGTTCTCATCTAGGTTCTTAATAATTACATTATCAGTCAATGTCAAGTTTTCAGATTTATAGGTACTTCCATGTTTGATGTTTAATATGTTACACTTATCTAATCCAAATGACATACAAATGCTTTTGCTAAAGTCCAATGATAACTCCAGCAGGTGACGTAGCTGTTCAACATTACTTGCGTATAATTTTACATCATCCATGTAAAACAAGTGGGTTATTTTAAAGTTTTTATGCAACTTATATCCATGGGTTGAAGAATTGAGGATGTAACTGAGAGGATTTAGACACATGCAGAACCACAAGGAGCTGAATGGATCACCTTGGTAAATACCCCTCTTAAAGTACAGTCTGTTTGTTTTTACTTCCTCATTATTAATTTTACACAGGAGCTCTGTTGACCAGTACTTCATTGTAATTTTCATGAAGTTTACAATGACAGGATCTATTTTGTAGATTGATAAGATTTTTAGAAGCCATGAGTGAGGGATACTGTCATAACATTTACGATAGTCGACCCAGCTTACTGACAGATTTCTTTTGTTGTGTTTTGCCTGTTTTGTTATGATACTGTCGATGGTGAGTAACTCTTTGCTTCCTCTTGCATGCTTTCTCATACCATTTTGTTCTTCCGCCATTATGTTGTTATCATTCAGATGTTTGTAAACTTTTGACTTTATTATTGATGAGAGCAATTTGTAGATGGTTGGAAGACAAGTAATGGGTCGAAAATTGGCGGGATTAGTAACATCATTATTCTTGGGTATCATATATGTAATTCCTTTTGTGAAACTCTCAGGTAGCAATGTTGGATTATTAATACATTCTTGGAATTGTTGCGCTAAAGTGTGATGACAGTGGCTGAAGTATTTGTACCAAAAGTTTTGGATCTTATCTGGTCCAGGGCTTTTCCAATTTTGTGTGTATTTAACAGAATTATATATGTCTTCTGTGGTAATTTTTATATTTGACATCATGTTCACATTGTTCATTCTTTCCTCTTCTTTCATAATCCATGGAGCATCATACTTATGTTGAACTTCATTTCCCCAGATCTTGTTCCAGAATTCAAACAGACTCTGTCCTTTTGGTGGTTTTGTGTTTTCAGGTATATTTTTATTTGTGATCGACTGGTAGAATTTTTTCTGGTTTCTTGTAAATAGTTTGTTTTGTTGGTATTTTTTAATCCTTTTGTTATATTTTTTTATACGAAATCCGCTGGCAGCTACTTTCTGCTTTAAATTTTCCAGATATATTTTAATGTTTTGGATGAAATTTGGTTTCCATATTTGAAGTTTGGCTTCGTTTGCTATTACTTTGATTTTCTTTTTTATATTCCATGAAACTTGGCAGTTTTTTTGAAAGTAATGACTTAATGTACCAATATGACTTCTCATTATTTTTATTTTGTTTTCCAATCTAAATTTCCATGGAGGAGTTTGATGTTTTTCAAATGGTTTACTATTGAACTCATTTTTTATTTTAATATTTAGAAGGAAGCAAACAGTCAATGCCGCACAGTAAATAAAATTATGCGTTTGTAGTATGTTCTGACTTGACATGAATTTTTCTTTCAAAACTTCATTTACTTGACTGACTGTATTATGGCTGACATGGTTGATAGGAATTTTAGGTATAGGTGGCTTATCGGATATTTCAACATTTTTATACTTTTCAACAATATTTTGAAACTGTTGGATAATATCATCATGATTTACTCTTGTGATGATTTCTGTTGGGATGTCGTTGGCATGATTTTCAAACTGGCCTTCATTTTCTACAACAGGAGTTGGTTCATCATGTTCAACAATAATCTGACCAGTAGGGCTTCGAGAATTTGTAGCACATCTTCCATTTTGTATTGAAAGTTCATTCCGAGCATTATTCTTGATGTCGAGAATTTGTTGCTCAGTGAACACCTTTCTTTTGATGATTGACCTGACTTGACCTGCAAGGCGATTTCCGTCAAGTTTCTTGAAGTTGAATGTGGTATTCCAAATGTTTTCCATCATTCTTATTTTCCATATCGTCTAGACTTTCATCTTCCTGAGTTTTTTTTGATGAATGAAAATATTATTATTATTATTTCTACTACAATAATTAACAAGATCCCTTGTTTTTTTGTTGTTGTTGTTGTTGTTGTTGTTGTTGGTGGTGGTGTTGTTGATTTTGTTGTTGTTGATTTTGTCGTTGTTGATTTTGTTCTTTTGTGTGTGTTGTTGTTGTTTTCTTGGTGTTCTTTTTGTCCTTCTCCTTCTTCTTGTAATAATGTACAGAATAATTAAACCACTTTTTCTCTTCTTTCCCCCTTACTCTTTCCAGAGTTTTGTACCTTTGAAACAATATTTCCCACTATTAATTGAATTATCCCTTTCTCACTTTATATTACAGAAATACATGTAGAGGTAATATTTCTTTCTCTTCTCGCGACCTGTTCTTTAAATAATGTTTAACTCTTAGTTTTAATAAAATTTTATTTCCTCAAAAAAAAAACTACTTAAATATAATATAATCTATATAATATTATCTTTTTATTTCTCTCTCTTTCTATATCATTTTTATCATTCAGGGTAATATTTCCAGTATTCATTTATCATAATATAGTATCTGAAATTATATTTCCCATCTATCCAGTATTAGAAGTACATTATTGAATGTCATATTATTATGGTGTCATATTTCTCTCTTAATAAATCCTTCCCCCTTTCGTTATCTCTCTCTCTCTCTCTCTTTGTCTCTCTCTCTCTTTTCCTCTCAATTTCTATCTCTTTACTTTCACTTTACCTCTTTGTTTTCTCTCTTTCTCTTCACATTTTTTTTCTCTGTCTTTTTCTTGTTCTATCTGTCTTTGTCATTTCCTCTCTCTATTTCTCTTTTTCTTTTCTTTTCTTTCTCTCTCTCTCTCTCTTTTTCTCACTCTCTCTCTCTGTTTCTCCCGAGAAAGATGTAGAATGATCAAAGGGGGTAATCTTTTCTGTCAATAACTTTGTTATAAATAATAAATTCGAGTCAAACCTTTTCTCTCTCTATCTTTACCTCTATTGTATCTCTCCTTCTTCTCTTCTTTTTCTCACATTACTAACTCTCCCCTCCCATATCTCTATTTTCTCTCTCAATTTCTCATTTTCCTTTGTCCTCTTATTTTGCATGTATATCTTCTTTTTCTCATCCCATCTTATCTTTTCTTTTTGCTAATACCTAATACCCTCTTATAATCCTTCTATAAATGTTTCTCCCTCGCTCCTCTTATTCATCCCTCTTTTTCTATCAATATCTTTCATTTTCTCTTTATTTACCTTTAATGTCGTCTTTCCTTCTCTATGAAATTATGGTATTATCATGTCATTTTTCTCTACTATTCTATCAACATTTTCTTTTGTTCTCCCATTGTCGCCTCTAAATCGTCTCCAACTATTTTATCTACCCAATCTCTTCCCTCTCTCTCTCTCTCTCTCTTTCTCTATTCTTTTTCCTTCCTTATCTTTTCTCTATCTCTTCAACCTCTTCTCTCCTCTCTGAATATAGCACCAGTATGTTCAATGGAATATTATAGCAATCTAATATCAGCAATTGTGCTTCACCTTTATTATAATTAATATTCATAATAAAAAAAACAATTATGTAAATTAAATTAAATAGCCAATACAATATTTCTGAGAGAGAACATCCCCTAAAAAGTTAGAAGTAGCTTCGGGGATTATTGTTATTGAACCAATAAAATTGTAAAATTAAAATGAAAATATTCAATTCAATTCATTTCAATTCTGTTCCGACACTGGTAATATAAACAACTATATTTAAATAATCAACATATTGTTACGCGCTACGGGTTCGGGGGATTAAAGTTTAAAACGCACTTGAGTTTATTATTAAATAAATAAAATAAAAAGTAAGTTTATCATGAAAATTATAAATCTCGAAAAGTACAATATGTCTTATAAGTTATAACAGTTCTACTATCACGTAACACAAAGTCTAATGCTTAAACTGACTCTTAACGCACGCTTAACTGTCTCTTATCACTTACGAATACACTCTGGAAAAACTACTGTACTATCCGCGGAAACTACTATCGCACTACAAATCACGAATATCGCGATATCGCACTATCTCGAATTCAAATTACTCGCACAATCTCAGTATTTCAACTCACTCGCACAACCACCGTGCTACCATTATATATCTCACATAAAAGAGCGAGAACACTCCAGCACATTCCGCTCAGAAAATTCGAGAGAAATCGAGATTCGATACCTGTAGCTCACTCTATGATTAAAACACCGAACTAATTTCCCCTCTCAACAGCTGATTGCTCACACATTTCACAGGGGTTTTCAACTTGCTTGAACCAAAGGGGTATTCAACTTGTTTGAACCAAATCATAACAATATTATTATATCAATAAGCATTTACATAATTATGTAATGCCCTGATGGTCTTAGTAATTCATACAATTCAATTCAATTCATGTATTTATTGTGTTGTTTAACATAACATTATACACAATTTACAAAACATAAGATTAATTTTTTATACTATACATATACAAATGTATTTTATTTTTTTGTTTGGGTGAATTTTTTCTTTCTTTCTTTTTTACATATTTTAAACATATTCAGAAATTGGTCGAATTTTTTTCCTTGATCCTCTAATTTTCAAGTCGATGGATCTAATGATTGAGAATTAGTAATCTTCATATCCTAATGGCCTTCCCTACAACTAAATCTGGTCCGGGCACTTCTAATACACATACTTGAAACTCTGATGATGGCTATTTGAATTTGGGCCCGGATCCAGCCTAAAATTGTTCCTGGGTGTCTATTCAATAGTTTTGTGACAGTACATTTGTCTCCCTCCTCTATCCCTCGGTCCCTTGTCTCTCAATTCCCTCAGTCATGTCTAGCCTTGAAGAAACCCTAGAAAATATGACAAACATTCTTCTCAACAACAAAAAACAAGAGGAGCACAAGCAAAAAAAAGGACACACAAAAATAATCAGAACAGACAATACAGTTCAGAAGAAAATAAAAGTTTTGAAATCGGAGCAAACATTTTTTTTTGACAAAAACGAACAAAAATTCTGATAAAAGCGGAAAAAAACCAAAGAAAAGAACAAAATTACAAAAGAGTTTAATGGAAATAATACTTATAGTGGAAGTTGTCAAAGTGGACACTATGGGACAGACAGAAAATTGTGAAGGAATATGTTATCACTTTTGTGTGTAATAGCAATGGGTGTGTTACAGTTAATTATTTATACTCACTTTATTTAGGGTAAAGCGAGTGGGGGAAAGAGAGAGAGAAAGAATGACAAATATTGTGAAAGAAAGAGAGAGAGAGAGTCAGTACATGGATTAGTGAGAGAAAGAAAAAAAGATAGGGTAAAGCGAGTGAGGGAAAGAGAGAGAGAGAGAGAGAGAGAGTCAAGGAGAAAAGGAAGAATGAAAAATATTATGAAAGAAAGAGAGAGAAATAGAGAGAGGGAGAGAGTGAGAGAGAGAGAGAGAGAGAGAGAGAGAGAGAGTCAGTACATAGATTAGTGAGTGCAAGAAAAAAGATAAGGTAAAACGAGCGAATTAGCGCGCTAGGCATTGCACACATGGTGACCTGGGTTCGATTCCCAGCGGGGGAGGATTTTTTCTGCTCTGTACTTGGATGTTCGGGGTCCACTCATACCTCGTGAGGAAAAATGAGTAGTTACTTGTATGAGTAACGACCAGTGGCGGCATTACCAGAGTAAAAAGAAATGAATGTAATAGAATAATTCGAAATGTAAAGGAGGCTCTTAGTAATGCTGCGCTACCCACAAAAATTGTGAAGAGGCCTTGTGCTTCACCACAAAGAAATTCGTACATAAGGTAAAACGAGTGAGGAAAAGAGAGAGAGAGAGAGAGAGACAAGGAGAATAGGAATGAAAAATATTGTGAAAGAAAGAGAGAGAGAGGAAGAGTGAGCGAAAGACTTTGGTAGAAAATTTATGGGCTCCCTTGCGACTTGTGATGTAATGCATAAGATAAATTAGGATTTATTACAGGACTGGCCATCTCTTTCTCTCTCCCTCCCACTCTCTCTTTCTCTCTCCCTCCCACTCTCTCTCTCTCACTCTCTCTCCCACCCTCAATGCCACTTTCCCACAATTTTTCTCTCTCTTTCCGACTCTCTCTCACTCTTTCTCTTTATTCTCTTCCTGTCTCTCTCCCTCCTCATCATCTTCCTTCTCTCTCTTTCCACTCTACCTCTTTTACTCATTCTCTTTTCCTCTCACTCTCTCATCTAGTAGTAGTTACCTTTCACTGAAAGATTATCATTATTATCATTCTTATTTATACAAATTTAATAAGATAATATGATGCATATGGAATTAAAAGATCCCCAATTCCCCAACACAAGACTTTTGACACATTGGGACATCCGTAACTAATATATAATATCACACAATAAATAACTCGATAACCCATGAATACATTGTACAATATATGTAGGTAATTAAAGATATTTATTTTTAACTATGTTTTTTTTTTTTTAATATTCATATTGTTATTTAAATTTAAATTGTTTATTGTTTGTGGCAAAAAATCCTTTTTCGCCAATGGCAGGTGTTGTATTGCACATCTAGACTATAAGACAAAGCTACCTACCAAATTTCAGCTTCCTAGGACTTACCAGTTCGGAGAAGATGAATCAGTCAGTCAGTCAGTGAGTGAAACTCTCTTTTATAAGTATAGATTTTTCGATTCTTTTTCCTTTTTATTGTATATATTGTTTACATTTTTTCATTGCTATAATAATTTTCTATTACTATACGTATATCTTTTTATATCTTCTAATAAATTGTTTAATAATAATTTTATTATTACTAAACCGGGCTTTGTAGCTGTATTATATTAGCTCTGTAGTGTAACGGAGCTGTGGCCAGCCTTCATGGCGGAAAATCTTGTCTTAAAATACCTATCAGACAGCTGATATAAAACGGCCCATATAACACGTGGTTAAAATAAAGACACCTTTTCTGAATCACCCTGTATATGTACATAAATATGTAACATTATAACGCACAGTTGCCAGAAAATAAGAGTTGGAAGTATGTTGCTTTTCCCTCACTCTTTTTCATTCCCATATTCTCCCTCCCTCCCTCCCTCCCTTATTCTCCCAGGAATTATTCGGTGCCATTTCTTTACCTGGGGAAAATATTTTAAACCCGGGGATTTCTACCCCAAAACTTTCTTTTCCCATTTCTTCACTCCCCCATCACCTTTGTCTTGGCGTTTTTTGTACCTATTCTTTCACTTCTTTCTTTGTCTTTTCATTGTTTTAACGTTTTTCCTTGGCAACTGGAGTTGGATCGTTTAACTTTTCGTTTTTTTCCCTCTTGCTACAATCTCTTTCTTTCTCTGTATGTCTCTCTTTCATCTTATTTTCTTTCTTTTTACTCTCTTTTGCTATCTCTTTTTCATCTCCCTTTCTTTCTCTCTCTATCAATATTCTTTCTCTCTCTCTCTCTTCTCTATGAAAATATCTCTTCTCTCTTTCTCTTTGCTCTCTCTTGTTATATGTTTTTCTATTCCTTCTCTTTCTTTCTCTATCCCTTTTTTTCTTTGTCTCTCTTCGCTTTCATAATCTCTCTTCTCTCTCTTTATTTCTCTGTTTTCTCTCTTTCCGTTTTTCTTTTTAATCTCTCTTGTTGTCCTTTTTCCTATTCCTTCTCCTACTCTCTCTATCTATTTTCTTTCTTACTCTGTCTTCTCTGTCGCATAATCTCTCTCAAACCAATCTTTGTCCTATTACCTCTATGGATAAAAAATACATACGAGTATGTATGTAATTTTGTTGAAAGAAAAATCTTAGTCGTTTCATTGATCTGGTAGAAGACCAGGTCGGGGGTTCGAGTTCCCACATGTGGAGAAAGTACGTCAATAATTTATTTCATCCCACGCCATCCTTATAATTTTTCTTTTACTCTCTCCTTCTCATTTTTTCTGTCTAAAATATCCCACGTTCCTCTTCTGTTCAAACTTTGACTTCAAACACCTACAACCTTTGACTTACCTGTTCCAAACTTATCCCTCTCCCTATATCCATACGTGCACTGGTGGTAAAGTGGTTTACGCGCTAGTCTGGTAATCTTTTGGTTCGAATCCAACCCAGTACATGAATTTTTCCTCATCAATTTGAGTTAGTGACCACATAATAAGACTCCGAGGGTTAGGTTTTAGAAAACACTTTGAGCATTAACCTCGTCTGGTGGTTACCTTCCAGTAAAAAGTATTATATTTATTATTATTATACATGTCTCATTGCTTCTCCCTCTCCCTATATCTATACATGTCTCACTACTTCTCTCCACATCCAACACCTGGCACTATAATGAGCAAACTTTTCCACTTGGTAAACAATCCTTCTCCACCTCCTCAAGTCATCTTCTTCCTCCTCCTCCTCCTTCTACACGTCTTCCTCCTCCTCCTCCTTCTCCTTATCTTCCTCCTCCTCCTCCTCCTTCTCCTCCTCCTTCTCCTCTCTCCTTCTCCTCCTCCTTCCCCCTCCTCCTCCTCCTCCTCCTCTCCTCCTCCTCCTCCTCCTTCCTCCTCCTTCTCCTTCTCCTCCTCCTCCTCTCCTCCTCCTCTCTCCTTCTCCTCCTCCTTCTCCCTCCTCCTTCTCCTTCTCCTCCTCCTCCTCCTCCTCCTCCTTCTCCTCCTCCTTCTCCTCCTCCTCCTCCTACTCCTCCTCCTCCTCCTTCTCCTTCTCCTCCTCCTTCTCCTCCTCCTTCTCCTTCTCCTCCTCCTCCTCCTCCTCCTCCTTCTCCTCCTCCTCCTCCTACTCCTCCTCCTCCTCCTTCTCCTTCTCCTCCTCCTCCTTCTCTACTTTCTGAAATCCTCCTTCTCTACTTTCTGAACTCTTTCTTCTTCTCCTTATCGTTTTTCTTCGTTTTAAAGATCTCACTCTTCTGTCATCTCTTCAAAGTTATGGAGCGCATAATTTAAAAGAAATTTTTTCTTGCTTTAAAGTTGCTTTCAACTGCATGATCATGCATGATCATATGGGGGTTTAACAGTACATTCGCTGGCAACTCACAAATCAGCTACTCAAATTACCCTCACCCAGCCTGAGTGAGGCCGGGAATAACCAGCATCACGAAGGCTCAGATCCATGCCCTTGCCTCGCTGGACGTTGCTTAATTTCAGTGATGACTCTGAGCCAGTGTTGCGTCGGTTGGAACTTGAATTAAACATGTTGGAACTTGAAGTGAACTTCTTCAAGACTTGAAACTTTTCAGGGACTGAAATTAACAACTATCATTAATCAATCATTAACCCATGAAGACCACAAAACCCATCACCGTATTTTCTAACGCCCCTTTTCTCCCATCTCTCTCTATCTCATTATCTCTGTCTCTCTCTGTCCTAGTTTTCTTCTTTCCCCTTTCCTAATGAATCTCTCTCCCTCTCACTTTTAACCATCCATCTCCTACACTATATTTTCCTCTCTCTTTATTTTCCCCCCTAATTATCTCTCTCCCTCCTCTGTCTTTCTCATTTATCTCTCCTAATCAATCAATCTCTCCCACTAACTTGTTCGCTATCTCTCTCTCTCTCTGTCTCTGACTCTATCTCTCTCTATCAGTCTACATTTGTCACTTGCCCTTCATTCCTCTATCTCCCGGTTGCTCAGTGGTCAAGACGTTCGTCTGGTAATCCAGTGGTCGCGGGTTCGAAACCCAGCCGGGACATGACAAAGTTATCCTCCCATTTGAGTTTTTGACCACAATATAATGCGTCTTGAGCTTACTGCTAGAATAATGCGACATTATACTTCCGACAAATTTCTAATATTAGAAATCGGAAGTATATTTAGTCTTGGTGTAGCATTTTTTTGTATTTTTTTAGTCTTAGTATAAAAAATGCAATATTATTATTCTCACATACCTAGCTGAGGGACATTAAAAAGTGAGAAGACCAGTGTTTCGCTAGAAGACTATAAATATAGAGAAAGAACTAACCAACTCTACCAAGCCAGGCTATCTTGCAGTTTCCCAAGGGTTTAATGGCTTGAATTGAAATAGACCTAGTTTTCACGATGTTTTATCGCTTAACAAGTTATCAAGCGATAACTTGAAACGGTCGTTTCGCGGGAGAACCCTCCCAGAAACTACAGTGCTTATAATTACGGTAAATATACAGTAAAAAGAGACAAGTTGTACTAGATGTACATGAATATCAAAACATACCTGGACAGCTGAACCACCTATTGAAATTTTTGGTTCAACTTTTCCACTTAAGTTGGCTGGAGACCATCACACCCACAGCTGTAGCCAACAACAACAACAATGTTATTCTCAAACCTAAATATTTTTATTTAATGTTTTTCAGTACCTTTATTTCTCTTTCTCCCTCTTCTTACTCTCTCTTCTAGAGAGAAGAGAAAGCTCTTCTCTCTCTATTTTTCTCCTCCACCTGTTTTCTTTCATTCAGATTTTCTTTTCTAACTTACTTAACGCCAGAATTTAAGCTACATCCCTGATCCCCCCACCCCTCTCCACCTTATATTGTATTCATTGTTTAATCCTCAGCTATTACTTACTTTACTACATCCCCTCTCTTCTCCTTTCTCCCTCTCTCTTTTCTCTCCCTCTCTCTTTTTCTCTCTCTCTCTCTCTCCCTCTCTCCTTATCTCTCTCTCTCTCTCTTTCTCTCTCTCTATATCTCTCCCCTATCCCCTCTCCATCTCCTCTCTCTCTCTCTCGATATATTCCTTCCCCTCTCTCTCTATCTCTCTCTTTTTCTGTCCTTCCCTCTCTCTCTCTCTTTATCTCCTCCTCCTCCTACTCTCTCTCTCCTTCTCTTTCCTTTAAATAATTATTCCTTTTGTGCTGCTTTTGTCTTCCAAGATGTTGGAACGCGCCCAATTGAAACTATCAACTTCCCCGGACTTGGCTTTGAGAGGGTGGAAGAAGGATTGATTAATAGATTGTAGAGAGACAAGGATGGAAGATGAGGGTGAGAGAGAGACAGAGAGAGGAAGAGAGAGAGACAGAGAGAGAGAGGGAGGGAGAAAGAAAGGAAGGGAAAAGTTGAGAGATTGAAGGGAAGAGAAAGAGATAGTGAGATATTGAAGGAAAAAAGAGAGAGGTAGTGAGATATTGAAGGGAAGAAAGAGAGAAATAGTGAGATATTGAAGGGAAGAAAGAGAGAGGTTAGTGAGATATTGAAGGGAAGAGATAGTGAGATATTGAAGGGAAGAAAGGGAGAGATAGTGAGATATTGAAGGGAAGAAAAAGAGAGAGATAGTGAGATATTGAAGGGAAGAAAGAGAGAGATAGTGAGAGATTGAAGGGAACAAAGAGAGAGATAGTGAGAGATTGAAGGGAAGATATATAGTGAGACAGTGAAAGAGTTTTTATCAAAATGCAATGAAAGCTGCAATTTTCATCCTATCGAGCTGAAATTTTCAGGGTATTTTTTTATAAATGATTTTTGAATGACAACCAAATAATACTTATAATTTAATATAATAATATTTTTTAATGACAGTTGCAACGTCAAGCTTGGCTAAGAAAAGGTTCATTTTTTTAATCTAATTGTTACCTAAAGAGTTTTTTTCCGTAATATATGTAAACTCTGAAGGGAGCTTTGCACAGTTTGATTCACTAGTTGTAAAGTTTAAGGAGAAATTTAAAAAAGAACCAAGAAAAAGAAAGAAAAAGTTCTCTGTATTCCAGTAGCACTTCGTCAGTATACGTCACGCAATAAATTTCCTTCCATTATACATAAGCTTTCTCTCTCTTCTTATGTTTTCCTCTCTTTTCTCTCTCTCTCTCTCTCCTCTCTATCTCTCTCTTTCCCTCTCTACTCTCTATCTCCTATCTCTCTCTTTCTCTCTCTCTCTATCTCCCTTTCTCATCTAAATATGAGTGTTTCACAGCCTTTTTTATTTGGTAGAAACAGCAGCTACTGTAGACGCTTGTGGTCTGTGTTGTAGCTAGCCCAATGACTGTCCCGTAGTATGCCTCCCCTCTGATGGGCGAGAAGTGACATAATACTTCCAACTTAGGTGCTGGGTCAACACGAGCGCACCGGAAGTATCCCTTACACCGGAAGTTGAGATGTGTAATAAAGCCATACGATAGATAAATAAAATCCCTTACAAAGTTAGAAACAAATATAACCAATTTTTAATACAATTTTTTGTCTACTCTGAGACTCGAACAAAGGACCTTCCCCATGGCAGGTGAGTGCTTTAGCACGGAGCTAAGCGCGGGCTCAAATATCTAAATTCGATGCTGAAAAGTGGATACGTTTTCAATTTCGACAGCTAAATTTAAAAAATCGTCAGCGCAATATCGGAAGATCCAGCATTTCAACAGCTGAAACACTATTCTATTTTTAATCGAATCAATACAATGAGCAGGACTGAAGAGATGGAAAAAAAGTTAAAGAACAATTTACAGCTCTCCCGAGAATTATTGTGTTTGCAGAAGTTACAACACTAACTTGTTCAAAATACAACTTTAATAAAAATAGCAAAAATAATAGTAAGGGTACCTAGTATTAACAGCAACACAGCAACATTAATAATAGTAAGAATAGTTACAATAATAATAATCATGATGATGATGGTGATAATAATAATAATTATAGTACCTATTAAGAATAATAATATTATTGGAAACATAAACTATCATGTTATTGCTTTAGGTTTGGTGGTTATTTTCTATCGTACCCATAACTCCTATCATAGCAAGTAATGTGTTGATAACTCCCTCTAGTATTGTTAACTGTTAGCATCCTGTAAGTTGGCTTCTGTGACTGTGATTTTAAGCGCTCACCTAAAACCTTTGTTGAACGCCAAAGAGTACAACGATACTACGGACCGAATTGTGAAACAGGTTTAGATTTAATCTAAGTCGACCTGAAACCGTAACACGCCCTCTGGTGGGAATTTTAACCAATCAGAGCACACTATAGTCAGCTGATGGCCTGAGTCATAACTTTGTATTAAATCTAATCCTGTTTCATTTCGAATTCGATGGCTTTCGACTTGTATTAAATATAATCCTGTTTCATTTCGATTTCGATGGCTGTACGTACAGAGGGGCAATGCTGATTGAATTTTTGTTCCACCCTGTATATTACTGCACTATTGGTGTTTATAAGACTTTGTTCCACCCAGTATATTAGTGCACTATTGATGTTTATAAGACTTTGTTACACACTGTATATTACACTATTGGTGTTTGTAATACTTTGTTCCACCCTGTATATTACTGCACTATTGGTGTTTATAAGACTTTGTTCCACCCAGTATATTACTGCACTATTGGTGTTTGTAAGACTCTGTTCCACCCTGTATATTACTGCACTATTGGTGTTTATAAGACTTTGTTCCACCCTGTATTTTACACTTTTGGAGTTTCTAAGACTTTGCTCCACCCAGTATATTATACTATTGGTGTTTGTAAGCCTTTGTTCCACCCAGTTTATGACTGCACTATTGGTGTTTATAAGACTTTGTTCCACCCTGTATATTACTGCACTATTGGTGTTTGTAAGACTTTGATTGTCTTGACACTTAGAGTCTTTGAAGTCAGGAAACTAACAGTTTGGAAGATTAAAGGAAAGCAGAGGCCCCCAGGCAGACAATTAAAGAGGTGGTGTCAATATTATACGTGCAAATAACAGCTTGGGGATTTTCTTGGGTGGGAAATTTTAGGGGTGGGAAGTTTCTTTGGTGGGAATTTTCTTTAGTAGGAATGCTTGTGTAGATGAAAGAATGCCAAAGGCGCTAGTTCCGCACTCGAGTTTACTTATTTATTTATTGTTGTACCTATCTTTTGTACATAAAACAGGCTATTAGATATATTTATTACTTTCCTTATCCTATATTTTGTTCTAAGCTTTGGATTTTGTTCCAGATTTTTAACATAGGTAAGAGCTGTTTAAGGTCCTTGTTGTGTAATTTTTAGTAGTATTACTCTTATTAGCCTCCTTGTAAAGACAGTGGTAGAAGTGCTGAGTCATTCCTCCACTGTCTGGCAACCATCGTTCACGATGACGTCACCCTATGATGATGATGAAGGGTTGGGTGGAAGAAATTGCCATAGGCAATAACACCGCCCTTCAGTTAGGACATAGTTTATATATATTTTTCCATTCTTTTTCTTTTTTATTGTATACTAGCCGTTTGCCCGTGCTTTGCAACGGGACTAAATTTCAAATTTACTAAGGCATGGCCGTACTGCTGGACAGCAATGCCTTTTTGAACTTTTTATAATTTTTCTGGACAAAGCGATAATGGTTTTGGGGGGGTCAATTCTGAGACATTTTTCGCTATCTCTTACCGTTTTGGCTAATATATAGATATAATATATAGAGATTACATTGTTTTCATTTTTTCATTGTTATAATAATTATTTATACTGTACATAGGTCTTTTTATAATTATCTAATAGTGTTGAACTGTTTATTAATACATATATTCTGCATAAGGTACCCTGTCAATACTCGTATGTAATAGATAATAAGGGTTTAGATATAACTGTATCGTATGATCATGTAATATACCTATATACCTAAATAAAGCTTTTTAACGTATCACATTGATTTATTAAAAAATGAAAAGAAGGGAATCAGAAGAGGGAGAAGGAGGAAAGAAGAGATGAGAATAGGGATGGGAGAGGGGGAGAGAGAAGAGGAAAGAGAATGAAAATTGGAATGAGAGGGAAGGAGGTAGAGAGAATAGGGGAGGGGGAGAGAGGAGAAGAAAGAGGATAAAAACAGGAAACGATATTGTATTGTTTCATTTTTTCCCTAAAAGTTTTCAGATATAAACTGCGAAGCACTATAGTAATGTGAACAAAAACTGGAGCAAAGTACCTGTAAGCTCCAGACTTCTCCTCAGTGGTGGATCTTCGGGACACGGGGGAGACATCAGATGTTGTCTCCCAATTTGTAAGGGTTGGGTGGAAGAGATTATTATTATTATTATTATTATTATTATTATTATACAATGCCTTATTAGGTATAAATGGACATTATGTACATACAAATAATTAATTTAACAATGAAAAAAAATGGAAACAATATATACAATGAAAATGAAAAAGAATAGAAAATATATAAAAACATAAGTCCTAACTAAAGGGCGGGGTTATTGCCTATGGCAATCTCTTCCACCCAACCCAAGAGATTGCCCTAAGCAATAACCCCGCCCTTTGGTTAGGACACTAGTATTATCCTTCCTCTTTTTTTTAACAAAAAGCACAATTTTACATTGTGCGATACCTAAATATTTTTATTTTATTTTTAGAGGTGAGTGTTTCACAGCCTTTTTTATTTCGTAGCCATGAAACAGGAGCTACTGTAGACGCTTGTGGTCTGTGTTGTAGCCTGCCCATCCCATAGTATGCATCCCCTCTGATGGGCGAGAAGTGGCACAATACTTCCCACTACCCATTTAGGTGCTGGGTCAATACGAGCTCACCAGAAGTTATCCCTTACAAACAATTGCAACCAAAAATAGGAATACAAATTTTTGTCGGCACGGGGGAACGAACCCGGGACCTTATTCTACTTTATTTATTTTCATACTATTTTATATATTTTTTTTTTTTTTCTTTCTTAATTTTATTCTGTAAATTCTGTGTCTTCCTAATAAAGATTAAAATAATAATAATAAAGTTTAGAAATGTGAGGGTCTAGATTCTATGTAGAAGAAAATAAATCCCTCAAAAATTCCCACCATCTTCGACACTACGTGCGTCCCCTGACCCAGATATGGTGTCCTGGAGAAAATAATAGCCGGGATTTATAGTGCCAATACAAACAGGGAGGGATATTTACTCGTTTCCAAGTTCATAGATTCAGCAGAAGTTACCAACGCAATTCTCCCCGGAATCACGGGTATTCATACTCGTATAGTATTTATACTGGTCTAGCTAGGAGTCGTCTTATTAATACAGTATACACTCCTTAAACTCAATATAATTGCAATCACATAAGCAGGGAACGTCCGTTCTATCTGTTTATACATGTTTTGTTGTATTCTACCTGATATTTATTATTTGCATTTAATCTATATCTAAGAATTCTCTACAATTTTTTTGGAAAGAGACTCGCTTGTTGCTAAGTCTAGATTAGATGACACTCATTGTTAAACGTACAACATTGAGAAGATTAGTGTCTCGCCAGAGAACTATAAACAGAGAACATACTAGCCAACCCTTACAAGCCAGGCTAGCTTGCACTTTCCTAAGGGTTTAATGGCTTATAAAAAAAAGTCCAAGTCCTCACGATGGTTGATCACACATAAAATACATGGTACAGGACGAGCCAACTTTGAAATTAAGTTGTCTGGAGAGTATCCATTGAGTTGCATTTGGCATCTCATTTTTAGTTGTTTTTTTTTTTTTTAGATATATTTTTTATTCAAAAATAGGAACAGAACTCTCATCATCCATACGAGGATCCATACTCAGTCCATACTCGTAGAGTTATCATACTCGTATAGTATTTTTAATTCACTCCTAGTAGAAGCTTAAAAATAAATCCAGCTAAGGAGTGGAAGGAGAATGACACTAGAGGCAGAGAGAGAGAGAGAGGATATAAAATAAAGAGGGATAAGAGATAGAGAAGGATAAGAGAGGGAGAGAAAGAGAAGAGTGTGAGAAGAGAAAATAACAAGAAAAAGAATGACAAAAAGAAAATAATAATATTTAAATGGCAATAAAAAAAGGAGAAGAATAAGGAAAGGAAAATGTCAAATCCGGTAAAGTTGATTGAAAAAAAAAATGTATGAGTATGTGGGTACATATTGGGAATTCGAAGTGAAGGTACTACATGGTGTACTGTATCCATGTTTCTGTGATACCCTCCGCCCTCCCGGTGTCAAGGGCGATACTGTCCATGGGTCCTGCAGGTAAAAACAATCAAAATTATCACTCCACATAGAACGTCGGTGAGATAAAAACCCAAAGAAGTAGCTATTTTTTGTTGTTGTAATAGACAATAAAGAATGACGTCATTTTTTTTTTTTTTTTTTTGGAAATGTATTTAATGTATTAGATTATTGCATTACACTCTGTATATGGAAATGTATTTAAGTATTTCATTACACTATGTATATGGAAATGTATTTAATGTATTAGAGTATTTCATTACACTCTGTATATAATATAGAAATGTACTTAATGTATTAGGGTATTTCATTACACTCTCTATATGGAAATATATTTAATTTATTAGAATGTTTTATTACACCCTGTATATGGAAATATATTAAATTTATTAGAATATTGTCTTTTTCCTTTTCCCTTGCATGGAGATTTGGAGTTGTAGGAGTTTAAGATAATGTAATAAGGTTTACTTTTGAAAAATGGGGGAGAGAGAGAGAGAATACGAAAAAAAATAAGGAGGTGGGGGGGAGAGAAATAAGATAAAAAACACAATATGGGATGAAAAAAGAGAAAAGGAGAGAGAGAGACAATAATAAAGAGAATGAGAAAAAGATATAAAGAAAGAGCTAAGAAGATAAAAGGCAGCGTAGTAGGAAAAGAGAGAGAGATACACAGAAGAAATGAGAAGAGAGAGAGAGAATAATAAAGAGAATGAGAAAAAGAGATAAAGAAAAAGCTAAGAATATAGAAGACAGAGTAGTAGGAAGAGAGAGAAAGAGAGAGATACACAGAAGAAATAAGAAGAGAGAGAGAGAGAGAATAGAGGAGGGGTACTTGAAAAAAAAAAACAGAATTGTAAAAAACTAGAGGTAGGAAAAGAGAGAGAACGAAAGATAAATCTACAGAGAATAATATTGGGGAAATAATTTGAGAGGGATGGTTCAAAAGATTAGGTTAAAAAGAGATGAAGATACAAAGGGTTGAAAGAACAGATGGAAGAGAAAGAGAGGGAAAGAGAAAGAGAGGGAAAGAAAAAAAAGATACTTTGAAAATAAGAGAAAGAGAAAAAAAGATACTTCGAAAATAATGGATGGTCTGAGGGTTCATCTATAATGCCCAACACTCAAGAAAAATGGTGATTTTACTTTAAAGGCCTTTTATAAATCTTTTTGTTTATGTACGGACTCTCTTCCCACACAAAAAGACGGCCCTTTTTTTCTCTCTCTCTCTCTCTCTCTCTCCCATCTCTCTCTTCCTTTATTATCCATTAAACCACTGTCTATCTCTTTCTTTTTTTTCTATATCTCCTTTTTATCTTCTTCTATTTTCATCCTTTTTGTCTCTAACTTTCTCAACTTTTCCACCCCATCTCTCCTTCTCTCTCTATCTCTCTCTCTCTCTCTCTTTCTCTCTCCTCTCTTTTCTTTCTCTTCTGAGTGTCTTCTCGACACCAAAATTTATGAACCCAAGGTTTCCGAAACTCGAAAAAGTATCTTGAAAACTATTTCAATATCTCTCGTTTTCAGTTTGTTCGACCTAGAGCATAAATTTCATGTTTTCCGATTCCATTCTGTTAACCCATTTCTGTGGGGTAAAATAAATTGTTGAAACTGCTAGCAAAATGGGAGTCTTACTACGGCGTTCCGGCAGTATAACAAAGTATTTCTAATTATTATTATTATTATTATTATACTATTTTATTTTATTTGAAGAACAAACATACAAGCATACAAACATATAATGATAAAATTAAAATATAAAATTGACAATACAAAAAGGAAAAATATACATTGGTTAAAATTTCTCCTCCAAATTACAGGTGTGGTTGGAGCTAATAAACCAATATTTATGGCTAACTAGAGGCTAACTAACGGGTTTTTGTTCATGGCAATTTCTTTTACCCAACCCATTTTTATTTGTGTATCCTGTAGTAGTAGTAGTGTATTTTTATTTGTAATAAATTTTTGTTACAAAGGATTGTATCCTACCCCTTAAACAAAAAACAGTCTCGGAACCATCTCCGAGATCTAGGAACGAGATTGTATCGTCCTGTCTCGGATCCCAAAAAATGATATCGGAGACACCTAGGAGACCGTTCGGAGACTGCTACGGGACAGTCTACGTCCGCACCGTAGCGTCGATTGCTGGTGCTCGAGATTGCTCCAAGATCGGTCTCGGGAACTGTCTCCGAGATCATTCTCGGGGACCGTCTCCGAGCCTTCTCGGAACCGTCTCCGAGAACATTCTCGGGGACTGTCTCTTCTAGACCACAGACCGTTTTAAATACCCTGGGAATTTTAGCTGTAAAACCACCTAAAAATAATACGACACATTTTTATAATAGAACATTTTTTTTATTGTGAAATTTAAAATAAAATAATTAAGAACAAAACAAAAAAAAAGAAGAATACACCTTAAAGAATGCAAAATCCCAATAAGAGACTAGAAACAATTGGAATAAAGAGATTGCCATAGGCAATAACCAATAACCCCGCCCTTTAGTTAGGACATATGTATAGGACATTGGATACGAATTCAATTTTTAATATTAATTTTTCGAGTTTAAGTCAGTTCTAACTCAGTTAGGGTCCATTTCTGACCCCTAGTTGATAGAGATAATCCATGCTTATTTGACCCAAGGAATCTAAGGTATCAATATATTTATGCAATCAATTTAGAAACATTAGAAAAAAAATTGACATGAAAATAAAAGTATCACATAAGTTCACATCTTAAAAGTATCTCTATCTTTAGTCACAGCAGACTACCCAGACGGCACAGAAAGTGTTTAAAAAGATTTTAAAAACACTTATTTTGACAAGATTCAAACATTTTATAAAGCTTATTTTGACAAGGCTTAACATTTTAGAAACACTTTTATAAGCTTACTATTTCCTCCCCCTGAGCATTTTATTAAGCTTATTTTTACAAGGTTTTGGAAATTGAATACCTACTTAATAATTAAGGGGCTCCATATTGAATTTCTTACCACCGCCATTGCCCGGAAAAATTTGAAAATTGTGATTTCACAGGAAATTTTTAAAATTAATTTGGATTTGATGAAAAATATACTACTTCAAGGCAATTTGGTTCTACAATGATGAAAAGCTGTTGATGAAATGCTAACATTAATAAATATAAAGACAATTTGTGTTTTTCAGTTTTATATTTTTCCATTTTCATGGTAAAAGAATTAAAAGCAAAAATATGTAACAAACAAAAACATGAAACAAACAGAATATAATACATAGAATCAGCAGATAAATTAAGCCAAGTGGACTTAATTAATCTAAATCTATTATACATATAGGTAATTAAGAGAGAGATGTGCTGAAATGCCATCTTCCTGCCCAGCAGCAGGCTGCCCGAAGACAAAGAATACCAGAACAGAAGTTGAGATTATTAAAGATGAAATTAGGAAATAGAACCCAGAGAGAATTTTGACTATAATATGGCATTCATAAAAAAAAGAACAGTCTTCCAGATTTTTTTTTTTTGTTTGATTAAAGTGGGTTTAACCTCAATTGCATAGTCATATCATGACCGAGGTTTTACCCTCATTTGCAGGAAACTCACAAACCTGTTACCCACATTAAGCTCACCGAGCCTGGGTTGGGCCATTTTATTCTGAATTTACTGGGAATAGTACCAGGTAGCCACATTAACCTCACCCAGCCTGATAAAGGCTGTGTATACACATGTCAGCCTCATATTTTCTAAAGAAGGAGAATTATCTGTTTCACAACAACAAAAATGAACCAAAATCTTTAGATTACGGGGAGTAGTCAAATCCTGAATAATGCAAGCTACTGTTTTAAAAATTAAAATTAATGAACACATTATAGTAAAAAATGTACTTATTACAAGTAAAAAAACTGTCTAAATTTGCAACACTTAATACTTCTTCTAAACTTACAATATTTTTTTTTTTATGTTATAGCTGGTTCATGAAAAACCCCTGTCCTGATTTGAGATAGTGAGGATGGGAATTTCATTCTGAATTTAATGGGAACAGTACCAGATACCCACATTCACCTCACTCAGCCTGAGTAGGGCTAGATATACCAGCCTCACATTTTCGGAGAACAGATTTATTTATTTAAAATAAAAATGGGGGTTGTATACTGAATTTACTGGGAATAGTCCCAGCTACCCACATTAACCTCACTTAGCCTGATAAGGGCTAGGAATGCCTCATTTTTAAAGGGAACAGAATTGCTGTTTGAAAGAAAAAAAAACTGTGAATTGAACACAGGATCTATTGATTATTTAACAGTATAGTCAAATCTTCAATAATGTGAACCTATTAAAAAGCCTTTAGCTAGTCAGTTCTCTGTTCATAGTTGTCTAGCAAAAACTGGTCTTTTCCCTGTTTAAAATCCCCCAGTCAGACACCTGTTAAGAGTGTGATTCTGATTAAGTGGAATATCTGGAACAGGTTAATCTCCAGCATTTCCACATACATATCCTGGTTTGACTATTAAACAATGTAAAATGTAAGATATTGTTTAGATATTGCTTACCCCACTAATTGGAGTGTAAAACTCACTTATGATTAATGCATGGAAATTGGTACACTTTAGAACAGTAAATTTTTTAAAGTAGAGAAAAATTTCTTTTTAGTTACACCCTAAAACTATGATGTAGGAACTTTAGAAGAGTCAACTTGTTGGACTTTTATCTGAAATTGTTAGATATAATTATTTTGTGTAAATCATCAATTTGTAGTCACTTTCACTTATCCCATGTCAGGTTCAATATGTTTGAGGAGGGAGGCAGCTTGAATAGGTATCTTCAGGTTGAAGCTATGTTGGATTGGATGCACAATACATGTAAACAGGTGGAAAATATCATGTGGATTTCCTCCATAGATCATAATTATTTTAGTAGTAGTATCTATTGATTGAGCACCAAGTTCTTCACGTTCTTTAACTGAAGACGGCTATTCTAGCCTTTATGTTGGTGATAATTATTTTAAATGCTAGATGTTTAAAAAGATATTATGTTTGCAGACATATTGACCATTACTTAAATTACTTAAAACACGTTTTATTAAATCACTTATTTGGATGAGCAGAAGTCACTGATGTGAAATTACTTATGAAGTTATCTTAGGAATGAGATTACACATAACATTGACGGTAGTTTCTCAAAATACTGTATAAAATATCTTTACCTCTTATGTATTTGAGTTTTACTAATTACCTCAGGAAAACTAATTAATTTATTCAAATTGCAGAATTCACTCGATTTAGAAAATGTTTTGCAAATTTTACTTTCAATTTCCGGTGTTGCCACAGGGTACTGGATCTCGTTCCGAGACGGTTCCGAGAACATGTACTCGGGACGAGTTTGGATCTTGTCCCGAACTAGCTCGGGAATAGATCCGGGATAGGTTCCGAGTAAGTTGGTTAAACATTCTCCGGGAGAGTTTCAATCCATTCCCGCAGCACTCCCAGAGAAAGATGTTTCCGAGCACGCTGTTTTTACTCTCTCGTATCAATCTCCGAGACTACTATATCGGAGTTAGTAGATCAGAGACACCTTTTTGTTTAAGGGGTATATTAATTATATATTTAAGTATTGCAAAACAATATCAACAAATAAGTAGTACAAGCTTTGTCGCCTTCGTCAGGACAAAAGACACTAACACAAATTATTTTCTTGATAGGGTTGGGGTTGGGAAGAACATTTACCCGAAAATGTGGAATCCAAGCGAACTCAGATACGAAGAAGTGGTTGAATAATACCAACTCCAAAGTGATTGAAGAAGCAAGGACTCTGATTGTTAAGTCTCCTCTGTAAATAAACTCGTATAAAAATCAATCAAAAAGTGATAAAACCAACCAAACCAACATAACCAACCAAACTCAATCACAAAGAAGAGGTTGAATAATACCAACCTCAAAAAGGTTTGAAAAAAGAAGAAGAATTGCACTGAAGTAGAAGAACACTGGAAGTCAAGTGGTTAACGCGCTAGTCTGGTAATCCAGGTAGCGCAGGGATCCGTTGGTTTGAATCCCACCCAGTGCATGAATTTTTCCTCATTATTGATTTGAGTTTGTGACCACGTAATAATAAGACTCTTGAGGGTTAGGTGGTAGAAAATGCTTTGAGTATTGACCTCGCCTAGTGGTTACCTTCCACTATAAAGTGTTATTATTACTAATATTATTATAAGAGGTTGAATAATGCTAATCCAAAGTAGATTTGAGAAAAGGCAAAGTGAAGGAGAATTATTTCGCCAGCATAATGGGACGTTGGGATGTCTTTAATCTTGAAACTTCTAGAGTTTTCATAACTCTCTCTAGATGGAGTATTTTTTCGCTTAACTGTTCTATGAAACAACAAAAAATTCATAAAAAATGCATGCATTCATATTTTCCGCTTTCTATCTTTTAAATTTGCCATGCTGGTGACTACTCTCCTCCTTGCTTTCAGCATAGGGGTAGCTTTCTGTGTGGAAATTTTTGCTGGAAACACCTTGGGTTGGCGTTACCAGCTGTTGGTAAAGTGCTATTAAGTTGGAGAGAAAGATATTGAGGATAGAGATGTAAAAAAGATACAGACATAGATAGATAAAGAGAGAGAGAGGGACACAAAGAGATATTGAGGGGGAGAGAGGTAGAGAAAGAATTAAGGAGAGAGATATCGAGGAGAAGAGCAAATAAAAAAAGACATATGTAGATAAAGAGAGAAAGATATTGAGGGGAAGGGAGGTAGAGAAAGAATTAAAGAGAGGGAGAGATATTAAGGAGAAGAGCAAATAAAAAAGACATAGAGATATAGATAAAAAGAGAAAGAGGGAGCTAGAGAGATATTGAGGGGGAGGGAGTTAGAAAATAAAATAAAGAGAGAAAGAAAAGTAGAGAGAGATAGAAAAATATTGAGGGGGAGAGATTTACTAAAAGAAAAAGAGAGAAAAAAGATAGATAAACCGAGAGAGAGAGAGAGAGATTTTTTTTTTTTTTGATTTGATAATAATATAAATTGTTTTATTTGTTTTTTTTTACATCATATAATTTCCCTAAGCTAAGAGCTAACTTATAATGGGGAATCTCTCTTCCCAAATTATCTAAAATACATGATAAAAGATAAAGGACCTCATCTCTTTGCTACTAATTAGGTGATACCTACCAATATAAGATACCTCAATATGTAATGAATCCATTATAATGCATTTCATACAGTTTATTGTACAGGCGAAATTAAGAAGTTCAATGATATTTTTATCCTGTTCTTATACCACACAATTATAATTTTAATTTTAAATAGCTGTCTAATGTGCTCTCTTAGCTAAAATACTAAGTTTTATTTTTTCTTTTATTTTATTTTTATCTTTTTCTTCTAAGAATGGCTGACAGTAATCATTCAGTAGCCTGGGAATACAATAATCTAGCCTCCTGTTTCCATATCGTATGGTGTTAACTCTGATACGCTTGAAGGCCTGATGCCTCAGAGTCTATGGCTGATGAGTAAGCTGTCGAAATGATTTTTCAAAAAAGTTGGAATAAATTAGTGTATATTTCGATAGTTCATCTGGGGTTAGGCAGTCGACATTTGATTGGTAAAAGTTTTCTTATTTGCTTCTGTTGAGTGATCAAAGGTTCAATATGTATTGCGGAGCATAGGTATATAAAGTAACCCCGTATCTCAAGACGGAATCAATTAAGGAAAAATATATAATCTTTTTGGTAGTCAGAGGGAGAGATTGGTCGTTTATTTTATTCAATTTATACTTGATAATTCGTAATTTTTTACAAATATTAAATATATGTTGTTTCATCTGGAAGGAATTGTCAATATATACAATTATACACCTAGATATTTTGCTTCATCTTTATAATAAGAGAGAGATGAGAGAGAGAGAGAGGGAGAGGGAGAGGGAGAGAGATATTGAGGGGGAGAGAGGTAGTAAAAGAAATAGAGAGAAAAAACAAAAAAATTAAAAAGGAAAATGAGAGAGGTAGTAAAAAGCAAAAGAGGAGATAAAAGAAAACTGGTTGTGAAATAACGTCAAATATAGTTTGAAGATGTATTGTGAGTGACTCCTCACTTTAGAGTTAGCTAGATCGATTTCAAACTTGGTTGTTGTTTTCAAAGAGATATAAATAATAATAATAATATTTTTTTGTGGATAATTTCGGGTATGAAAAAAGCAAAGGTGTAATATTTTATCTCTCTCTCTCTATGTCTCTCTTTCTCTTTTGATAATATTTTTGTAAAATAAATTTCTTATATTAATACTTTCATTTATTTTCGCATCCATACGTATCAAAGTCTTTATAATGTTTATTATTAAACTATTGAGATCCGACCTCAGTAGCTTGATAGATAAGGCGGCGGACTTGTAACCTGGAGGTCGGTGGTTCAAGTCCCGATTTCAGCGTGATATCACGAAAGTGATTAACACAAATATTATGATAACTCAATAAACTATTGAGTAAATAAAGATTCTCTTCAAATTAAAATAATCTCTTTCTCTCTCTCTCTCTCTCTTCCTCTCTCAAATAGCTAATATATTTTTGTCTGGTCTACCAATTTTCGTTGAACTTTGTGAAAAACAAAAGAATTTCTTTTGTTTTTTTAACTTTGATATAAAATTAAATTTATTGCATTTTCTTCGTCGGATGAAAAAGCGACAAAAAATTCTTCGAATATTTACAAAACTTTCCGAAGACCTGGTTTTTTTTTTTTTTTACTCCAACCCACATTGACAATCATGAAGTTTTACCTCCTACCCTGTGAAAACTAAAAAAAACCTATTTAGATATATACATATATCTCAAGTGCACACCCAAAAGTTGGCTGCACAAGTGCACACCCAAAAAGACCCAATGACTATTGTATTGTTTCATACTTGAACAAACTTACGAGAATCATCGAAAATAAGCAACGTCCAGGTGAATACTTCGTGATGCTGGCATTCCGGTCCAACCCATGCAAGAAGAGGTTAATATGGATAGGAGGTAACACCTTCGTTTCCTGCGAATGGAGGGTAAAACCCTCGTCGTTATATGACCATGCAGTTGAATGCTACATTAAACCCAAAATAAAACTCACGAAACTCTAGGTTAGCAGTCTCAGTAAAGAGAGCGAAAGTTAGTTGGATAGTGCTGAAAAGAGAGGGATATAAATAAAAAGTTTGTGTGAGAGAGAATAAAGAGAGATAGAGAGAGAGGTAGAGAGAGAAAAGAAGAGAGAGAGAAGGACAGGGATGGAGAGAGAGAAAGAGAAGGAAAAGGACAGAGAGAGAGAGAGAGAAGGAGAAGGAGAGACAAAAAAAAGGAGAGGGAGAGAGGAGGAGAGAGAGAAAGGGATAGCGAGGGAGAAAGGAAGGATAAAGAGAAGGGGAGAGAGAGAGGAAGCATAAAGAGAGAAGGGGAGGAAGAGGGTTTGGTGGGAGAGACGAAGGAGAGAAAAGAATAACAGGGAGGGAGAAAGGAAGGATAGAGATAAGGGGAGGGAGGGAGGAAGCATAAAGAGAGAAGGGGAGGAAGAGGAATTGGTGGGAAAGACGAAGGAGAGAAAAGAAGAACAGGGAGGAAGAAAGAAGGATAGAGAGAGAAGGGGAGGGAGAGGGATTGATGGGAGAGACAAAGGAGAGAAAAGAAGAACAGGGAGGGAGAAAGGAAGGATAGAGAGAGAAGGGGAGGGAGAGAGATTGGTGGGAGAGACGAAGGAGAGAAAAGAAGAACAGGGAGGGAGAATGGAAGGATAGGGAGAGAAGGGGAGGGAGAGGGATGGGAGGAGAGAGAAAGAAGGGGAAGGAGATTGATGGGGGGGAGAAGTTTGGGGAGGGAGAGGCATGGGAGGGAACGTCGTAGCATGGAAAGATTCATTAATCACTCCCAGACAGGGAAATTAGACTTGCTTTTCATTTATATTCAAGAGCTCACGACACCATGACATAAGGGCCCCAGGCAGGCTTTTTTCAAGCCTTGGAATGGGGACATTCTGTCTTTGAGTTTTTTTAAAGCAAATTTTGCGTCGAGATAATAATCAGTTAAAAAAAAGTTATCATATTTGTGTTAATCACTTTCGTGATATCACAACTACTCAAACTCGCTTTACTAAATCTACGCTGAAAGTCCACTGCCTTATCGATCAAGCCACTGAGGTCGGTGCGTCGAGATAATAATATTATATTCTTTACCAATTTTTTTTTTATTTATTATGCGTTCATTTTTAACTGCATGGTCATTTGGTCATATCACGACGGGGATGTTACCGTTCCTTCGCAGGAAACTCACAAACCTGGTACCCACATTAATCTCACCCAGCCTAGACGGAAATGCCAGCATCACGAAGTTTTCACCTCATTGGACGTTGCTTAACATCGGTGCATTGAATGCGCCATTGATCCTGGCTTGCCAAGTTTCTTTTTATTTACATTGGTGGACGAAATGATTGGAACGAAACCTTTCCAAGACCTTTCCAACCCAGTTGATGAAGCAGTGTTGCCAAACCACTGCCGAGTTTCCAGTTACAGACTTTGTTGATTGTGTATTGGTAGTCAAGTGGTTAAGGCGCTAGCCTCGTGATCCAGGTAGCGAAGGGATCCGTTGGTTCGAATCCCTCCCAAAGCATGCATTTTTTCTCATTTATTTTCAAACTGGGTGCTATCCTTAGAAATAGTTCCTCATTTTTTCTCACGAGGTACGAGCGACTAGCAGACTAAAATTTAGATTCGAAAAATTCCTTCTCCGCGCTGGGATTCGAACCCAGATCACCGTGCATTCATACCTACCGCGATCCACAACTGGACCACAGTGACTACTTTCAGTTGTTTTTTTTTTTTTTTTTTTCTCCTTATCATGGAAATTTGTCATACAGCCAATGGATTACTTTCAGTTATTATATTATAATTACTAAAACAATAACAGTTATTAACTGGGTAGTCAAGTGGTTAAAGCCCTGGTCTGGTAATTCACTTGGCCCAAATCCTACCCGGTGCATGAATTTTTCCTCAAAAAATTGAATTTTTGACCACAAAATGATAAGACCCAACTTTCCATTAAAGAGTGTTATTATTATTAGTTACTATTATTATTATTTGAGTAGCCTGGACTTTGTCTGATTACTGCTATAAAAAAACCATTTATAAAGGACATTAGGATCTATTACTACAAATGAAATTCTATTCTGAATTGAGGAGGCTGAAAATATGCGAGAGAGACAGAACGGAATAATAGAGAATTATGGAGGTAGTGGAGGAGCCAGAGGCTGAAGGATTCCAGTGGATGTGAAAGAAGAGAGGGAGAGAGAATTGAATTGAAAAAATGCCAAATTTATTTACCTCAAATAACAATAAATTTCTAAAAAATTCTTAGTATCAAATACCTAAGTAAGCCAGCGTCGATGGCGCGTTGAATGCACCGGTTCTCGTTGGATCACCGAAGTTAAGCAACGTCCAGCGAGGTGAAGACTTCGTGATGCTGGCATTCCGACGCAACCCAGGCTGGGTGAGGTTAATGTGGGTAGCAGGTTTGTGAGTTTCCTGTGAATGGAGGGTAACACCCCCGTCGTGATATGACCATGCAGTTGAAAGCGACGTTAAAACCAAAAAAAAAAAAAAAAAAAAATACCTAAGTATTTATAGTATTTGATAAATACTATAAATTTTATGCAAAAAAAAAAAAATAGTTTTTGATACATAATATGTATCAAAAATATTTTTCATATAAGCATATTATGCTTATATGAAAACTATTCTAAGCTAAACTTGCCTTAAGAGAAAGAGCAAGAAGAGTAAGGAGTAAAGAAAGAGACAATATGGAAACGATCCAAGGAGTAAAGAAAGAGAGAAACGAAAATATTTTTTATTTCCTCTGTATTAAAAATTAAGGAAAAATTAAGAAAGGATAAACAAAATAGAAAAAAAGGTACTTAGAAGAGAAAATAATCATTTTATTGTATTAATATACCTATTACCTACACTAAAATTGTAGAATTTTCAAAATTACCTACTCAAACTCGCCTTACTAAATATTTGCCATACTTGGGACTTGAACCACAGACCTCCAGGTCACGAGTCCGCCACCTCATTGGTTGAGAGAGAGAAAAAGAGAGAGAGAGAGGAAGAGAGAAATATAGAGAGGGAGGGAAAGGGAGAGAGAGAGAGAAGAAGAGAGAGAGAGAGACGCGGAAGGGAGGAACCATGACATTTCTTAATAAAATACTTTAAGGATTAAGGACGCTAGCATTCCAATGCTCTCCTTTCGCCTTCTCAATCATTATCTCTCCTCCTCCTCTCTCCCTTCTTTTATAATTTTCTTTCTTCTCTTATAACTCTCTTCCCTCTACTTCTTTCTTCATCTCTTTCCTAGATTCTCCTGCTCTTGTTCTTCTTTTTCACTCTCTCTTTTTCTCTCTTTCTCTCTGTCTCTCTCTTTCTCTCTTTCTCTCTCTCTCTCTCCCCAACTCTCTCTTTTTTATATCTCTCTCTCCATCTCTATCTATCTCTCTCTCTCTCTTTCTCTCTGTCTCTTTCTTTCTATGTCTCTCTCTTCATCTCTATCTCTTTCTCTCTCTCTCTCTTTCTATATTCATCTCTCTCCTTCCCTATCTATCTCTCTCTCCTTCTCTATCTATCTCTCTCTCTCTTTCTATATCTTTCTCTCTCTCACACACACTAGCTCATCTGTGCAAGAACGAAAGCTAGGAGACAAATTTTCTGAATATTAAAATTCCTCAGTCGCGTCGCGTCGCCTGCAGACAAAATGACTCGTGTGATTTTGCGGCTTGCTCTTCTAGAATATGGAGGTGTCTGGCTGGGAGACGTTAAACAGGAAGAGACTGTTGGGTTGGGTGGAAGAGATTGCCAAAGGCAATTACCCTGCCCTTTAGTTAGGACACATAATATTATGTATATAATTATTTATTTTTTCTTTATTTTTTTTTATATTGTATTTTAATTTGTAATTATTTGTGTTGTATATAATATGTCCTATTAATAAAGTGTAAATAAATAAATAAACAGGGAGAAGCCCAGGGGACACAGAGAACCTCAACCAGCCTGATAGATTGCATTTCTCCCAAGGATTTGTGGGCAAATGGGTGGTCAAAATCAAAAATGGGAGGATAACTTTGTCATGTCCCGGCTGGGTTTCGAACCCGCGACCTCTAGATTACCAGACACAACGCCTCGACCATTGAGCAACCGGGACTGACTAAAAAGAGAGGGATGAGGTTGAGTGGCAGAGTCCGCTGTCTTGGCTACCTGGATCACCGCCAGTGTGTCGGATCATCATCATAGGGTGGCGTCATCGTGAACGATGGTAGCCAGACAGTGGAGGAATGACTCAGCACTTCTACCACTGTCTTTGTCGCATAGGAATTTCTAATATAGCAGGGATGAAGGGGAATGAAGGAGAATGAAGAAAATGAAAATGAAAGAGAATGAAAATAAAAAATCGATAGAGTACATAATTATATTCAATAATATTTTTATGTTATTTTTCACATATTTCAGCTCCATATTCTTAATATTCTTTTTTCTCCTTTCTCTCTTTCTCAACCTACTTTTTTCTCAGCTTTTTTTTCTTATTTATCTCCACATTCTCCCTTTTTTTACTGTCTCTCCTTATTTATCTAGGTTTCCTTCTCCGTTTCTTTCTCTTTATTTATTTTTCCTGCTCTTGTATACAGGGTCCGCCAAAAAAAAGGAGCCACTCGAAATATCTAGAATACGGATTCAAATTTTGAGAAAAACTAAAACTGGTGTACCATTATTATGGAAGGGGAAACCTTTTCCACTAGGTTTTGATTTTTTATCATTACCAGAGGTGGCGCTAGGGAGGGTCAACTATAGAATCTCTAGATATTTTGAGTGGCTCCTTTTTTTTGGGGGACCCTGTATATATTTTATCTCTTTTTGCCTAATTCTCTCTCTATTCCTCTTCCCATATCCTCCTTCTCTTTTCTATCAATTCTTTCTCTTTATCGTCTTTATTATTCTCCTTTCCCTCCTTTTATTCTTCTCATCTTCTTTCTCCATATCCTTATTATTCCATGGTTTTCACGCCTCATTCTCTCTCTCATTGCTTTTCTTTCTCTACCAATTCTTTCTTCTCTTTTTCATTTTCTTTTTCTTCTTTATTGTTCTTCCTGCCCCTCCTCCTCCTCTTGATCCTCCTCCCTTTCTTTCTCAGATTCTTCCTTTTAAAAATGAGAGAAAATATTTCGATTCTTCTTTCTCTCTTCTTTCTCGTTCCCTTTGTCTCCTCGTTCTTCTTTCAATAACAAAGGATTCCGAAGACAAAGTTATTTATTCCCGTCAGTCGGTACGCAAGACAGAGGACCAAACTTCCACGCTTCTATCTTTTTAATTAAATTAATTTAACGAATAATTTTCTTTATTAAAAAAAAGGGAAGCTTTTCCCGTCTCCAGAAAGTTAAAACCACACCCCCGCGCGAGTGCAGCTTTGTGATGTTTCCTTGTGAGTGAATTAGAGATCCATCATGTTGGAGCAAAGTTTGTGAGTTGCCTTGGATCAAAGAGAAAGGATAAGAGAGAAGAGAGCAGAGAAAAAGAGAAATTGAGGGGAAAAGAGAGCAAGAAATTGAAAGAGGGACAGAAAGAGAGAGAGAGATTTAATGTGTGAAAGAGAAAAGGAAGATAGATTTAGCGTGTGAGAGAGAGAAAAAGGGAGGGAGAGAAAATGAGATAGAGACAATAAGGGAATGAGAAAAAGAGAGGGACAAAGAGAGAAAGGGAGAGAAGAGAAAATGAGAGAAAAGAAGGCAGAGAAGAAAGGAAAGAGAGGGAGGAAGATAAAATTGGCCAGAGTAACTTAAGGAATCAGAGAGGGAGAGAGTACATATAAGGAAAGAGAGAAAGAGAGATTGAGCGAGAAAGGGCGTGATAAAGAACGAGAAACAGAAGAGAAAGAGAGAACAATATAAGAGATACCGGCTACGGTAGCTTGATCGATAAGGCGCTGGACTTGTAACTTGGAGGTCGGTGGTTTTAGTCCCAATTTCGGTTGAAATTTAAGAGTGTTACATGGTTTTGACATCACGAAAGTTATAAACACAAATATGATAACTTTTCTCTTCTATTCTAAGAAAGATAGAGAGAAATAAAGAGAGAGAGAAAGAGAGAGAGAGAGAGATTTGATTTAATTTGGTTTATTCTTATTTATAACAATTTTAAATTTACAGAAATAACATATCCTAAACTAATATAAAATAACTTATGAGAGAAAGAAAGAGAAAGAGAGAGAAAGAGAGAGAGAGAGAGAGAGAGAGAAGCAAAGGAGAATGAGAAAGATAGTGAAGAAAAAAAATGAAGGTAAGAAAAAGGATTAAAATCTCTTGAGATATTATTATGCTTGGTAAGATGTAGAACAAAGATGAATTATGAAAGTTATTGTTGCATCATTATTTAACAATTACGTAAATGTATAAAGTTTTTACTTTTAAGCAAATAATATGTATAATGTACAAAGAATATACATAGTTATATTTTCATAATGTTTCAATTGTATTGAGTAACTTTTTCAATCATAATTTTTTGTTTGAAGTTTCAACAGGAAATACCCATTTTGATATTATGTATCTATACCTAACAATAAAAACCAATCCAATATTTTTTATTATAAAAAAAATAGTTTCTATAGTAATATTATTATAACTCTTTACTGTTATTTTATTTTACAATATCGCAACGAAGCGTGATTATTGCTTTGAGCAATAATCACGCAATCAAACCTTTACCTTATTGACCTGTGAAGATTTATTGAGTAAAAAACAGAATATAATTGGTATCTAAATTTATTGTTGATAGAAAAATGCTAATTCCTTTTATCTTCTCTTCTGCTTTCAGGACAATCTCGTGAAATCCCGATTGTCGCCAGTAACCTCCATCAACCTTATCCCTCAAATCAAAGTGTGTTATGAGGATAGTTTGGATAATTTTTTAGAGGTTCAAATTCAGTCTGGGTGAACTGGAGTACCTGAGACTACACGCCAACAAAATTTAGTTGAAACCCATTCGCAAAATGCACTCATAATTTTAAAGTGGACTAAAAAAAACCCATTGACAAGGATAATAATAATATTATGTAAAAAAATTACAATTTTACTCAAAAAAATATTATACATACTATAATAAAATATTTAATAAAAGTACATGTACGTACGTAGGTTGGTAGGTAAATTTTATTTTTTCAAACCAGTGCTGATGAGTATAAATATTAATATAAAATAATCAACAAATAATAATATTTATAACGGACAGAAGTCGTAGAAAATAATCCTTCAATAAAATAACATGAATAAGGAAAATGAGAAAAAACAAATAAATATTTTTTATGTTCGCCTGGAAACTGAGTGATTATGCAATGTACAATACAGGATAAAGTTTTTAGCTCAACATTTACATTATTATTAGTCTATGTGGTTACTTCCCCAAACTTGTAATGTAAACAAGCTAGTGAATGGATTGAATCCTACCCTCCTGTTTAAGTATTTGTACTTTTATTCATTTATTTGAGTTTGTAACCTAAAAAGACTCTGAGGGTTAGGTGTTAGAAAATGCTCTAAGCATTACCCTGGCCTGTTACCGATTTCGTGCGAAGTATACCCTCAGTATATTACTGAGGTTACGTAAATATGTATATAGCGTTAGGAAGGGCATCCAGCCGTAAAAAATGTGCCAAAACCAACCAACCTCAACCATGAGGTTGAACAACATTTTAGTCGACCCTGCTTGAGCGGGATAAGACAGAGTGAAAGAAGATACCCTCAGTATATTACTACTAAAAGAAACAACCCACATACATGTATTATCTCTTATTTATACATTCATATGTATAATGAGAGCACGAATATCCAGCTGTGCAACATAGATTCAATTAGAGGAACATACCCACTATTCACAAGTACCCCTACAATGTATTGAAACCATTAGCCAGCGCCGCAGGAAAGCTAAACTTTTCCAGTATCATAATTTTCGAAAGCGTCCATGATGCTAAAACAATGAAAATTAATAACACTTAACTTACACATTCGAAAATATTCATTTGCCACTCTCGAAAATTGTAACAATTATTTTCAAACTTTTCACATGTTTTATTACAGTTGGAACTTTGCGTTCCGGCAATCCGAGAATTAATGGGAGAAGGTATTAACTTTGCAATAACAATCTCATAGAAGTCCTCTCTACACAGCTGTGACCGCATGTGTGAAGTTTGCTGAATTTGACAGTCGAAATTTTTGTGTGGAACTTTTAAAAACACAACAGAAAAAAAAATATTTGTTTATAAATATCATGAATGATGAAAATTCCAGTCACCTGTGCATAGAGATTTTTATGAGAAAAATTAATTTGAATACATGATTATAAACTAATTAATTTCATAATTTTAATTAGGTAGCAGAAAAAATGACAGATCTGTGTTTGCTATACTCTTATTTTTCTATTTCTAAATACTAAGTGAACTGAACTTGAAATACCTCTAAACCAATTGTTAACTTGTGTGAACAATGAACTAAACCAAATACGAACTATATACTCGTACGAATGTAATGAACATCTTATAATATCTTTTATCCAATGACTTACCATCTGAAAAATTCTTTAGTAAATTCTTCAATTCTTATTGTTACCTTATCACCACAAAATAAATTTTTATGAATTCATAGTATAAAAGTTTCACCAGTTGAAAACCTGTAAATATCAGTAGCAAATACTCCAGAACACTAATAGTTTCAAACAAATGTATCTCTATTAACAAAACCTACAGTGTGTCTCATAAAAGTGAATCTAAAAGATAATACGAAACTGAATAACCAACGATAATCTCACCGTTATACCAGCCCTCTAACATCTTCCGATTTTGAGAGACACATTATAATATTCTCTATATAGGTACTCTTATTCAGAGATCAAACACTTAAGTGATAACCTTCTACATCGATTGAATTTCAGCTCTCTAACTCAAATTTCTCATCAAGTATTTCATCCAAACCTTGAAACACTTGAAATTATTTAATGTCCTGTAACAATCCACTTGAGACTCTTATTGACATGAACCTGTTGACACAAACCGGTTTCAGCAACTAAAATTGAAACTTCACAACGAGTACAAATCGAGGTCCTCAACAACTCAACATAACCGAAGTAGAACAAAGTCCAACAAACGAGACCTATTTTACCACTCAAAGCATCTCAACATTTCCATTGTGCGTCTTTCAGCTCAACCCCTCTGCTGCATACAACACTGCTTATCCTGCAACAATGCGACTCAAGAGATTCTTTACTCTCACAACCTAAATTTTCAGAAACGTCTTGAAAGGTACCGCACCCCAAAATTAGAGCTAGACTAAAAGCAACAACAGCAACAAAGTAAGTCTCAATCACTTGTACCTCATCAACAATATTACCAACAATACAATGTTGGGAGAGATCACAACCATCAAAACCGGCCATTTTCAACTGAATTCGAACAACTGAGTTGATAAAAAATCATGAAAAAAACTCTTCGTCCGAATTGAATTTGGTCAACATGTTCAATAATGTCGTTAACTGTTCTCAAACGGTTGGATACATTCAAACTGTCGAATCAAACTGATTCCGAATCAAACAGTTGAATCATGACGGAATCCGCCATCTTGACGGAATCCGCCATCTTCGACGGAGCCCTGCCCGGTGGTGTCAACGTCACGGACGCAGCGTTGCCGGATGAGAATGTCGGCTCCATCATTTGGATGACGCTCCGGGCGTCCATCATGATCTTCATCATCCTCGCTTCCATCGGAGGCAACCTCCTGGTCATCGTGTCTGTCATGCGCCATCGGAAGCTGCGCATCATCACCAACTATTTCGTCGTGAGTCTGGCCTTTGCTGACATGCTGGTGGCGATGCTGGCCATGACGTTCAACGCCAGTGTACAGGTGCGTTTTTATTTGTAAAAGAAGAGAGTAAAGAGGGGGCAAGGACTTCGATTGGTATAGACCTCTCTTTAAATAAATGTTCATTAAAAAAAAAAGAGAGTAAAAAAATTTACAGACAAACCTCAAGAGAACTCAAGCGACGTAAGAGAACTCAAGCGACCGGAATTTTTCTCTTATATTCAGACTTCTCAAGTTCTCATTTAAAGAGGTCATTTTCCGTTACAAAGAGGTACACACATTGAACCTTGAATATGTGTTCTTATATAAAGTTTTCTCTTATATCTAGTCCTCTTATATCCAGGTTCGATTATATCATTAAAAAGTTAATCTCTCTCTGATTTTCTTTTTTTTTTTTTTTTACCGAACTTGAAACTCGAACCACCGATCCTATGTTACCATTCCGCCGTATTAATCAAGCTAATGAGGTTTGTAAAATAAAAAGAGGTTAAAATCAACATGTTATCATAACTGTCATTGTGTCTTCATGGATATTAATATCAACACCAACCAAATTTGTCATTTTTTATGTACGCCTTGAAACTAATTGGTTATGCAATGTGCAAGACTACAAGGAAATTATTTACTCTGGATATAATTATTTATTCATAGAAGTAAACTGTAGTATATTAAGACAGTATTTTCACAGTTACGTTGCAACGTTGTGTACAGTAAAATTACTGTGGTGCACAACAATACAAGAATCAAACGAGAATAATATTAAAATACAGAGAAAACACATAGAATATAATATGAACATAAAAATAGAAGAAAAAAAATTAACAAATAGGTACGTACATAATTATAATTATGTCCCCCTAGGCATTTTTTTAACGGAGTTCAGGAATTTTGAAAAATCTACCATAGTCCGGAGCCGCGTCTTTCTTTTGGATTAAAAACAAATACCAGGTTTGGTTTTTTTCAATTTTAGCTTTCCCACCATTCGTGAAAGAAAAATGCATTACCGTACTTTTAAAGATGTAAAAAAAAAACAATGGAAAAATGTAAACAAACCAGGAATAAAGAAATGGAAGAAAGAATTTTATAAATCCGTTTTGGTTAACCAAACTGGAAGAAGATTTCTCCTCTTTTCGTTTTCTTCCAAAAGAAAAATGACTTTCTTCCAGTTCGTCCATTTTATTCCACTTGAATCCACTTTGGTTAGAAAGAAAAATACAGTTCGGTACACTTGGAACTAACAGTTGAGCTAATAGCATCTAATAGTTGAGCTAATAGCATCTCATAGTTGAGCTAATAGCATCTAATAGTTGAGCTAATAGCATCTAATAGTTGAGCTAATAGCATCTAATATTTGAGCTAATAGCATCTAATAGTTGAGCTAAGAGCATCTAATAGTTGAGCTAAGAGCATCTAATAGTTGAGCTAAGAGCATCTAATAGTTGAGCTAATAGCGTCTAATAGTTGATCTAATAGCATCTAATAGTTGAGCTAATAGCATCTAATAGTTGAGCTAATAGCATCTAATAGTTGAGCTAATAGCATCTAATAGTTGAGCTAATAGCATCTAATAGTTCAGCTAATAGCATCTAATAGTTGAGCTAAGAGCATCTAATAGTTGAGCTAAGAGCAACTAATAGTTGAGCTAATAGCATCTAATAGTTGAGCTAATAGCATCTAATATTTGAGCTAATAGCATCTAATAGTTGAGCTAAGAGCATCTAATAGTTGAGCTAAGAGCATCTAATAGTTGAGCTAAGAGCATCTAATAGTTGAGCTAATAGCGTCTAATAGTTGATCTAATAGCATCTAATAGTTGATCTAATAGCATCTAATAGTTGAGCTAATAGCATCTAATAGTTGAGCTAATAGCATCTAATAGTTGAGCTAATAGCATCTAATAGTTCAGCTAATAGCATCTAATAGTTGAGCTAAGAGCATCTAATAGTTGAGCTAAGAGCAACTAATAGTTGAGCTAATAGCATCTAATAGTTGAGCTAATAGCATCTAATAGTTGAGCTAATAGCATCTAATAGTTGAGCTAAGAGCATCTAATAATTGAGCTAATAGCATCTAATAGTTGAGCTGATAGCATCCAATAGTTGAGCTAATAGAATCTAATAGTTGAGCTAAGAGCATCTAATAGTTATCATTGTTGAGCTAATAATATCTAATAGTTGAGCTAATAGCATCTAATAGTTGAGCTAGTAGCATCTAATAGTTGAGCTAATAGCATCTCATAGTTGAGCTAATAGCACCTAATAGTTGAGCTAATAGCATCTAATAGTTGAGCTAATAGCATCCAATAGTTGAGCTGATAGCATCCAATAGTTGAGCTAATAGCATCTAATAGTTGAGCTAATAGCATCTAATAGTTGAGCTAATAGCATGTAATAGTTGAGCTAGTAGCATCTAATAGTTGAGCTAATAGCATCTCATAGTTGAGCTAATAGCATCTAAAAAGCCGTATTTTTCTTTCTAACCAAAGTTAACCAAACGGGAATAAAATGAACCAAACTGGAAGCAAGTCATTTTTCCAAAGTTAACCAAAATGGAAGTAGAAAATTCTTGCTTCCAGTTTGGTTCATTTTATTCCCGATTAGTTAACTTTGGTTAGAAAATGAAGTTGACCTTGGAATAAAATGGAAACATTTGGAAAAACCCTAACCTGGAATTTTTTTTAGTTAGAAAGAAAAATACAGCTATAGTTGAATCGTGATATGCAAAAAGGGCTTCAGTCAACATCTCCTTGTTGACCTGAGCTACATCTTCTGAGCTTTGTAAGTCATTGACTGAGGTCTCTTTTACATAAAACATCTACACTAAGTTCTTATTATTTCAATGAAGGTGTATGTCACAGAGACCCTTTTTGTATAGAAAGATCGGCAGAGTATTAAAATAATTTTTGGTGAGCTTATCTCCATTTTGAATTTTTACTGACTGAAGCCCTTTTTGCATATCACGATTCAGTTGAGCTAATAGCATCTAGTAGTTGAGCTAATAGCATCTAATAGTTGAGCTAAGAGCATCTAATAGTTGAGCTAGTAGCATCTAATAGTTGATCTAATAGTTGAGCTAAGAGCATCTAATAGTTGATCTAATAGTTGATCTAATAGCATCTAATAGTTGAGCTAAGAGCATCTAATAGTTGAGCTAAGAGCATCTAATAGTTGAGCTTTCCTCCGCCAGGTGACGGGAAAGTGGAACTTCAGCTACTTCATGTGTGACGTGTGGAACAGTTTCGACGTCTACTTCTCCACCGCGAGCATTCTGCATCTCTGCTGCATCAGCGTGGACAGGTGAGTAGCGCTACTCATTTGAGGAGGGACAGGGAGGGGGGTCGGTATCTCTTCGATTGTTCTTTCTTTCTCTTGTTTTTCCTGTCTCTCTCTCTCTCTCTCTTTCTCTCTTTTTATCACACCCTTTTTCGCTCAATCTAACTTTCTCTTCCTCCTTATTTTTACTCTCTCCCCCTTCCTTTCTTATTACCTCAGTTCCTCTGTCAACATGTTTATATCACGACGGGGGGCTTACACTCCATTCGCTTGAAACTCAAATAAAACTGTTGTGTCAAACTATTTTTTCGTTTTTTTATTATTATTAGTTTTTTTTTATTATTATTATTATTATTATGCCGACTCGACAATTATTGAACAATGGTTTACTGGTGTCATCCGACACCGGCAAACCAACACTTTATTAATTGGACATATATACAACATAGGTAATTACAAATTAATCAACAATATATGAGAATTGCCTTTGGCAATCTCTTCCACCCAACCCTTTTGTTGGGTGGAAGAGATTGCTTTTTTTTAAGAGCTTTATTCGTTGTGGTAAATTCATACCGTTTTCAAGCATAGTTTTTTCTGAATAAACCAGTTCTCTTAAAGTATAACATCAGAGAATCCATTCCGTCTTTGTTATACTCAAGTGATGGAGGGGTTGGGAATGCTCGAATAGGGGATAGAAAAGGACATTCCAAGATAGAATAGAATATACCCTGTTTATACTGCCGAGGTAAGACTGAAAAGTCCCTCTACTCCAGCAGTCAAACTTGTCTTATATGTTTTATGGGATAAAAGATAAAGATGGTAGTTTATTAATTCCGAAAATTGCTAATGGTGTCACGGATATATTTTCACTAGAATCCAAGAAGATTAACAGAGCTTAGCTCAGGGTAGAAATAAATGGAAGAGGCTGCTGCAAAATGTCAAGGACCCTGTATGTAATTTTTCTTTTAAAAGATGAGTGTTTCACAGAATTTTTTTATTTCGTAGTCGTGAAACAGGAGCTACTGTAGACGCTTGTGGTCTGTGTTGTAGCCTACACATCCCGTAATATGCCTCCCCTCTGATGGGCGAGAAGTGACACAATACTTCCCAATTAGGTGCTGGGTCAACACGAGCGCACCGGAAGGTATCCCTTACAAACAATTGTAACCAAATTAAGTATACAAATTTTTGTTGGCACGGGGGATCGAACCCGGGACCTTCCACATGGCAAGCGAGTGATTAACCATTGAACTAATCGCGCGCTCTAATTCCGATAACTAATGTTATCGGAAGTATTCCAGCCTCCGTGGCGTAATGGTTGTGACTACTGCCCGTAGACACCGAGTTTGGTCCCCGGTTGGAGCAGACTTTTTGAAGAAAATTCTATTCCCTCCAAACACGTGAGGCTGGCATTTCCGGCCCTACCCAGTCTGGGTGAGATTATTGTGGGTAGCTGGCATGATTCCCAGCGAATGGAGGGTAAAACCCCGTCCAGACTATCAACATCTCAATCAAGACGTTAAAACCAAAAAGAATTAAGGGGTCACAATAGATCTAATTTGTCGCAGTGTTAATTGTTAGGGTTTCACTGTAAACCCTGCAAACCAGATCAGATAATAATAATAATAAATCGGAAGTATTTTCAATTGTTCTATCTTCTCAACATCCCCAGGTATTACGCCATCGTGAAGCCTGCAACCAGATCAGTTAATAATAATAATAATAAATCGGAAGTGTTTTCAATTGTTTTATCTTCTCACCACCCCCAGGTATTACGCCATCGTGAAGCCTGCAACCAGATCAGTTAATAATAATAATAATAAATCGGAAGTGTTTTGAAATGTTTTATCTTCTCACCACCCCCAGGTATTACGCCATCGTGAAGCCTGCAACCAGATCAGTTAATAATAATAATAATAAATCGGAAGTGTTTTCAAATGTTTTATCTTCTCACCATCCCCAGGTATTACGCCATCGTGAAGCCCCTCAAGTACCCCATCAACATGACCAAGAGAGTGGTGGCCTTTATTATCATTATTATTATTACTATCATTATTATTATTACCATGATGCCACCCTATGATGATGAATCGGAAGTATTTTTTAAAAATTTAATTTTTTAATTTTTAATTTTTTTTTTTAATTTTTATTAATGTTTTATCTTCTCAACATCCCCAGGTATTACGCCATCGTGGACGCCACCCTATGATGATGAATCGGAAGTATTTTCAAATGTTTTACCTTCTCAACATCCCCAGGTATTACGCTATCGTGGACGCCACCCTATGATGATGAATCGGAAGTATTTTCAAATGTTTTACCTTCTCAACATCCCCAGGTATTACGCTATCGTGGACGCCACCCTATGATGATGAATCGGAAGTATTTTCAAATGTTTTACCTTCTCAACATCCCCAAGTATTACGCTATCGTGGACGCCACCCAATGATGATGAATCGGAAGTATTTTCAAATGTTTTACCTTCTCAACATCCCCAGGTATTACGCTATCGTGGACGCCACCCTATGATGATGAATCGGAAGTGTTTTCAATTGTTTTATCTTCTCAACATCCCCCTAGGTATTACGCCATCGTGAAGCCCCTCATTGGAAGTATTTTCAAATGTTTTATCTTCTCACCATCCCCAGGTATTACGCTATCGTGGACGCCACCCTATGATGATGAATCGGAAGTGTTTTCAAATGTTTTATCTTCTCAACATCCCCCCAGGTATTACGCTATCGTGGACGCCACCCTATGATGATGAATCGGAAGTAAATTCAAATGTTTTATCTTCTCAACATCCCCAGGTATTACGCCATCGTGAAGCCTGCAACCAGATCAGTTAATAATAATAATAATAAATCTGAAGTATTTTCAAATGTTTTTTATGTAGTCACTGTGGCAGAGCGAGTTAGCGCGCTAGGCATTGCACACATGGTGACCTGGGTTCGATTCCCAGCAGGGGAGGATTTTTTCTGCTCTGTACTTGGATGTTCGGGGTCCACTCATACCTCGTGAGGAAAAATGAGTAGCTGCTTTAATGTGAAGCAGCGACCAGTGGCAGAATCTTAGGCAAAAAAATAATACAAGATATTGTAAATTAAAGTGGTAAAGTCCTATGGTTCTGCGCTACCCACTAAAATTGTGACATAATAACACAAAGAAAAAGCATTATTATTATTATTATTATTATTATTAAATGTTTTATCTTCTCACCATCCCCAGGTATTACGCCATCGTGAAGCCCCTCAAGTACCCCATCAACATGACCAAGAGGGTGGTGGCCTTTATTATCATTAATATTATTACTATCATTATTATTATTCACTTTCTCTCCTTTGGAAGGCAATCATCACCTTCCAAAGGGTATCACACCTGGAGCGGATCATATGATCAATTCTCCTGGTGTTGTAACTTCAGGAGCGGATCCGAAGATCAAGTCTCCTGAAGTTGTTTGGTTCATAATGTGGGGAGGTTATTTTATGATCGACTTTGTGTAGTCCATCTTTTTCTCTCCCGTGGCTATCCCCCTTACTGTCATTATTATTATGACCATGACGCCACCCTATGATGATGAATCGGAAGTGTTTTCAAATGTTTTCTCAACATCCCCAGGTATTACGCTATCGTGGACGCCACCCTATGATGATGAATCGGAAGTATTTTCAAATTTTAATTTTTTAATTTTAGTTTTTTATTTTATTTTTAATTTTTATTAATGTTTTATCTTCTCAACACCCCCAGGTATTACGCCATCGTGGACGCCACCCTATGATGATGAATCGGAAGTATTTTCAAATTTTAATTTTCAATTTTTTTTTTTTTTAATTTTTATTAATATTTTACTTTCTCACCATCCCCAGGTATTACGCCATCGTGGACGCTACCCTATGATGATGAATCAGAAGTATTTTTTAAAAATTTAATTTTTTAATTTTTTTAATATTTTTTTTTTTTTTAATTTTTATTAATGTTCTATCTCCTCACCATCCCCAGGTATTACGCCATCGTGAAGCCCCTCAAGTACCCCATCAACATGACCAAGAGAGTGGTGGCCTTCATGCTTCTCAACGTCTGGGTGTCGCCCGCCGTCATCTCCTTCGTGCCCATCATGTGTGGGTGGTACACCACGTCGGAGCACCTCGTGTATAGGTACCAGCACCCGAACATATGCGACTTCAAGGTGAGTGTTCAGGTTTAAAGTTATCATATTTAAAATTGTTTTTAAATTAAATTAATTTTTTTTTAAAGTAAATTAAGTCTGGCTGAGGGACTTTAAACAGGGAGTAGACCAGCAGTTTGGTTGGGGAAGTATAAACAGGGAGTAGACCAGCAGTCTGGCTGGGGAACTATAAACAGGGAGTAGACCAGCAGTTTGGTTGGGGAAGTATAAACAGGGAGTAGGTACACCAGCATTGGCTTGGTTCAATTATTAGCCTGCTTGTAAAGACAGTGGTAGAAGTGCTGAGTCATTACTCCACTGTCTGGCTACCATCATTTACGATGACGCCACCCTTTGATGGAATTAAGTTTTAAATTAAATTAAAATTAAAAAAAATCATAACTTATTAAAAATAGAGAAGTTAGTTGATGGCATGGATACTCAGAACTATTACCTGCTGATGAGAGCAAATAAGCTCGAAACAGCTGTCCAGGTATGTTCTGATATTCATTTACATCTAATACAACTTCTCACTTTTCTGTTTATACTGATACTGATATTTGTGGTAATCACATTCGTGATGTCACAACTACTCAAACTCGCTTTACTAGAACTTTGCTTAACTTGGGACTTGAACCACGGACCTCCAGGTTATAAGTTCGCCGGCTGAGGAGTATTTTGTAATACAGTCAAATCTGGAAGAATTCTTTTATATCCAAGTTTCTCTTATAAAAAGAGCTTATCTCTCCATATAGAGAAGTAAATTGGAACTGGAATTGTTTATCTTTAATCAATATTATCTTATATCCAGTTCTCTTATATCTAGGTCCGACTGTAATTTGTTAGGCCGAAATACCTTTTGTATTTTTAATTATTAAAGGCCGAATTATAGAGGAATCAACTTTTCAACAAAGTGGAACAAACCCTATTCCCAGATACTATCTTGGTTGAAAGCACAGTCAATAAAAAGAGCAGTTGGGTTGAGAATAAGAGGAGCAAGGAGGCTCATAAGAAGCTTACCCTACGAAGATGGAGCGGGGATGCCTCATTTTTAAATATAATTATCTACTATTTTTATTTTATTATGAATGAGTGTGTTTATATTAATAAAAATAGGTATTTTGCTGTTAAAAAAATAAAAATAATTATAAGACCGACTTCCCTCGAGTCGGAGATTCAACGGCTTACAACGCACTATAGAAGCAGAGCGATTAAAAAAAGCGGTTGAAAAAGAAGGAGTAAAAAGATATAAAGGAGCAACAAAAAAAAAATGCAAGAAGTGTCTCCTAACTTTCACGTGAAGTTTCTTAGAACCCCAGAGGAGAAGGAGGAGGTATTAGGAAATATTGGGGGAGGGGTTTATCTAGGGGAGGGGTGTGGTTTGGGACACCCGCAAGGGGAGGAGTTAGGGGTACCTCTGGGCGGGGGGGGGTGAGAGTTAGGGAACCCCTCAGGCCCAGGGGGATTTAAGTTTGAGAAGAAAGTCACCTGCTTGAATTTGAGGTACAAAACTTTCCTGTCCCAGCTTGCTAAATGACTTAGCGGTAGATATTAGTGAATATTTTGAATAGAGTTGGAATTTATAATAGAGACAGCGTCTTTGGCAGATAGAATGCTTAGTATATTTCGTTTGGCATGGCAGGTGGTTTGGCAGAAGATAATAGATACCTAGGGTTTAGCTAGAATCTAGATGATCGTTAGGCTGGGCCGAAAAAAGCGAATTTTTGAATCGAGAATTTTAATAGCAAAAAAAAGTTGCAGCATGGTCAGACGTTTCCAAAAATATAACTTTTGTCGAAATTGGATGTTATCTTCCACTGCCGCAAAGCGGTTGAAGTTTGGCGGAAAAGTCGAAAAATGGCATTTTGGACCCCACTTTAAGAAATTTATAAAAATAGTAGATGAACATCTAAGAAGCTCAAATTTGTTTCAAATTACTCAATATGTGTTCTAATTTTATTTTTAGACTAACAATAATGAGCTTTTTGAACTCTGTTCTGTATACAGGGTGATCCAAAATCATGAAATACCACTTTTTTATGTGATTTATATGGGGTATATTATGTTTATATTTATTGAATTATTTGAATTAATTCTTTGATATTGGAAAACAAAATCATCAAATATTAAATATATGATAGTCTGGACAGTTTGGATGATATTTTCACTCTTCAGATATACAGGGTGGCCAAAATTTTCATAAATTATGATGACTTTTTTATGTACTTAGTTCATGGTTTTTTTTACATTACAACCATGTAAATATTTTGCTAAGCAGTTTTCGGGGGACATAAAACATAAATAAGGATTATAAAAAGGATAATGAGACAGTCTCTTATCCAAGATATTCCGTATGGAGCCCAGGTGATTGATGGAAAGTCTTGGGTGGAAGGAAATTTTCACCCAGTACAGTGCACCTTGGGAAATATGTTGTATGGGGAACGTATTCCCTTATCGTTGTTGTAATTTTACCTTATAGTTTGACAATTCTATTTCCTGCATTATTATTATTAAAATAACTGTATGAGGTCTAGCTACCATGTGTATCAGGTGGCTACACCACGCGACGAAGCTCTCCCGAACCCTCCCAACAACGATTTTTTTATATCGCGTCTTTTGATATCTTTCCGACCTAGTTCTTTGGGTCTCTCTGCTATTTAAGAGTTTTAATGGCTTATGTATAATGGCGAATGAATTTCTGAGGTTATACATATACATTACACCTATTTCCATTGGGAAGAAAGTAATGAATCGGTAAGAATAACCAAATAGGTTCTTAAAATATATCATAATGTATATTATGCTGGTCTTTCATGCCATTTGTGCTTTCAGAAAAAAATAAAGTAGGTAAGTCCTTCAGATTAGAATATTGAAAATCTCTTTGGTATTGGTAACAAATTAACAACAACAACTGGTAGCTCAAAGGCAAAAATGTACCTTAAACAATGGCTTTTTTCTCGCTGAATAGCGAGGGAATGTTATATCTACTTTGGGTACTGTGCGCAGTGGAAAATCATTGGAGGAGATTGTATTTATTGTCTAAAGAAATGTAAGCAAATCAAATGAACTTCTACTGATGAGCAAACAACATTAAAAAAAGTTACTATACTTGTGTTAATCACTTTCTTGATATCACAACTACTCAAAATCGAGTTACTAAATCTACGCTGCATCCAGGACTTGAACCACCGACTTCCAGGTTAGAGGCTAGAAGTGCGCCGCCTTATCGATCAACTATATCATTATATTATGTATTGAGATAATTTGTTGATCTACTATTGTTTATGCTGCCACTCCAATGTTACTACGAGATATTTCCCAAGGTGCACTGTGTTGGGTGAAAATTTCCTTCCACCCAAGACTTTCCATCAATCACCTGGGCTCCATACGGAATATCTTTGATAAGAAACTGTCTTATTATCCTTTTTATACTCCTTATTTATGTTTTATGTCCCCCAAAAACCGCTTAGCATAATATTTACATGGTTGTAATGTAAAAAAAAAACCATGAACTAAGTACATAAAAAAGTCATCATAATTTATGAAAATTTTGGCCACCCTGTATATCTGAAGAGTGCAAATATCATCCAAACTGTCCAGCACTATCATATATTTAATATTTTATGATTTTGTTTCCCAATATCGAAGAATTAATTCAAATAATTCAATAAATATAAACATAATATACCCCATATAAATCACATAAAAAAGTGGTATTTCATGATTTCGGATCACCCTGTATACAGAACAGAGTTCAAAAAGCTCATTATTGTTAGTCTTAAAAATAAAATTAGAACACATATTGAGTAATTTGAAACAAATTTGAGCTTCTTAGATGTTCATCTACTATTTTTATAAATTTCTTAAAGTGGGGTCCGAAACGCCATTTTTCGACTTTTTCGTCAAACTTCAACCGCTTTGCGGCAGTGGAAGATAAAATCCAATTTTGACAAAAGTTATATTTTTGGAAACGTCTGACCATGCTGCAACTTTTTTTTGCTATTAAAATTCTCGATTCAAAAATTCGCTTTTTTCGGCCCACCCTAATGATCGTGCTGCTTACTATAATTACCACGCTAGTCTGGTAATCCAGGTAGCGTAGGGATCTGTTGGTTTGAATCCCACCCAGTGCATGAATTTTTTGGTTCGGTGTGGACAGCGAGTACGGAAGGTTGTGCGAAAATGAACCTACTCAGAGCGGAAGTAAGAGGGAAAACGGCGGGAAACGAAATAGAATTAACACAGCTCATTACAGCGGCGTGCGACAAATCCATGAAGAGAACTGGTGATATCAGGAAACGCGAGATGTATTGGTGGAACGATACCATTAAAGAAAAAAGAAAGGACTGCATATCACAGAGGAGAAGATACACGAGACTGAGGAGAAGGAACGCTGACTCAGAGGAATGCAGATTAGTGTACGGTGAGTACCAGAAAAGGAGAAAGGAGCTGAAGACCGAAATCACGAAGTCTAAATCAAGATGCTGGAAAGAACTGTGTCAAGAGCTTGAGAAAGACGTATGGGGTTAAGCCTATAAAATCGTCACAAAGAAAATTGGCCACCGACCCCCGAAGATACCGCCCGACATTAGGAAGGACCATATTGAGAAACTCTTCCCGCAAAACCCGAGAATAACCTGGGATCTAAGAATGGTCAATACAGCAATGATACCAGAAGTAACTGAATGTGAAGTCGCTGCAGCGGTACTCAAACTGAACACCGGAAAGGCCCCAGGACCGGATCTTATCCCACCTAAGGTGCTACGGGAGGTTGTAATGGAGATTCCTGGAGTATTTGTCGAAATACTTAACAAACACCTGAAAGAAGGTACCTTCCCAAAAATTTGGAAAGAAGCCAGGATTGTCCTCCTTCAGAAGCCCGTCAAAAACCCTGGTGATCCCGAGGCATACAGACCTTTATGCCTCCTTAATACACTCGGGAAACTGTTTGAAATAATTATTAAGGAGAGATTGAAATCCGAACTCGAAGGAAAAAATGTACTGAGTGAGAACCAGTTTGGCTTTCGCAAAGGAAAGTCAACCGTAGACGCCATTATCAAGGTAATACGGATAGCAGAGCAGGAGATTACGAAAAGGGGCGATTGCAGAACCAGAAAGATGTGTGTCCTTGCGACACTAGATATAAAAAATGCTTTCAACTCAGCCAATTGGGTCACCGTAATTCAATCCTTAGAGAGAGAGAAAATCTCCGCTTATCTCATCAGAATGATTGAAGCCTATCTGAGCGATCGGGAAATCAGGGGCGAGTTGTTCGATAAAATATGACAGCAGGTGTCCCGCGGGGGTCAATCCTGAGGCCTACACTCTGGAACATCTTGTATGATGAGGTCCTCAGACTGGATGTCCCAGAAGGAATCTCTCTGGTGGCATACGCGGATGACCTGGCAATAGTCTCTCTGGCAAGAGATGCGGAAGACATGGAATTCAAACTGAAAATCACCTTGGATTCCATCTGCAACTGGATGGAGAATAATAAATTGCAGGTGGCCCCTGAGAAATCAGAGGCAATTATTATCAGCGGACGGAAAAAATATAGCGGAGTAAATATTTTCTTGAATGGACAGCAGATCACAATCAAAAGTAGTCTGAAATATCTTGGGGTAATCATAGATCAGAAACTGAGTTTCCTCCCTCACTTAGACTACATCACCACCAAAGCGGAAAGGACGGTTGCAGCCTTGTCCCGATTGGTGCCTAATTTGGGGGGCCCGGGTGAAAATAAAAGAAGAATGCTCCAACATGCAGCCGATAGCATTCTGCTATACGCTGCACCTGTTTGGCCCGATTGCCTGAGATTTAAAACTTACAGGCACAAGTTGCTATCTCGACAAAGAAAATTTTGCCTGAGGGTGGCCTGTTCCTATAGAACGGTCTCCACGGCGGCAGCAGCGGTCATATCCCGGGTTATCCCGATTGACCTTGCATGTGAAGAAAGAGGCCAAACCTATCGCATGAATAAAGAGGAAAAAGAGCGTGAGAGAGAGTGTACACTAAATAAATGGCAGACGAGGTGGCGAGAAAGCGAAACGGGACAGTGGACCAGAACCCTAATCCCTGAGATCAGACCCTGGTTTCTTAGGATACATGGAGAGGTCAACTATCACCTGACACAGGCACTATCGGGTCACGGCTGTTTCCAATCCTTCATTCATAGAATAGGAAAATCCCAAACCCTCAACTGTCTCTTCTGCGAGGGAGTGGACACACCTGAACACACCCTTTTCGAGTGTATTAGATGGGAGAGAGAAAGAGAGGAAACAGAAAGTGTTCTAGGCACACAGCTATCTAAAGACAGCTTCGTCAGAACTATGCTTATCTCAACACGGAACTGGGAAGCTGTCTCTAGAATGGTTGTTGATATAATGAGACAAAAGGAAGAAACTGAGAGAAGAGTGAGATCCGGTCAAAACCAACCACATTCCCCAAGCAGGGGAGACTTGGACAGCGGGCAAATTATCTAATAATAACTATGTATTAGTGAGGTATTTTTTGTAAAGTATTATATATTATTATGTAATGTGTTATTTCAAACTTATTTTGTGGTCAGTCTAAATTATCGTATATGTATGTGGTAACTTAAAATGTATTGTCTATAATAAATTAATAATTGCTTGTCTATATTTATATCTAAATAAATGAGTTTGCGACTTTGTTTTGTGCCGTGTGGAAGTAATGTCTCCAGTTCCCACACGGCAAGGTTACTTGTCACGCGGGGATCCTATAACGGTTTTTTAGTGTTTTCCCGCCGGAGTAGGAGCAACAGGGAACCAGGGATCACACCCTGGAGTTCCGGTATTGGAATGTGGGGGTTTCACACAGGCAAGGGGGAGTGTCGCGGAGAAGGGAACGGTTTGACCTTTCCCTCTTTCGGGTAGCTCCCCCGTGTATCGTCAGCTCAGCTGATTTTTTACCGTTATAGTATCCACGCGTTGACAAATGTTCAAAAAAAAAAAAAAAAAAAAGTGCATGAATTTTGCCTCATTAATTTGAGTTCATGACTACATAATAATAAGACTCTGAGGGTTAGGTGGTAGAAAATGCTTTGAGTATTAATTATCTTCTTCTCCCTCTCATTCTCTCCTCCTCCCTCTCATTCTCATTCTCCCTCTTACTCTTTTCTTCTCCCATATTTTCTGTTCTCCTCCCCTCTCTCCAGCATCATCCTCCTCCCTCTCATTCTCTTCTCCTCCCTCTCATTCTCCTTCTTATTCTCTTCTTCTCCCATATTTTCTGTTCTGCTCCCCTCTCTCTATCATCATCCTCCTCCCTCTGATTCTCTTCTCCTCCCTCTCATTCTCTTCTTAACCCCTCTTTTTTCTTCTTCTCTCCTCTCACTATCATCATCCTCCGCCTTTCTCATATTTTCTACTCCCACCTCTCTTTTTTTTTCCAAATCGCTTCCAAAACAAAAATAAAGTTTCCGACATGTCGCATTAAGTTCAGCCCTGGGACCCGAACACTTTATGGTGCCCACCTGTCTGGCAGAGTAGTGGAAACGCCAGGGAACTGTTGAGGGGGGAGCGGTTAGGAAGAAGTGGAAGAAGAAAGGAAGAAGAGGAAGAAGAAAGGGGGGAAAAAAAGAAGAAAATCTAGGAGATAGAGAACCGCCAGGGAAGTTTTGAGGAGTGGTGGAGGAGGTTTAGGAAGTAGAGGAAGAAGAAAGGAAGAAGAAAAGGGGAAAGAAAGCAGAAAATCTAGGAGATAGAGGAGGGTTAGGAAGAAGAGGAAGAAAGGGAGAAATGCGAAGAAGTAGGTATGAAGCAAGTCTAGAAAAAAGAAGGGATGTAAGAAAAGAAGGAGGTATTCTCTGAGGACAATCTATCCTTCTTGTTTGCTTTCAAAGGTCTTCCTGCTGTAGATATGTAGGTGATATAGGTTTATATTATATATATATGTAGCATTGTAGCTAATACAGGTATATTCTTTATATATACAGGATGAGCATAAAGTCCTACACCCGGTATATTTGCAATCCTGCATACTTTATTTTCAAGATTGGAAGAAATATGTAACTTTTTGATATGAAATCCTCTCAGTTTTTTGCTCTGATTTTTTCATATTTCTTGACTTTGAATAACTTCCTGGGCAATTTTTTTTTTTTTTAAAGTGAGTGCTTTTTATTTCATAGCCATGACACAGGAGCTACTGTATAGCTTGTGGTCTGTGCCTATCCCGTATGCATCCCCTCTGATGGGTGAAAAGTGACACAATACTTCCCGTTTAGGTGCTGGGTCAACACGAGCGCACCGGAAATTATTTTTGGCTTTAGCATTCATATCCAGGACTTTTCGCATGGCTAGCGAGTACCCTAGCACTGAGCTAATCGTGCGCTCTACGTAGGTACTCAACCTTTTCTGATAAATTTAGTTTCGTGCTGTCTATGCAGGGTAGACTCCAGATGGGGACAATCTTTTTCTCACCCTGTATATATCTATTTTTTTCTTTCGATTTTTTTTTTGTAGCAACAAACTAAAAGTGAGAAATAAAACCAGTCACTCCTGTTTCACTTTTTATTGCCTTTGTATACACACAAGTTTATTGCGAGAGCATTTTCTTGTGTCTTTTATTTGAATTTACATAAACAAAACCTATATGTACAAATTAAGTACACAGCGCTAGAAATGCGCCAATAGTGTAACCTGTATGCAGTAACTGGAACTTGTCTGTTTTTTTTTTATTATTTATTATTATTTATTTGGGTTTAACGTCGCCTTCAACTGCATGGTCATATCACGACGGGGGTGTCACCCTCCCATCCCTCCATTCGCTGGAAAATTACAAACCTGCTACCTACATTAACCTCACCCAGTCTGGGTTGGGCCGCAATGCCAACATCACAAAGTCTTCACCTCGCTGGACGTGGCTTACCTTCGGTAAGAACCGGTGCATAAGAACCATCGACGCGACGCTTGCTTCGAGTATTTTGGAATTTTAATCACAAGTTTGGAATTTTATTTCGACCTTATTCAGGTTGGATGGTGTAGCTTAGTATACAACCAAGGTGTTTGATATACCCCCGTCTTAATATAACGATTTAAAACGTTAAACACCGGAAAACAAACAACCCTATGTTAAAACTAAACAACGCATTAACTCACTACATTTATAATCAAATTTCAAAAATAAAAGTCTGTAACGGAAGTTTCTCAGTTTTTCCACATAAACAAGGTCAGCGCTTAAAAAAATCTACAAAACAAAAATAATAATTATTATTATTTTGTATTTTTTGTATTATACTTTTAGAATTATTCTAGATTCCTCTACCATTTCTGAAACATAAAAAGAGTACACGAGAGTACATTTTATAGAAATACATTATATAAATAATTTCTTTTTTCTTGAAAAAAAAAACTTTTTCGTTGTTCGCAACGTGTTTCAAAACAGTAAGTTGAAATAAAGTTTGCATTTCTCTGGACCTGAAGGGTGTAAGACCACGCAATTTGCATTAGTGTTCTTCTGGGAGAGACAGTCTCATTCGAGTGTACAAAGCGTGCGAATTGTGGGAAACGGATTCTAAAGGGTATTAGGGTCCTGAATTATTATTATTATTGAATCCTTTATTAGTAAGTATTTAAAGTACAAATAATAATTACAATTATTACAAAAATTAAAAGAATGAAACAATATAAACATTAAAGGAAAATAATAATAATATCGCCTTATTTATACTGCCCGATTAGGACTCTTAAGTCCCATTATTCCAGCAGTAAGCCCAAGACATATTATTATGTGGTAAAAAATGGGGGGATAACTTGTCTTGTCCCGGCTGGGTTTCGAACCCCGCGACCTCTGGTATCTCTGGACTCAGAGATTGTCGCCTTTACCACTGAGCTACTGGGAAAATAGATCAATATACATATACATACATTTTTAATTATTTATGATGAGTGTTTCACAGCCTTTTTTATTTCGTGGCCATGAAACAGGAGCTACTGTAGACGCTTGTGGTCTGTGTTATAGCCTGCCCATCCCGTAGTATGCCTCCCTTCTGATGGGCGAGAAGTGACACAATACTTCCCATTTAGGTGCTGGGTCAACACGAGCGCACCGGAAGGTATCCCTTACAAACAACTTTAACCAAGTTTTGAATACAAATTTTTGTCGGCGCGGGGGTTCGAACCCGGGACCTTCCGCATCGCTAGCGAGTGCTTAACCACTGAGCTATTCGTGCGATCTATTTCTATCTCCTTCACTTTCACTCCTCTCCCCGCTCGCAGCTTTCATTTCCTCAAATTCTTCCTACCTCTATCTCCTTCACTTTCACTCCATCTCTCCCCCGCTCGCACCTTTCACTCCACCAAATTCTCTCCTCCCAATCTCTATATTTACTTTCACTCCATTTCCTTCGCTCTGCTCCACCCCCTCCCCCCTCTCGCCCCTCTCCCCCCTCTCGCCCCTCTCCCCCCTCTCGCTCCCCCACGCAACCAAAGCGTCAAGCACGGGTCCTCAGCTCTGATGATATTTGCTCAAACACTCGACGGGGAAAAGCTTTCTCTCCGCTGCGCTTGCTATAACCCGGGTTCGCTCGCCTCTGAATATACACTGGGGTTAAACACATACCCCAACACCCCCCGCGTCTTCACCCCCCCCCCCCAGTCTACCCCCTACACCCCCTCCCCCCGCCCCGGCCCGCCCCTCACAAACAAATCCTCACAAGTATTCATTTCTACGAGTAATCTCACAGCCCCCCCCCAGACCAGCCCTCCTATACTCTAGTGTACATTGCATGGTAATCCTGACCCCCCCCCCATCAAAAACTCCGGCTTGCATTTCTATGAGTTAGTACTTTCACAAGCCCACCCTCCCCCCCTCCTCCTCCTCCTCCCCCAATGAATCTCTGACAAAAACGCTATTGAAATCATCACAACCTACTCCTTCTTCTTTATCTATTTCTTCTTCTTCTTCCTCTCTCTCTGTCTCTCTCTCTCTCTCCTTCTGTCTTCTTTCTTCTTAATAATAGTAATATTCTCCATATGTCTCTTTCTACCACTCTCCCTCCTTCCTTTTTGACATTTTCATGTCTTTGCTCTGGCACATAACCAAAATTATGTGACGAAATTATGTAACGATATTATGTAACGATATTATGTAACGAAATATTGAATTGTAAAGGGAGAGAAGAGGGAAAGTGTGTGTCATGCGCACAATGGCGAAGTATTGAATTGTAGAGGGAGAGAAGAGAGAAGGTATGTGTCATGCGCACAATACGAAATTTGGTCAGTTGGGTTTTGGACCTTGAATAGTAAAGATGAAAATGTCCCAATGGTTGCAGACTCGTATGCAAGCGTTTTTTTAAACAAAAATTTAACATCGCTTTCAACTGCATGGTCATATCAGTAGTCACCGTGGCAGAGTGAGTTAGCGCGCTAGGCATTGTACGCATGGTCACCTGGGTTCGATTCTCAGCGGGGCAGGAATTTTTTTTTTTTTCAAAATTTGAATCTAGTCAAAATAATAATCTAGTCTGGTTCAGTTGATTTCGAACCCAAAACTACTGACTCGTCCCTTGTGCTATCTTGAGATTTTTTATTTTATTTATCTCTCTTCCTACTTTCTCTCCTGTTCCTCCCTCTCCCTCTTCTTCATTCTTCTTCATTCTTCTCTATATCTCTCTTCCTGTCTCTCTCTCTCCGTACTTCTTCTTCTCTCTTTCCCTCTTATCTCTCTTCTTCCTCTTTCTCTCTCTGTATCTCATCTCTCCTGTTTCTCCCTCTCTCTTTTCTTCTTTCTCTCTCTCCTTCTTCCTCTATCTCTCTCCCTCTTCTTTATTCTTCTCTATATCTCTATCCTTACTTTTTATTATTCTCTTCTTTTTCTGCTCTCTTTTCTTCTTTTTCCTTTCTCTTCGTCTCTCTCTCTCTCTCTCCCTTTATTCTCTCCTCTTCCTTCCTCTCTCTCTTCTTCCCATCTCTTTCCTTCCTTCTCCTCTCTCTTCCTCTCTCCTGTACGGTGAGAGCTTGCTAGTTCCTGTTCCCTACTTGGCTGAATGAGAATCAGACTTAAGTGCGGAATCCTGCACTTAAGTGCGAATTTGCCAGTCTTTACTGGAGTTCAAATATTCCAACGTATTTGAAAGGCAAATTCAATATCGAGCAATACTTCCGATTTCTAATATTAGAAATTTCCCGGAAGTAATAGTTCATATTATATGCCTAGCTATTATAATAATAACACTCTTTAGTGGAAGGTTATTACCAGGCGAGGTTAATGTTCAAAGCATTTTCTACCACCGAAACCTCAGAGACTTATAAATATTTGGTCAAATTCTCACATGAATGAGGAAAAATTCATGCATTAGGTGGGATTCGAACTAACACATCCCTACGCTACATAAATTCTCAGAATAGCGCATTAAACTTAAATAATATGTTACACTTCCAGTTATCCAAGCCGCGTTTATAGGTAAAAAAAAAACGGCTCACAAAAATATGAAACAATATAAGTTATCATATTTGTGTTAACTACAATTACTCAAACTCGCTTTACTAAATCCACGCTGAAACCGGGACTTGAACCACCGACCTCCAAGTTACAAGTCCACCGCCTTATCGATCAAACTACTGAGGTCGGTTGAAACGGTATAGTTTTTACTGCTGCAAATCCAGGGAATCGAACAGCCTGTTTACTGGTTAACATCCTCCAATATACGAGGTTCAGCTTTTATTTCCGATATAGTTATCAAGTGCATGCTAATTTTACATTCACATGCACGTATTTACTTGGTAACCACAGAAAATTGGTCGAGCATTTCAGCTTTCATATTGTGGTGAAAGTGTTACAGTATGCTGCACTTGTCCTGCCCCATCAAATCTCTATACAGGGTGTCAGTTAAATGTCTAAAAAAACGTGTATTTAACATTTTTTTCTTATAAATAAATACTGAACACTGTGAAATGAAGTGCACGATATCTCCGGACCTGTTTTGATTAAAAAATCTCAAACTTGTCTTAAAATAATTTCAATGTCAACTACTTTTCATAAATGTATTACAAATAGGGTAGTTCCATTTAGGATTCCAAAGTCGACTCCCCTGGCTCCCCGCTGGTAATGATAAAAAATCATAACCAAGTATAGAAAATGTTTCCCTTCGATATAATGGTACACGTGTTTTAGTAATTTATTTTATTTTTTATAAATAATCCGTTCTCAAGATATTTCAAGTGGCTCCTTTTTTGGCTGACCCTGTATGTATAAACTTAACCCTACCGTACAACCAACAACCGAAGCACTATTACCTAAGTAACATTGACCCAGCACCTAAATGGGAAGTATTGTGTCACTCCTCGCCCATCAGAGGGGGGGGGGGCATACTGCGGGATGGGCAGCCTACAACACAGACCACAAGCGTCTACAGTAGCTCCTGTTTCATGGCTACGAAATAAAAAAGGCTGTGAAACAAAGCCCCATTAAGACAATCATCTTTAAAAAAATCTCCCTCATCCATACTGTAAAAGATCCATACTTGATTAATGCTGTATGTGATCCATACTTGATCCATACTATATGAGATCCATACTTTATATACTGTACTATATTATTATTATTGAATACTTTATCAGAATGACAAATACAAACAAATAATTAAAACAAATATTGAAAACAAGGAAAAAAAGAAAATACATTAATGCAATATAGGTGT